>OY882871.1:51366139-51916139 GCA_963693515.1 Pipistrellus nathusii
TAATTGGCTGGTTGGCATGTTTGGTAGGTGTGGCTTTGAGCAGAGTGATGGGTAATTTGCATATTACTCTTTCAGTAGGCAGGATTGTGTAAATGTACCACATAGTTTTTTAATTCATCTGTTGATGGGAACTTGGGATGTTTCCAGATCTCGGCTATTGTAAATAATGCTGCAGTGAACAATAGTGCATCAGGCTGCCCTTTTCACCAGCACTGGTTGTTTGTTGATTTATTATTGGTTATCATTATGGCAGGTATGAGGTGATACCTCATTGTGGCTTTTTAAAATTGATTTTTAGACGAAGGAAAAGAGAAAGAGGGAGATAGGGGGGTGGGAGAGAGAGAGAAAAAGAGAGAGAGAGAGAGAGAGAAAGAGAGAGAGAGAGAAGAAAGAAACATCGATAAACTGCCTGCTGCTTGAGCTCAAACCAGCATGAAACCCACAACATGGGTATGTGTACTAACCAGGAATCAAATCCAACCAACTGAGCCACACCAGCAAGGGCTTATTGTGGTGACTCTGTGCAGTTCTCTGATGATTAGTGATGTTGAGCATTTTTTTATATGTTCCCGGTAACATGACATGCCCTTGTCTGGCTCATGGGGACATACTCTTCTTGGTTGTTTATTGTTTGTTTCATTTTTTAAAATTGGGTGGTTCTTTTCCTGATGCTGAGTTTTATAATTTCTTTATATATCTTGGAAACTAAACCTTTTATGATGTATCAATGGCAGATTAATTCTCCTATAGAGTGAATGTATATCTTTATTTTGCTGATGGTTTCTTTTGCTATGCAGAACCTTTGTGTTTGGTTAATGGGCAGATAAAAAAACAAATAAGAAACGTGGACCACGTCTCTATTATGTTTAATTTTTTAGCAAAGCTGAATTTACTAGAAGATGCTTTGCAGCATAGAAATAAAGCAGTGGCTCTAGCTGAGGCCCATAAAGCATGGGTGCCTTCTTCTTCCGCTGATGATTCATCCTGCATCCCACCTAAGGACAATCTAAATGGTGCTGTAGGTGGAGGGGGGGATACTGAATAGGATACAAAGGGAGGGTAGAAAATAGACAGAACTCTGAGTTGAGCTAAGTGGTTCAACCCCTTAGTGGACATAGTGCTGCACAGTACAAACCTCCAATGCTTCTGCATCTTCTTTAATGTAAGCATCAGGGGAGGAATATATTCCAAGGGAAAAACACTGAACAGGAATGGAACAAGTCCAAGGAGATCACTGAAGAACAGTGTTCTGTTTGAAGGTATAATGGGAGAGGGGCTAAGTGAAGAGAGTTTTAATCAGAGAAACATAGAAAAATATGCCCTTATGATCCAGACAAGGGCATGTCATGTTACCAGGAACATGTGGAAGCACCACCAACTTAAAACACACCAAAAACGGTAGGATCGCCCATAACTGAACTTTGGATGGAGTAGAGATATCCAGTTAAAGACCCCATCACATCAATATATTTTATATCCGATGCTTTCACATTCAGACCTCTTTGCACTCACTGTCCCATCATTCATTTTATTGAAATCATCCACATGTATCTGTGTTCTCCACTCTCTCTACCATACAAAGAGTTATAATTTACGTGACTGTTAACCCACTAAATAGGTATCCCTGTTTTTAAATTTTAGGTAAACAGAAGTGCACAATATATACTTTGTGTCTGGTTCCTTTCCCTCTTTGTTGTATTTGTGATATTCACCACACACTTCCAAATTGTACACTTTTTCAAGAGGAAATTGGGTTGATACCCAATGTTTAGTTCCTGCACACTGTCTTTCAGACATGATATTAAGTTGTTGATAATCCATATAGATTTCCAGAAATAGCACATGCAAAATGTCCAATCCCATTGACTTCCACCAAACATACCATATAATAACTATTTACTAATAGTTTGGAGTAAATGGAACTTTAACTGTCATAGTCACTTTAATTTCTGTGACAGCAAGTGTCATTTGAATTGACCATGTCTGACAAGTAATATCCACTCAACATGTAGTTGTTGAATTGACACAGACCCCAGAAAATGCCTCATGTCAATGTTCTCCTTTATTCCATTGCCCAGGACCATGCAACACCCAAGGGGACACGCCTCAGCGTCAGTCAACTCCGGAGGCAACAGCCTGCAGTCCTGACTTTTCGAAACGTTTTGCCTGTGTCTTCGCCCCACTGAAGCGTCTTCTTCGTGATAAGGATGGTGCGAAATACTCAAAGATGGAATCTGGGCTTAATCAAGAGATGTAGCTCAATTCTTCAGGCTACTATCTACTTAGTTCACTTTCCTCTCAAAAACAGGAAAGGGCTTCAGGGCAGAAAGACTAGAACTAAGGCTTCTGAAGAGGGACAAGAAGAGAGTGTGCCTTCCAGAATTGGGCAAAGTCCTTTAGCATAAATCCCCAACAAACAACACTGGGACATGCCAAGTGGTATAAGAAAGTTCACTTAGAACCTGAGAAACAAATGAGTACAAAGATTCTCACAAACTCACATTTCTGTCCTCTTTCATACCCAGTTAGGCTCCGTGCTCCATTTCCTCCCTAGTTCTCTCATATACACAGGCCTTCGCTGCTCATCTATCTTCCCCACTCTATAGGAGCATTACCTAGATACACTCTTAATTCCTTCAAGCCATCATTTTCAGACGCACCCATTTGCACATTAATTCCATAAACTATCCACACAGGTAAACTAACATGCCCTGAAGGAAATGAAATTTCATCTGCTGTGTCTCTAACCATATGGCTCTTCAGTGACCAGGCCTTCATGCCTTCATAGAGCTGAATATTCCTAGAGTGCACACACATGTCCTCTAACATGCTCCCTCTCAAAATCTCAAGTAACAACAGGTACCACTCCTGCACATGTTCACATGTGCTGGCACACAACATAGCAAAGATGCACACCCTCAGTCACCATCCCCTTTTACAGACATGGAAAACACTCCCAGAGAAGTCCCAGAATTTGCATACCAATCAGCAAAAACTTGCACACAAACTACATTCTCATTAGCACATTGTTATACCATGTAATAGCATCTAACAAAGAAACCCACACGGGATTCTGAAATAAAATATGTACATGAACTTTCACTCCACATGCTCACATAGGTCACGGCCATCTTAACTCCTGCCACCTTCACACATATCTTCCAATTTTCTTATGTTTGAAAATGTCTCTGAGCATTCCAACAGTCACGTCAAAATATTCCCTGTCCTGGAACCTTTAACATGCCTGCACCCAGTCAGCTAGGAAGCAGAAGAGCCCAGAGGAGCACAAAGGAGGACTTTATGGTGATGCCTGGACATGGAACTTGTCATTTCCCACCATCTCCTCTTTCTGAAATGTAGTCTTATGGTCAGAACTACCTGCAAGGGAAGCTCATAAATACAACATAGTAGTATGTCCAGGTTGAAAGGAGACAGCAGTTTCTGTCCATTTTCAAAGAACTCTTGGTGCAAACTCAGTGCCCCATGACATATATCAACACAATAAATATTTCGGTGCATTTAAGAGTTTTCCAGGAATCATATTACACTATCAATGAATATGAAGGCCATGTGTGCTCACTGAACATGGCACATAGTAGAGTCTCCTTGTTTGTTAAAAGGACAGATAAATACAAGAATAACAAACATCAACTACATCTCTATTATTTTTAATTTCTCAGCAAAGCTCAACATACATATGAGAAGATGCTTCACAGCACAGAACAAAGCCGTGGCCCTGACTCAAGGCCAGAAAGCAGGCGAGGCCTCTTCCCCAGACAGTTTATCCGGCAGCTCTTCTAAGGACAAGCTCAATGGTGCTGCTAAGGAGGGACTGTCCAATAGGATGCAAAGGGAGGTTGGGACTAGACAAAACTCCCGAGTTGAACTCACTGTCCCATCATTCATTTATTGAAATCATCTACTCTCTCTACCATTCAAAAAGTTATAACTTACCTGACTACTAACCCACTAGATTGGTATCCCTGTTTTGAAATTTTAGGTAAACAGAAGTGCACAATATATATTTTGTGTCTGGTTCCTTTCCCTCTTTTTTATATTTGTGATAGTCATCCAGGTAGCATCTGACTAGTTTTTTAATTCTGTTTAGCATTGCATGAATATGATTTTTTCATTAATTATACTTTACTGAGCATTTTGAATTACATGAAAAGGTGATGTTCTGGGCATTTGATTGTCAGTATTTTTCAGTATGGACATATTTCTACTTGATGAATGATGAAGAGCTGGATCACTGGGCCTAAGGAGCCATATTCTATCTTAACCCCTTCAGAACTCAATCTTTCATACTTTTAACTTCTAAGGCAATTACATGTTATTTGCCTCCTAATTTACACACTCTATTTTTATACTCTTTGCCATCTTTGAAAAAGCAAAGGTATTTTTTCTCTTATGCACCTTCATTTTCACATCTTCACATTCTTTAATTATGCCCTCACATTTTGCAATTCCACTAGTTTCAAAGAGAACATTCTCAGGAATATTTATGTGTGTATATTGCATTTTCCATAAGGAAGGATTTGTGTGTTTTTCATATCATAAACCACATGATATGAAAAACTCACAAATCCTACATTATAGGAAATGCAATATACACACATAAAGTATGTGCTAAACTAGCACACAAAGTGCACATATACCATGCTCAGTCACACAAAGCCCAACCCATATTCAGATATGCAAATGCCAAATCAATCACACATTAAACCTTAACCCAAGGTTAACCAACACATTATAAACTTAAACACCACGTGTATTACCTTCACCATAGCATTTTGCTACAAATATGAGTAATACACATAGAATACATATTCATTAGACATGATGATAATAAAGAAAATGGGCCTTGGCTGACATTGAAACTAAGACAGTGACATAATAATATAAAATAATTTCTTCAAAAATAAAAAATACATCTTTTTAAAAAAATATATATTTTATTGATTTTTCACAGAGACGATGAGTGAGAGATAGAGAGTTAGAACCATCGATGAGAGAGAATCATGGATCAGCTGCCTCCTTCATATTTCTCACCGGGGATGTGCCCGCAACCAAGGGACATGCCCCTGACTGGAATGGAACCCGGGACCCTTCAGTCCGCAAGCCAACGCTCTATCCACTGAGCCAAACCAGTTTTGGAAAAATTCATCTTTTTGTATCTCTGTCTGTATAGCAACATCACTATAGGTAGCAATATACTATATGTGGGTACATGCAGAATGTTTCATGAAACTCATACCACATACTTCCAAATTGTACACTTACCCAATGTTTAGTTCCTGCACACTGTCTTTCAGACATGATATTAAGTTGTTGATAATCCATATAGATCTCCAGAAATAGCACATGCAAAATGCCCAATCCCATTGACATCCACCAAACATACCATATAATAACTATTTACAAATAGTTTGGAGTAAATGGAATTTTAAGTGTCATAGTCACTTTAATTTCTGTGACAGCAAGTGTCATTTGAATTGATCATGTCTGACAAGTAATATCCACTCAACATTTAGTTGTTGAATTGACACAGACCCCAGAAAATGCCTCATGTCAATGTTCTCCTTTATTCCATTGCCCAGGACCATGCAACACCCAAGAGGACACGCCTCAGTGTCAGTCAACTGCGGAGGCCACAGCGTTGTGTCCTGACTTCTCAAAACGTTTTATTTGTATTTTCTCCACACTGAAGCGTCTTGGTCTTGATAAGGATGGTAAGAAATACAAATGTGATCTGAGCTTAATCATTTGTTGTAGCTCAATTCTTCAGACTATTCTCTGTTTAGTTCGCTTTCCTCTCAAAAACAGGAAAGGGCTTCAGGGCAGAAGGACGATTACTAATTCTTCTGCAGAGGGACAAATAGGAAGTGTGCCATCCAGACCTGGGCAAAGTCCTATCCCATAAATCCTCAACAAACAATACTGCAACATGCCATGAGGTATAAGAAAGTTTACTTAGAACCTAAGAATCAAATGAGTACAAAGATTCTCACAAACTCACATTTCTGTCTTCTTTCATACCCAGTAAGACTCCATGCTCTTTTCCCCGCCTAGTTCTCTTATATACACAGGCCTTCTCTGCTTATCTATCTTCCCCACTCTATAGGAGCATTACCTAGATACATTCTTCGTTCCTTCAAACCATCATTTTCAGACTCACCCATTTGCACATTAATTCCATAAACTATCCAAACAGGTAAACTAACATGCCCTGAAGGAAATGGAATTTCATCTGCTGTGTGTCTAACCATATACTCTTCAGTGACCAGGCCTCCAGGCATTCATAGAGCTGAACATTCCGAGATGGCACACACACGTCATCTAACATGCTCCCTCTCAAAATCGCAAGAAACAACAGGTACCACTCCTGCACATGTTCACATGTGCTGGCACACAACATAGCAAAGATGCACACCCTCAGTCACCATCCACTTTTACAGACATGGAAAACACTCCCAGAGAAGTCCCAGAATATGCATGCCACTCGGCAAAAACTTGCAAACAAACTACATTCTCATTCGCACATTGTTATACCATGTAATAGCATCTAACAAAGAAACCCACACACAGGATTCTGAAATAAGATATATACATGAACTTTCACTCCACATGCTCACATAGGTCACGGCCATCTTAACTCCTGCCACCTTCACACATATCTTCTAATTTTCTTATGTTTGAAAATGTCTCTGAGCATTCCAACAGTCACGTCAAAATATTCCCTGTCCTGGAACCTTTACCATGCCTGCATCCCAGTCAGCTAGGAAGCAGAAGAGCCCAGAGGAGCATTAGTGAGAATTGTATGGTGATGCCTGTATGTGGAACTTGTCATTTCCCACCATCTCCTCTTTTAGAAATGTAGTCTTCTGGTCAGAACTACCTACAAGGGAAGCTCATAAATACAACATAGTAGTATGTCCAGGTTGAAAGGAGACAGCAGTTTCTGTCCATTTTCAAAGAACTCTTGGTGCAAACTCAGCGCCCCATGACATATATCAACACAAAAAATATTTCGGTTCATTTAAGAGTTTTCCAGGAATCATATTACACTATCAATGAAGATGAAGGCCATGTGTGCTCACTGAACATGGCACATAGTAGAGTCTCCTTGTTTGTTAAATGGACAGATAAATATACGAATAACAAACATCAACTACATCTCTATTATTTTTAATTTCTCAGCAAAGCTCAACATACATACGAGAAGATGCTTCACAGCACAGAACAAGGCCGTGGCCCTGACTCAAGGCCAGAAAGCAGGCGAGGCCTCTTCCCCAGACAGTTTATCCGGCAGCTCTTCTAAAGACAAGCTCAAAGGTGCTGCTAAGGAGGGACTGCCGAATAGGAGGCAAAGGGAGGTCAGGATCAAGACAGAATCCAGGGTTGAGCTGAATAGTTGTGCCTATTAGTCCTCACTAGGATGCCAAGGGCAAAAACAGGAATGCTTATGCATTGTCTCCCATGGATCAACAGTGGGAGCAATTCATCCCAAAGGAAAAGCAAGTAATAGGACTGGAGCAAGCACAAGCAGATCAGTGGAGAACAGTGTTCTATTTGAGGAAATAGTAGGAAATGGCCTCTCTGAGAAACATGGAAAAATATTTTTATATGAGCTGGAAAAGGGCACATTGTGTTACCAGAAACATGTCAAGCACTCATAACTTAAAACAGGTCCAAAGTGATAGGATTCTCAGAACTGAACTTGAGGTAGAGTGCAGAGATAAACTAACAAGGACCCCATCAAATCTAACTATTTTCATAGACAGCCTTTACCATTCCCATTCATTCCATATCAAACTCCTATGAACTATATTCTTATAATGTTCCACAAGATCAAAATTTCATACCATGAGAGTGGTCTTGATGGTGGTGGGGCCTGTCCAATTTGGGTCTTGAGCAATTGATTTCAAGGAACAAGAAGGTAGGTGGGAACTTGACTCTGGGTCCCGAAGCACTCCCCAGTCTCTGACAGGAGGGAGATTTTTCATATACATTTTACTAATTTTCTTTCATCTCTGACACTTCTATTGTATTATAGAGAAAGGGCAAATAGCAATATTAAAATATTTCCTGCCGAAACCGGTTTGGCTCAGTGGATAGAGTGTCGGATTGAAAGGTCCCAGGTTCGATTTCAGTAAAGGGCATGTACATTGGTTGTGGGCACATCCCCGGTAGGGGTGTGCAGGAGGCAGCTGGTTGATATTTCTCTCTCATCGATGTTTCTCACTCTCTATCCCTCTCTCTTCCTCTCAGTAAAATATCAATAAAATATATCTTTTAAAAAATATATTTCCTCTGATTAATTCCCTTTCAATGTGCACACATTTGTGAACTGGGCCACTAGTACTACAGAATATTCTCTGCATTCTGTGCCATTATTTTCAAAGCATAGGTATTCTTTCTCTTATACACTTCATTTGCATATCCCCACTGTCTATAATTATTCTCTCACATTTTGGAAATACACTAACTGCTCTTGTCTCAAACAGAATATTCTTAGTAATAACATTTCTTATCTAAACAACATAATATGTAAAGCACATAAGTCCACTATTATTGATAATGCAATTTACACACATAAACATGTTCTGAACTAACACGGAGACAAAAAGCTCACATACCCTCCTCAGTCACACAAAGCTCATCCCACATTTATATTTGGAGCACCAAATCAATAATACATTATATCTCAACCCGGTTTTAATCAACATATTAACAACTTAAACACCAAGTACATTACATTCACCATGCCATTTAGCTAAAATTGTGAATAATACTACGGCACACAAAATCATGAGACATGATGATAATCTTAAACAGTGAATTAAGGAACAGTGAGCTTGGCTAAGATTGAAATGTACAGTGACAGAATAGTGAATACTTTCTTCAAAAATAAAAATCCTTTTTCAGCTATGTCTGTATATCTGTATCAGTATAGACAGCAAAGTAAATATATGGATATTCATTAAGAACTTCAAGAAAGTCACACCATATATCTCCTAAATGCATAATTTTTCATGAAGAAATTGAGTTGATATCCACCTTTTAATCCTTCCATATTGTCTTTCAAGCATAATTCAAAGTTGTTAATAATCTATATAGAGCTCCAGAAATATCACATGCAAGATAACCAATCCCATTGACATCCACACACATACCATACAATAACTATTTACTAATAGTTTGGAGTAAATGGAATTTTAACTGTCATAGTCACTTGAATTTCTGTGAGAGGAGGTGTCATTTGAATTGATCATGTCTGACAAGTAATATCCACTCAACATGTAGTTGTTGAATTGACAAAGACCCCAGAAAATGCCTCATGTCAATGTTCTCCTTTATTCCATTTCCCAGGACCATGCAACACCCAAGAGGACACGCCTCAGCATCAGTCACCTGCTGAGGCCACAGCCCACAGTCAGGTTGCAGGAGACAGGCCTGATTTCTCTGAACGTTTCGCCTGTGTATTCGCCCCACTGAAGCTTCCAGGTCTTGATAAGGATGGTGAGAAATACACAAACATATGATCTGAGCTTGGTCATGAGATGTAGTTCAATTCTTCAGGCTATTCTCTACTTAGTTCATTTTCCTTTCAAAAACAGGAAAGGGCTTCAGGGCAGAAGGACTAGAACTAAGTCACCTGCAAAGGGACAAGTAGGGAATGTGGTTTCCAGAACTAGGCAAAGTCCTTTCCCATAAATCCCCAACAAACAACACTTGGATGTGCCAAGTGGTATAAGAAAGTTCACTTAGAACCTAAGAATCAAATGAGTACAAAGATTCTCACAAACTGACATTTCTGTCTTCTTTCATACCCAGTTAGCCTCCAGGCTATTCCCCGCACTCCCTAGTTCTCTAATATACACAGGCCTTCACTGCTCATCTGTCTTCCCCACTCTATAGGAGCAATAGCTAGATACACTCTTCGTTCCTTCAAACCATCATTTTCAGACACTTCGTTCCTTCAAAGTTTCTATTTGCACATTAATTCCATAAACTATCCACACGGGTAACCTAACATGCCCTGAAGGAAATGAAATTTAATTTGCCTTGTCTCTAACCATATGGCTCTTCAGTGACCAGGCCTTCAGGCCTTATAGAGCTGAACATTCCAAGAGTGCACACACATGTCCTCTAACATGCTCCCTCGCAAAATCTCAAGTAAAAACAGGTACCACTCCTGCACATGTTCACATGTGCTGGCACACAACATAGCAAAGATGCACACCCTCAGTCACCATCCACTTTTACAGACATGGAAAACACTCCCAGAGAAGTCCCAGAATATGCATGCCACTCGGCAAAAACTTGCACACAAACTACATTCTCATTAGCACATTGTTATACCATGTAATAGCATCTAACAAAGTAACCCACACGGGATTCTGAAATAAAATATATACATGAACTTTCACTCCCCATGCTCACGTAGGTCACGGCCATTTAACTCCTGCCACCTTCACACATATCTTCCAATTTTCTTATGTTTCAAAATGTCTTTGAGCATTCCAACAGTCACGTCAAAATATTCCCTGTCCTGGAACCTTTAACATGCCTGCACCCAGTCAGCTAGGAAGCAGAAGAGCAAAGAGGAGCACAAAGGAGGATTGTATGGTGATGCCTGTATGTGGAACTTGTCATTTCCCACCATCTCCTCTTTCAGAAATGTAGTCTTAGGTCAGAACTATCTGTAAGGGAACCTCATAAATACAACATAGTAGTATGTCCAGGTTGAAAGGAGATAGCAGTTTCTGTCCATTTTCAAAGAACTCTTGGAGCAAACTCAGTGCCCCATGACATAACAACACAATAAATATTTCTGTGCATTTAAGACTTTCCCAGGAATCATATTACACTATCAATGAAGATGAAGGCCATGTGTGCTCACTGAACATGGCACATAGTAGAGTCTCCTTGTTTGTTAAATGGACAGATAAATACACGAATAACAAACATCAACTACATCTCTATTCTTTTTAATTTCTCAGCAAAGCTCAACATACATTCAAGAAGATGCTTCACAGCACAGAACAAGGCCGTGGCCCTGACTCAAGGCCAGAAAGCAGGCGAGGCCTCTTCCCCAGACAGTTTATCCGGCAGCTCTTCTAAAGACAAGCTCAATGGTGCTGCTAAGGAGGGACTGCCGAATAGGAGGCAAAGGGAGATCTCGATCAAGACAGAATCCAGGGTTGAGCTGAATAGTTGTGCCTATTAGTCCTCACTAGGATGCCAAGGGCAAAAACAGGAATGCTTATGCATTGTCTCCCATAGGATCAACAGTGGGAGCAATTCATTCCAAGGGAAAAGCAAGTAATAGGACTGGAGCAAGCACAAGCAGATCAGTGGAGAACAGTGTTCTATTTGAGGAAATAGTAGGAAATGGCCTATCTGAGAAACATGGGAAAATATTTTTATATGAGCTGGAAAAGGGCACATTGTATTACCAGAAACATGTCAAGCACTCATAACTTAAAACAGGTCCAAAGTGGTAGGATCCTCAGAACTGAACTTGAGGTAGAGTATAGAGATAAACAAGCAAAGACCCTGTCAAATCTAACTATTTTCATAGACATTCTTTACCATTCCCATTCATTCCATATCAAACTCCTATGAACTATGTCCTTATAATATTCCACAAGATCAAAATTTCATACCATGAGAGGGGTCTTAATGGGGGTTGGGCCAGTCGAGTTTGGGTCTTGAGCGATTGATTTCAAGGCACAAGAATGTAGGTGGGGACTTGACTCTGGGTCCAGGAGCACACCTCAGTCTCTGACAGGAGGGAGATTTTTCATATACATTTTACTAATTTTCTTTCATCTCTGACACTTCTATTGTAGAGAAAGGGAAATACCAATATTTAAATATTTCCTGCCGAAACGGGTTTTGCTCAGTGGATAGAGTGTCTGACTGAAAGGTCCCAGGTTTGATTCCAATAAAGGGCATGTACATTGGTTGCGGGCACATTCCCGGTAGGTGTGTACAGGAGGCAGCTAGTTGATATTTCTCTCTCATCGATGTTTTTGCCCTCTATCCCTCTCTCTTCCTCTCAGTAAAAAATAAATAAAAAATATCTTTTAAAAAATATATTTCCTCTGACAATTCCCTTTTAATGTGCACACATTTTTGAACTGGGCCATTAGTACTACAGAATATTCTCTGCATTCTGTGCCATTATTTTCAAAGCATAGGTATTCTTTCTCTTATACACCTTCATTTGCATATCCCCACTGTCTATAATTATTCTCTCACATTTTGGAAATACACTAACTGCTCTTGTCTCAAACAGAATATTCTTAGTAATAACATTTCTTATCTAAACAACATAATATGTAAAGCACATAAGTCCATTATTATTGATGATGCAATCTACACACATAAACATGTTCTGAACTAACCCGGAGACAAAGAGCTCACATACCCTCCTCAGTCACACAAAGCTCATCCCACATTTACATTGGGAGCACCAAATCAATAACACATTATATCTCAACCTGATTTTAACCAACACATTAACAACTTAAACACCAAGTACATTACATTCACCATGCCATTTTGCTAAAAATGTGAATAATACTATGGCACACACAATCATGAGACATGATGATAATCTTAAACAGTGAATTAAGGAACAGTGAGCTTGGCTAAGATTGAAATGGACAGTGACAGAATAGTGAATAATATCTTCAAAAATAAAAATCCTTTTTCAGCTATGTCTGTATATCTGTATCAGTATAGACAGCAAAGTAAATATATGGATATTCATTAAGAACTTCATGAAAGTCACACCATATATCTCCTAGATGCATAATTTTTCATGAAGAAATTATTTTTTTAAAGCAATCTTTATTGTTCATATTATTACAAAGGTTCCTCATTTCTTCCCCCCTCCACTAGGTTCCCACCCCACCCTCCACCCCCTCCCCATCCCCCATTGTCCCTCCATAGGTGCATAGTTTATGTTCAGTCTCTTCTTCCCTCCCTTTCCCCGATAGTAAATCCCTTTTCAGATAGTAAATCAGTTACTTAGCATTTTCTCATATCAATAATACCTCCACCTGCCCAATGATACACTTCACACAAAAGACATTTCCCAATAGGTCAACCAGCCTCACCAGGCCCCACCTAAGGCACTCACAGATCAACACCCAAGCCCTATACTAACTCAACACATCCAGATCTAAGCCTTCATCACTTGATTTAGCAGACCCTCAAGTTCCCGCTAAAGTTTCCAGTCATGTCTGAGAGGCAGCCGTGGGGCAGGGGCAGGCGAGGAGCGAGCTGTTCCGGGCCTGGCTGCTCAGGGCCTGGCCTCTGTTGCTCTGGTTCGTTCCACAACCAGCTGCTCCGGATCTGGTCACTGCCGCTCCTGACCTAGTTGCTCTGGACTTGGCTGCTGCTGCTCTGGGCCTGGCCGCTCCCAGCCTGGCAGCCGCTGCTCCGGGCCTGGCCGCACCGACCCGGCTGCTCCAGGTCTGGCTGCTCCCAGCCTGGCAGCCGCTGCTTCGGGCCTGGCCACACAAGACCCGGCTGCTCCGGGCCTGGCCGCTCCCAGCCTGGCAGCCGCTGCTCCGGGCCTGGACGCACCCGACCCGGCTGCTCTGGGCCCGGCTGCCCCGGGCCCGGCTGCTCCGAGCCTGGGCACTCCCGGCCTGGATGCTCTGGTCTTGGCTACTGCTGTTCTGGGTCTGGCTGCTCCCACCCCGGCTGCTCTGGGCCCGGCTTCTCCGGGCCCGGCCACTCAGGGTCTGGGTGTTCCTGGACTGGCCACCCTGGGCTTGGCCGCCTCCGCCTCAGGCCTGGCTGCCACTGCGCCAGGTCTGGCAGCTCCAGTGCTGGCTGTTGATGCTCTGGTTCTGGCTGCCGCTGCTCTGGGGCCTGGCTGTTGCTGCTCCGGGCCTGGCTGCCACTGCCTTGTGCCTGGCCACTCTAGGCCTGGCCGCCGCTATTCCAACATTCTGTCCTTTTTTTTTTTCTTTTTCTTTTTTAAAACGCATTTATGTTGCCATGTTGGCTGGTGAGTTGAGTTCTGAGTTAGTCTTTGATTTTTCAAGAACTTCTTTGTATTCTTTCTTAAGTAATTTTACTATCTTTTGCTCTCACTTGATTTCTTCACATTGAGAACTTCTTTGGTTTCTTCCTCCTTGTCCTGGGCCCCCCTTTGTTCTCCGCGGGCTCCTGCGCTGCTTCAGCCTGTTGTGGGGGACGGCACCGCCCAGGAAGCAGTCCCCGGCCTTGGCTCCATTGCCCTCGCTCAGCGGTCGAAGGCTCAGGGGTACCCACCCCCCCAGAGGCCCCGTTGCCCGGCTCCTTGCTGGTGCCTGGTTGGCCGGTGTCCGGCAGGGGCTCCCGCTCCCCGCCGCGTTCCCCCAGCCCGGAGCTTTTTTTCTCCTTCCCACTAGGGGAGTCCAGAATCAGAGTCAAAAGACTGTTCTCTGTGTGCAGTGTGCGCGAGTCCGGGGGCCCAGGCTTTCGCCGCTCTCCCCGGACTCCACCTCACAGCCCCGTCTCCCTCTGCCTGAGCCTGGGTCCTTAGGGATAGGCCCAGAACTGGGGTTTGGAGCAGTCCGGACTGAGGCTCAGCCCCACCGGAGGCCTTGTTTCTTCCCTCTAGGGTAACCCAGCATCAGAGTCAACATTCAGTCCTCTGCGCCCGCATTGCATGCGACTCCGGGGGTCCTGCTTTTCGCCGGTCTTCTGGGATTCCGCCTCACAGCCCCGTCTCCCCCTGCCGGAGCCTGGGTCCCCAGGTTCTGGTCAATAACTGGGGCTCAGCACTGCTGGTTCAGGGGGCTCAGAGCTGCCGGTTCGGGGGTTCAGCCCAGGCTGGGGGTTTTATTTCCTTCCTGCTAGGGAATGCCAGGCTGCACCCAGCCCTCTCCTCCTCTCTGGCTGCAAGCTCTCAGCGCACACGTGCGGGTGGTCATGCAGCATGTCTCCGTACCTTAGGCTTTTTTTCAACTCCTCTGATTTTCCTTCTGGTTTTCTCTTTCCTTCTTGTTGTAGAATTTTCAGTCAGTCGACTACCTGTAGCTCTGGGCAATGTCCACTCTACATTTAGTATTCCATTGAAATTGTTGTGTGCTGCCATGGTTAGATGTCTACCCGAACAGCCATCTTGGATCTCTCTGAAGAAATTATTGATATCCACCTTTTAATCCTTGCATACTGCCTTTCAAGCATAATTCAAAGTTGTTGATATTCTATATAGAGCTCCAGAAATATCACATGCAAGATACCCAATCCCATTGACATCCATCAAACACACCATTTAATAAGAGTTTACTTATCATTTGGAATAAATATAATTTTAAATAGGAAAATCACCTTAATTTCTTGGAGAACAAGTGTCTAGTGAAATGAAAATGCCTGATATATAATATCCACTCAAGGTGCAGTATTTGAATTGACAAGAAGATGAGAAAATGCTCATCTCAGTGTTCTTTTTTTATTCCATTTCCCAGGACCATGTAACACCCAAGATGATGCAACTCTACCCATGTCAACTGGGGAGACCACAGCCTGCAGTCAGGCTGCAGGAGACAAGCCTGACTTCTCTGAACGTTTCGTCTGTGTCTTCGCCCCACTGAAGCTTCCTGGTCTTGATAAGGATGGTGAGAAATACGCAAAGATGTGATTTGAGATTGGTCATTAGATGAAGCTCAATGGCTCAGGCTATTCTCAAATTAGTTCACTTTCCTCTCAAAAACAGGAAAGGGCTTCAGGTCAGAAGGACTTTTCTAATTCTTCAGCAGAGGGATAAGTAGATAGTGTGTCTTCAAGCATAAGGCCAGATAGGTCGCTGAACACAAATTTCAAAATTAGCAAGCCAGGAACAGCTAGAACTGAGGGGATAGATAGTGCCAACCATTGTGCATGATATTTTATTCAGAACTTACCCTCAGAGATGCACAAACTGAAATCCAATACCAAATATACTTGCATACAAAACTACACCTGCATTCATATATTGTAATACCATATAGATACCTCAAAGTATACCACACACTGAATTCTGAATTATAACATGTACATGAACTTTCACTCCAAATTCTCATGTGGGTCATGGACATCTCAACCCCTATATCCTTCACTACATCATCTACCTTTCTTAAGTTAGAAATTTTATTTCCCAGTATCCCAACAATCAGATGGAAAACTTTCCAGTACTGGAGCCTGTGAGAAACCTGCAAGCCAGTCAGATAGGAAACAAGAGAGCACCGAGGGACACTTACAAGGTATGTATGGCGAAGCCTGAAATGGCACATGTCATTTCCATTCATTTTCCATTGTAGAAATGTAATCTCATGGTCCGAACTACCTGCAAGGGAAACTCACAAAGATAACAGAGTTGTATGTCCTCGTTGAATGAAGACAGCAATCTCAGTCACATTTTCAAAGAAGCCTCTTTGAAAAAACCCAGTTATCCACGACAGATATTGGCAAAGTAACTAATTCAGTGCCCTTAATAGTTTCATAGGAACCACATCACACTACCCATCCAGACCGCGTGTGCTCAATGAATGTGATACATAGTAGACTCTTTGATTAAAGGATAGATGAATACACAAATTACAGTCATGGACTGCATATCTGTGATTTTCATTTCTCAGCAAAGCTGCATTCCCAAGAAGAGGCTTTGCAGCGCAGACACAAGACAGTGGCTATAACTCAACCCGAGAATGAATCGACCGCGTCTTCTTCAGACAGCGTAATCTTAATCTCTTCCAAAGACAAGGGGATTGGTGCTGGTAAGGAGGGACTAGTGAGTAGGATGCCAAGGGAGGTGGGATCTAGACAGAAACCAGACTTGAGCTGAACATTTCTGCCCATTAATGGGCAACTGGCTGCCCAGTACAAACAGATACTCCAATGATTCTGCCTCTTCTTAGTTGGGGTCAGCGTAGAAACAATACTTTCCAAGAGAAAACACTGAAAACAGCTGGAGTAAGACCAAGGAGATCAGTGGAGAACAGTGTTCTATTTGAGGAAATAAGGGAAGAGGGTCTAAGGGGATGAGACATTGATCAAAGAAACATGGAAGAATATGTTCCTGTGAGCTGGCCAAGGGCATGTCATATTACCAGGAACCTGTGAAGCACCAACTTATCAAAGGCCCAATGTGGTAGGATCCTTAAGAACTGAACTTGAGGGAGAGTGCAGAGATACCCAGGCAGAGACAACATCACATCCATATGTTTCCATAGCCAGTGTTTGCCATTCACACTCATCCCATATAAGACCCCTCTGCTGTTAATGTCCCATCATTCATTTCCCTATAATCTTCCACATGCATCTAAAGTCTCCGTGCAGGAGTTTTGTCCATAGTATGCAAACAGGTCTAATTTCTCTGACTCCTAAAACCCTAGATTATTATCCTTATTTTCACATTGTATGTTAATAGAAGGGCATAATATATACATTGTGTAAAGCTCCTATCACAAATCACTATATTTTTAGAATGTATCCATGTTATGTATGACATTAATTTTGTTCTTTTTTGGTACACATATATCATTGAATGAATATTATATTTTCATTGACTATAATTACCTGATCAATGGGGTTTCTTTCAGTCTGAATGGCTTGAAAAAGTGATATTGTGGGTATTCTATTGCATGTATTTTTCACACATTTCCATTTGGTGAATGCTTAAGAGTTGGACTTCTAGGCCTTAGTTCCCATATTTTATCTTAATTCTTTCATAACTCAATCTGTCAATTTTTTTTATTTCTAATGCAATCACCTGTTAACACACATGTAACGTTACACAAACTTATCTGAACTCTATGCCATTTTGCAAAAGCACAGGTATTATTTCTTTTATTTGCCTTCATTTTCACATCCCCTTTAATTAGTCCCTAACATTATGCAAATACACTGACTGCTCTTAGTCTCAAAGAGTACATTCTCAGCAATAACACTCCTTATCTAAGCAACGTAACATATAAAGTACATAAATGTATCATTATTGATAATGCAATCTACATATATACATAAATGTGTGCGGAACTAACAGAAAGCGCACACAACCTGAAACTTTTCAGTCATACAAAGTTCATCCCATATTCACATAAGCAAATGCCAAATCAACCTTACAACAAACCTTAACCCAGTTTTATCCAACACATTATGCATTTGACCAGCATGCACATCACATTCAAATAACACTTTGATAACCAATCCCACTGATATTCACAAAACACACCATTTAGCAAGTTTACTTATAGTTTGGAGTTCATGCAATTTGAAATGGAAAACTGGTATTAATTTCTATGAGAAGAGGTGTCATGTATAGTAATGATGCCTCACATGTCATGTGCACTCAACAAATAATTTTTGAATTGACACAGACCTAGGCAAATGCCTCATCTCAATGTTCTATTTTACTCCATTGCCCAGAACACCGCATCAGCCAGGACAGCGTGCCTCAGTCGGAGTCATCCTTGGAGGCCTCAGCCTGTAGTTACCTAACAGGAGGAGAGTCTAGCTTCTCAGAACATCATATGGGTGTCTCCACCGCATCGAAGCATCCCCGTCTGGATGAGGATGGTAAGGAATACACAGGTGGGATCTGAACTTAATCAAGAGATGTAGCCCAAAGGCTCAGCCTACTGTCTACTTAGTTCAATTTTCCACTCCAAACAGAAACATGGCTTCAGGAAAGAAGGACTAGAACTAAGGGTCCTGCAGAGGGACAAGGAGGCAGGGTGTCTTCAAGGGCAGAGCCAGGTCGCTCAGCACAAATTTCCAAAATAGCAGGCCAGGGACAGCTGGAACTGAGGCAATAGACAGTGCTGACAAGTGTGTGGATGTTACTTTACTCAGACCTTACCTAGAGAAGCACAAACTGAGATCCTCACACAGTCACTCGCACATCAGTCCTCCTTCATACAAGCTAGGACTCTGTATGTCCTGCATTTCATGTACACAGCTTTCACCCTTCATCTGTGTTTCCCATTCTCTAGCAGCATTACGGAGTATACGCTTACTTTCATTTCATCACATAATCGTTATCCGATTCACCCATGGAGATGCATTAATTCTATGAATAATCCACATCCCCTCACACAGATAACCTTTTTAGGTTATACACTAAGAAAATTATATGCCCTGAAGAAAATTTGCTTTCATGTTGCCTTTCTAATCTATATGGTACTTCACATATCTTCACTGTACTGAACATTCTGAGTCTCATAAACACATCCCCTAATACTCTCAGTCTCACGTTCTTACAGTAAGATCAAGGACCAGGCCTGCACCATTTACATGTGCTGTCATACAATATGGCAAACATGCACATACTCACTCCACTTATCAACATGAAAAACACTCACCAGAATTATTCTAATACATGCAAACAATTCCAAAAATACTTGCATACAAACTACATCTGAATTCCTATATTGTTATACCATGTAGACACCTCAAAGTATGCCACACACTGAATTCTCAAATATAATATGTACATGAACTTTCACTCCAAATTTTCATGTGGGTCATGGACATCTGAACTCCTATAGCCTGCACATAGCACATATACCTTTCTTAAGTTAGAAATTTTATTTCCCAGAATCCCAACAATCAGATGGAAAACTTTCCAGTACTGGACCCTTTGAGAAACCTGCAAGCCAGTCAGATAGGAAACAAGAGAGCACCAACGGACACTTACGAGGTTTGTATGGCACAGCCTGAAAAGGAACATGACATTTCCATTCATTTTCGATTGTAGAAATGAAATCTCATGGTTAGAACTACCTGCAAGGGAAACTCCCAAAGATAACACACTTGTATGTCCTCGTTGAATGAAGACAGCAATCCCTGTCCCATTTTCAAAGAAACCACTTTGAACAAACCCAGTTACCCAGGACATATACTGGCACAGTAACTAATTCAGTGCCCTTAATAGTTTCATAGGAACCACTTCACACTATCCATCCAGGCCGCGTTTGCTCAATGCATGTGATACATAGTAGACTCTTTGATTAAAGGATAGATGAATACACAAATTACAGTCATGGACTGCATATCTGTGATTTCCATTTCTCAGCAAAGCTGGATTCCCAAGAAGAGGCTTTGCAGCGCAGACACAAGACAGTGGCTATAACTCAATCCGAGAATGAATCGACCGCGTCTTCTTCAGACAGCGTAATCTTAATCTCTTCCAAAGACAAGGGGATTGGTGCTGGTAAGGAGGGACTAGTGAGAAGGATGACAAGGGAGGAGGAATCTAGACAGAAACTAGACTTGAGCTGAACATTTCTACCCATTAGTGGGCAACTGGCTGCCCAGTACAAACAGATACTCCAATGATTCTGCCTCTTCTTAGTTGGGGTCAGCGTAGAAACAATACTTTCCAAGAGAAAACACTTAAAACAGCTGGAGTAAGACCAAGGAGATCAGTGGAGAACAGTGTTCTATTTGAGGAAATAAGGGAAGAGGGTCTAAGGGTATGAGATATTTATCAAAGAAACATGGAAGAATATGTTCCTGTGAGCTGGCCAAGAGCATGTCATATTACCAGGAACCTGTGAAGCACCAACTTATCAAAGGCCCAATGTGGTAGGATCCTCAAGAACTGACCTTGAGGGAGAGTGCAGAGATACCCAGGCAGAGACACCATCACATCCATATGTTTTCATAGCCAGCGTTTGCCATTCACACTCATCCCATATAAGACCCCTCTGCTGTCACTGTCCCACCATTCATTTCCCTATAATCTTCCACATGCATCTAAAGTCTCCATGCAGGAGTTTTGTCCATAGTATGCAAACAGGTCTAATTTCTCTGACTCCTAAAACCCTAGATTAGTATCCTTATTTTCACATTGTATGTAAATAGAAGGGCAAAATATTACATTGTGTAAAGCTCCTATCACTAATCACTATATTTGTAGAATGCATCCATGTTATGTATGACATTATTTTTGTTCTTTTTTGGTACACATATATCATTGCATGAATATTATATTTTCATTGACTATAATTACCTGATCAATAGGGTTGCTTTCAGTCTGAATGGCTTGAAAAAGAGATATTGTGGGTATTCTATTGCATGTATTTTTCACACATTTCCATTTGGTGAATGGTTAAGAGTTGGACTGCTAGGACATAGTTCGCATATTTTATCTTAATGCCTTCAGAACTCAATCTGTCATACTTTTTGATTTCTAATGCAATCACCTGTTACCACACATCTAACGTTACACATATTTATCTGAACTCTATACCATTTTCCAAAGCACAGGTATTATTTCTTTTATTTGCCTTCATTTTCACATCCCCTTTAATTAGTCCCTAACATTATGCAAATACACTGACTGTTCTTAGTCTCAAAGAGTACATTCTCAGCAATAACATTCCTTATCTAAGCAACGTAACATATAAAGTACATAAATGTATCATTATTGAATGCAATCTACATACATAAATGTGTGCTGAACTAACAGAAAGCACACACAACCTGAAACTTTTCAGTCATACAAAGTTCATCCCATATTCACATTAGCAAATGCCAAATCAACCTTATAACAAACCTTAACCCAGTTTTAACCAACACATTATGCATTAACCAGCATGCACATCCTATTCAAATAATACTTTGATACCCAATCCCACTGATATTCACAAAACACACCATTTAGCAAGTTTACTTATAGTTTGGAGTTCATGCAATTTGAAATGGAAAACTGGTATTAATTTCTATGAGAAGAGGTGTCATGTATAGTAATGATGCCTCACATGTCATGTGCACTCAACAAATAATTTTTGAATTGACACAGACCTAGGCAAATGCCTCATCTCAATGTTCTATTTTACTCCATTGCCCAGAACACCGCATCAGCCAGGACAGCGTGCCTCAGTCGGAGTCATCCTTGGAGGCCTCAGCCTGTAGTTACCTAACAGGAGGAGAGTCTAGCTTCTCAGAACATCATATCGGTGTCTCCACCGCATCGAAGCGTTCCCGTCTGGATGAGGATGGTAAGGAATACACAGATGGGATCTGAACTTAAACAAGAGATGTAGCTCAAAGGCTCAGCCTACTGTCGACTGAGTTCAATTTTCCACTCCAAAACAGAAACATGGCTTCAGGAAAGAAGGACTAGAACGAAGGCTCCAGCAGAGGGACAAGGAGACAGGGTGCCTTCAAGGGCAGGGCCAGGTCGCTCAGCACAAATTTCCAAAAAAGCAGGCCAGGGACAGGTGGAACTGAGGCAATAGACAGTGCTGACAAGTGTGTGGATGTTACTTTACTCAGACCTTACCTAGAGAAGCACAAACTGAGATCCTCACACAGTCACTCGCACATCAGTCCTCCTTCATACCAGCTAGGGCTCTGTATGTCCTGCATTTCATGTACACAGCTTTCACCCTTCATCTGTGTTTCCCAATCTCTAGCAGCATTACGGAGTATACGCTTACTTTCATTTCATCACATAATCATTATCCGATTCATCCATGGAGATGCATTAATTCCGTGAATAATCCAAATACCCTCACACAGATAACCTTTTTAGGTTATACACTAAGAAAATTATATGCCCTGAAGAAAATTTGCTTTCATGTTGCCTTTCTAATCTATATGGTACTTCACATATCAGACGTCAGATCTTCACTGTACTGAACACTGTGAGTCTCATAAACATCTCCCCTAATACTCTCAGTCTCACGTTCTTACAGTAAGATCAAGGACCAGGCCTGCACCATTTACATGTGCTGTCATACAACATGGCAAACATGCACATACTCACTCCCCTTATCAACATGAAAAACACTCACCAGAATTATTCTAATACATGCAAACAATTCCAAAAATACTTGCATACAAAACTACATCTGAATTCCTATATTGTTATACCATGTAGACACCTCAAAGTATGCCACACACTGATTTCTGAAATAATATATATACATGAACTTTCACTCCAAATTTTCATGTGGGTCATGGACATCTTAACCCGTATAGCCTTCACATACCACATATAACTTTCTTAAATTAGAAATTTTATTTCCCAGTATCCCAACAATCAGATGGAAAACTTTCCAGTACTGGAGCCTTTGAGAAACCTGCAAGCCAGTCAGATAGGAAACAGGAGAGCACCAACGGACAATTACGAGGTTTGTATGGCACAGCCTGAAAAGGACCATGACATTTCCATTCATTTTCCATTGTAGAAATATAATCTCATGGTCAGAACTACCTGCAAGGGAAACTCCCAAAGATAACAGACTTGTATGTCCTCGTTGAATGAAGACAGCAATCCCTGTCTCATTTTCAAAGAAGCCACATTGAACAAACCCAGTTACCCAGGACATATACTGGCACAGTAACTAATTCAGTGCCCTTAATAGTTTCATAGGAACCACATCACACAATCCATCCAGGCCGCGTGTGCTCAATGCATGTGATACATAGTAGACTCTTTGATTAAAGGATAGATGAATACACAAATTACAGTCATGGACTGCATATCTGTGATTTCCATTTCTCAGCAAAGCTGCATTCCCAAGAAGAGGCTTTGCAGCACAGACACAAGACAGTGGATATAACTCAATCCGAGAATGAATCGACCGCGTCTTCTTCAGACAGCGTAATCTTAATCTCTTCCAAAGACAAGGGGATTGGTGCTGGTAAGGAGGGACTAATGAGTAGGATGCTAAGGGAGGAGGAATCTAGACAGAAACTAGACTTGAGCTGAACATTTCTGCCCATTAGTGGGCAATTGGCTGCCCAGTACAAACAGATACTCCAATGATTCTGCCTCTTCTTAGTTGGGGTCAGCGTAGAAACAATACTTTCCAAGAGAGAACACTTAAAACAGCTGGAGTAAGACCAAGGAGTTCAGTGTAGAACAGTGTTCTATTTGACGAAATAAGGGAAGAGGGTCTAAGGGGATGAGATATTTATCAAAGAAACATGGAAGAATATGTTCCTGTGAGCTGGCCAAGGGCATGTCATATTACCAGGAACCTGTGAAGCACCAACTTATCAAAGGCCCAATGTGGTAGGATCCTCAAGAACTGACCTTGAGGGAGAGTGCAGAGATACCCAGGCAGAGACACCATCACATCCATATGTTTTCATAGCCAGCGTTTGCCATTCACACTCATCCCATAGAAGACCCCTCTGCTGTCACTGTCCCACCATTCATTTCCCTATAATCTTCCACATGCATCTAAAGTCTCCGTGCAGGAGTTTTGTCCATAGTATGCAAACAGTTCTAATTTCTCTGACTCCTAAAACCCTAGATTAGTATCCTTATTTTCACATTGTATGTTAATAGAAGGGCACAATATTACATTGTGTAAAGCTCCTATCACCAATCACTATATTTGTAGAATGCATCCATGTTATGTATGACATTATTTTTGTTCTTTTTTGGTACACATATATCATTGCATGAATATTATATTTTCATTGACTATAATTACCTGATCAATAGGGTTGCTTTCAGTCTGAATGGCTTGAAGAAGAGATATTGTGGGTATTCTATTGCTTGTATTTTTCACACATTTCCATTTGGTGAATGCTTAAGAGTTGGACTGCTAGGACATAGTTCACATATTTTATCTTAATGCCTTCAGAACTCAATCCGTCATACTTTTTGATTTCTAATGCAATCACCTGTTACCACACATCTAATGTTACACAAACTTATCTGAATTCTATGCCATTTTGCCAAAGCACAGGTATTATTTCTTTTATTTGCCTTCATTTTCACATCCCCTTTAATTAGTCCCTAACATTATGCAAATACACTGACTGCTCTTAGTCTCAAAGAGTACATTCTCAGCAATAACACTCCTTATCTAAGCAACGTAACATATAAAGTACATAAATGTATCATTATTGATAATGCAATCTACATACATAAATGTGTGCTGAACTAACAGAATGCACACACAACCTTAAACTTTTCAGTTATACAAAGTTCATCCCATATTCACATTAGTAAATGCCAAATCAACCTTACAACAAACATTAACCCAGTTTTAACCAACACATTATGCATTTAACCAGCATGCACATCACATTCAAATAATACTTTGATACCCAATCCCACTGATATTCACAAAACACACCATTTAGCAAGTTTACTTATAGTTTGGAGTTCATGCAATTTGAAATGGAAAACTCGTATTAATTTCTATGAGAAGAGGTGCCTCACATGTCATGTGCACTCAACAAATAATTTTTGAATTGACACAGACCTAGGCAAATGCCTCATCTCAATGTTCTATTTTACTCCATTGCCCAGAACATCGCATCAGAGAAGACAGCATGCTTCAGTCGGAGTCATCCGTGGAGGCCGCAGCCTGTAGTTACTTAACAGGAGGAGAGTCTAGCTTCTCAGAACATTATATCGGTGTCTCCACCGCATCGAAGCGTCCCCGTCTGGATGAGGATGCTAAGGAATACACAGGTGGGATCTGAACTTAACCAAGAGATGTAGCTCAAAGACTCAGCCTACTGTCGACTGAGTTCAATTTTCCACTCCAAAACAGAAACATGGCTTCAGGAAAGAAGGACTAGAACTAAGGCTCCTGCAGAGGGACAAGGAGGCAGGGTGTCTTCAAGGCAGGGCCAGGTCGCTCAGCACAAACTTCCAAATAGCAGGCCAGGGACAGCTGGAACTGAGGCAATAGACAGTGCTGACAAGTGTGTGGATGTTACTTTACTCAGACCTTACCTAGAGAAGCACAAACTGAGATCCTCACACAGTCACTCGCACATCAGTCCTCCTTCATACAAGCTAGGGCTCTGTATATCATGCATTTCATGTACACAGCTTTCACCCTTCATCTGTGTTTCCCATTCTCTAGCAGCATTACGGAGTATACGCTTACTTTCATTTCATCACATAATCATTATGCGATTCACCCATGCAGACGCATTAATTCCATGAATAATCCACATCTCTCACACAGATGACCTTTTTAGGTTATACTGTAAGAAAATTATATGCGCTGAAGAAAATTTGTTTTCATGTTGCCTTTCTAATCTATATGGCACTTCACATATCAGACGTCAGATCTTCACTGAACTTAACATTCTGAGTCTCATAAACACCTCCCCTAATACTCTCAGTCTCACCTACTTACTGTAAGATCAAGAACCAGGCCTGCACCATTTACATGTGCTGTCATACAACATGGCAAACATGCACATATTCCTTCCACTTATCAACATGAAAAACACTCACCAGAGTTATTCTAATACATGCAAACAATTCCAAAAATACTTGCATACAAAACTACATCTGAATTCATATATTGTTATACCATGCAGACACCTCAAAGTATGCCACACACTGAATTCTGAAATATAATATGTACATGAACTTTCACTCCAAATTTTCATGTGGGTCATGGACATCTTAACCAGTATAGGCTTCACATACCTCAACTACCTTTCTTTAGTTAGAAATTTTATTTCCCAGTATCCCAACAATCAAATGGAAAATTTTCCAGTACTGGACCCTTTGAGAAACCTGCAAACCAGTCAGATAGGAAACAGGAGAGCACCAATGGACACTTACAAGGTTTGTATGGCACAGCCTGAAAAGGCACATGACATTCCCATTCATTTTCCATTGTAGAAATGTAATCTCATGGTCAGTACTACCTGCAAGGGAAGCTCACAAAGATAACAGACTTGCATGTCCTCGTTGAATGAAGACAGCAATCTCTGTCCCATTTTCAAAGAAGCCACTTTGAACAAACCCAGTTACCCAGGACATATACTGGCACAGCTTTCACCCTTCATCTGTGTACACAGCTTTCAGTGCACTGAATAATTCAGTGCACTGAATAGTTTCATAGGAACCACATCACACTATCCATTGAGGCCGCGTGTGTTCAATGAAAGTGATACATAGTAGACTCTTTGATTAAAGGATAGATGAATACACAAAGTACAGTCATGGACTGCATATCTGTGATTTTCATTTCTCAGCAAAGCTGGATTCCCAAGAAGAGGCTTTGCAGCTCAGACACAAGACAGTGGCTATAACTCAATCCGAGAATGAATCGACCGCGTCTTCTTCAGACAGCGTAATCTTAATCTCTTCCAAAGACAAGGGGATTGGTGCTGGTAAGGAGGGACTAGTGAGTAGGATGCCAAGGGAGGTGGGATCTAGACAGAAACCAGACTTGAGCTGAACATTTCTGCCCATTAATGGGCAACTGGCGGCCCAGTACAAACAGATACTCCAATGATTCTGCCTCTTCTTAGTTGGGGTCAGCGTAGAAACAATCCTTTCCAAGAGAAAACACTGAAAACAGCTGGAGTAAGACCAAGGAGATCATTGTAGAAAAGTGTTCTATTTGACGGAATAAGGGAAGAGGGTCTAAGGGTATGAGACATTTATCAAAGAAACATGGAAGAATATGTTCCTGTGAGCTGGCCAAGGGCATGTCATATTACCAGGAACCTGTGAAGCACCAACTTATCAAAGGCCCAATGTCATAGTATCCTCAAGAACTGACCTTGAGGGAAAGTGCAGAGATAACCAAGCAAAGACACCATCACATCCATATATTTTCATAGCCATTGTTTCCCATTCACACTCATCCCATATAAGACTCCTCTGCTGTCACTGTCCCATCATTCATTTCCCTATACTCTTCCACATGTATCTAAATTCTCCATACTGCAAACAGTTCTAATTTCTCTGACTCCTAACACCCTAGATTAGTATCTTTGTTTTTCCATTGAATGTAACTAGAAGGGCACAATCTATACTTTGTGTCAAGCTCCTATCACTAATCACCATATTTGTGGAATCTATCCATGTTGTTTATGCTGTAATTTTTTTTCCCTGTTTGGTACATGTGTATCATTGCATAAATATTATATTTTCATTGACTATAATTATCTGATCATTCGGATTGCTTTCAGTCTGAATGCATTGAAATAGTGATGTTTTGTGTATTCTATTGCATGATTTTTTACTATGGACACATTTCTACTTGCTGAATCCTTAAGAGTTAGATTGCTAAGACTTACTTCCCATATTCTCTCTTAATCCCTTCAGAACTAGTCTTTCATACTTTTTGATCTCTAATGCAATCACGTGTTACCACACATCTAATGTTACACAACATTCTCTAAGCTCTGCTATTTTTTCAAAGCTCAGCTATTATTTCTTTTAAATGCCTTCATTTAAAATCCCCTTTAATTATTCCCTCACATTTTGCAAATACACTAAGTGCTTTAATTTCAAAGAGTATATTCTCAGTAATAATATTCCTTATCTAAAGCACATAAATGTATAATTATTGATAAGGCAATCTACATACATAAATGTGTAGTAAACTAACGCAGAGACATAAAACACACACAACCTTAACCTTTTTAGTCAGACATAGTTGATCCATATTCACATTAGCAAATACCAAATCTTACATCAAACCTTAACCCAGTTTTAACCAACACATTATGCATTTAACCAGCATGCACATCACATTCAAATAACACTTGATACCCAATCTCACTGATATTCACAAAACATACCATTTAGCAAGTTTACTTATAGTTTGGAGTTCATGCAGTTTGAAATGGAAAACTCGTATTAATTTCTATGATGTGTCCTGTGTAGTAATGGTGCCTCACATGTCATGTGCACTAAACAAGTAATTTTTGAATTGACACAGACCTCAGCAAATGCCTCATCTCAATGTTGTATTTTATTCTATTGCCCAGAACACCGCATCAGCCAAGACAACGTGCCTCAACCTGAGTCATCCTTGGAGGCCTCAGCCTGTAGTTACCCAACAGGAGAAACGTCTAGCTTCTCAGAACATCGTATCGGTGACTCCACCACAATCAAGCATTCCCATCTCGATGAGGATGGCAAGGAATACACAGGTGGGACCTGAGTTTGGTCAAGAGATGTAGGTCAGTTCCTCAGTCTACTCTCTGTTAGTTCACTTTCCTCTCAAAGACAGGCAAGGGGTTTTCAGAAGGTCCAGTACTAAGGCTTCTGCAGAGGGACAAGGAGCGAGTGTGCCTTCCAGAACTCAGCTAAGTCCTTCAGCACAAATGCCCAACATAGCAGCACCAGGAGAGCGGTGGCTGAGGTAGAGAACAGTGCTGACATATGCATGGGAGTTTCCTCAGAGCATTCCCCTCAGATGAACACAAACTCAGATCTTCACACTCTCCCACACATCTGTCCTCCTCCATTCCAGGTTAGGCTCCATTTCTGCTGCTTTCCCCTAGTTCTCTCATATACACAGGCCTTCCCTCCTCATCTATCTTTCCCATTCTCTAGCAGCATTAACTAGATAGACTCTTACTTTTATTTCTTCACCCAATCATTTTCAGACTCACCCATTTATACATTCATTACATAAATAATCCCCATACCCTCAGACAGATAACCTCTTTAGGTCAAACTCACATGCCCTAAAGGAAAGGAACTTTCATGTTTTGTGCCCCTAACTAACCATATGTCACTTCATCCACCAGGCCTGAGACTTTCATAGAGCTGCACATTCTGAAAGCACATACACACCTCCCCTAATGCTCTCAATCGCACTGTCTGACAGTAAGAACAGGCACCACTCCTGCACTGTTCACATGCGCTGTCACTCCACATAACAAGCATGTACTCACCCATTTACCATCCTCTTTTAGCAATAAGGATACACTTCCCAGCTATGTCCCAAACTCTACATGAATGTGCTAATCATCCTCATTCTTACATACTTCTACCATGTAAATACCTCAGATACAGGACACCACACACAGAATTCTGAAATATCACATATAGCCGAAACCGGTTTGGCTCAGTGGATAGAGCGTCGGCTTGGGGACTGAAGGGACCCGGGTTCGTTCCAGTCAAGGGCATGTACCTTGGTTGCGGGCATATCCCCAGTGGGGGATGTGCAAGAGGCAGCTGATCGATGACTCTCTCTCATCGATGTTTCTAGCTCTCTATCTCTCTCCCTTCCTCTTCGTACAAAATCAATAAAATATATTTTTAAAAAAAAGAAATATCACATATATATATCTATTTTTACTTCACATGGTCACATACTGCATGGGTAGCTTCAATCCTACAGTCCTTGCATATATTTTCTAATCATTTTATGTTTCAAATTTTCTTTCCTAGAAATCAAGGAGATGCCTGTGTCCCGGGTCTTGGAGCAAACGGAGGGCACCTCTGACTATTCAAATAACAAAATTCCTCCCCGTGCCTGTAATAATAACGAACCCGTGATGGCCCCAGTGCCTGGGACAGAGCAACGGCTCAAGAAAATTTACTACATGCGGGTAAAATTGAAAAGGGGTGTGGCCGTCTTATACCATGCAAAGGAAGGGTGGGTGCCTCCCTCAAAAAAGGTCAAAATGGAAGAAATGGCCTATATTGGAAAGGTCCATAAAAATATCTCTGTTTCGCACATGTCTGAGGACGAACACCTAATTTCCCCTGAGCCGATGTTAGACAGCGGAGCCCAGGATAAAAGGGAGGAGGCTGACAGTCCAGCACAGCCTCCTGCTCGGAGCTGGTATCCCAGCGCTAAGACGCCTGAGTGGCTGGTGGCCCGGGACAATGGGTTCAGGTGCATGGCCTGCTGCCGGGTGTTCCCCAGTTTAGAAGTCCTCCAGGAGCATGTGGAGTGCGGGGCCAGGGAGGGCTTCAGCTGTCACGTTTACCATGAGGCCATGACTATTCTAAACTACGAAGAGCGTCAGAGGGAGGACAAAGAGAAGAGAATAAGGCAACGTTTAGATGCCAGAAGGAAAATCATTTAGGCACGAAGACAAACTTGTACAACTAAGTAGGCTGTTTTTCAGCCCTTACAAGAGAGGAAGTGAAGGTTAGACTCCATTCTATTCAAGCAGACCTAGTATCCAACCTTTTTACTCATACCTACCACCACCATCTCTACACCCCACCACCTGTCTCAGCAGACAGCCCCTTGTAATACCACCTACCACTTTCCTGAGGGGCAAGAAGGCAGAGAACACCATCCAGATACTGCCTTTCCTCTATCCAAGTTTATTATATACCATCCTTGATGCAAAGATGTAAATATCCTACCACTTGTCTCAGCAGACAGCCCCTTGTAATACCACCTATTATACCACTTTCCAGAGGGGTAAGAAGGCAGAACACACCATCCCAGACACTGCCTTTCCTCTATCCAAGTTTATTATATACCATCCTTGATGCATGCTTGATGCAAAAGACTATAAACACCATAAAATTTTGATAGTACAGATTGAAATTCCCCTCTCCTATACCCACCCCCGCTTTTTCACGAAATTGGCCTTGGTTAAAAAAATTTTACATATTTTTCTGTATCTCTTTCTTTAAATGAAGATATCTGTTTGTTTTTTTCCAGTATCTCCCTGTAATGTATTCACCTTCACAATTATTTGGCTGGAAGACAGACATTATGGAGGGACAAAAAGGTACTGCATGGGTGAAAGCAAAAGCAACTCTAATCCACCTCTAACCTCCTAGGAACTTGCGGAAACACATGTGCATATACAATTCTTATACATACATATCCATGGGGAAGGATGCAGCACACAATGAACAATTACAAGATACTCTAATATTTATATTAACACGTGTATAAATACATTTTTTAATTGTCATAGTGCATATTTAAGGTGAATATAATTTTAGAAGGGTGACAGCTACCAACTTGAAAAACACTGTTTCCATTTTTATTTACATGCATGTCATTTACACTTAATTTTATACATTTTTAGCTGTCAGTATTAATTTTTTTTCCTCTCTCTGCCATCTTCAGAGTGTAAGAAAAAATGATATTTTCAAAAAGTATTATTTCTAATTCCCAAGCCTATAAGGGGGAATGCAAATTAAAATAGATCCATGTTTCAATGATCTTTATAATTTGTAGCTTTTACTCTTCTGAAATTATTAAAGCTTAAACCTGTACTATGACAATTTGGATACCCTTATGTATTCATATTAGATTGTCTTGTAACTTTTCATTTTGTGCTGCATCCTTCCCCATAAAAACACATGTATAAGAACTGTATATTCACCCGTGTGTCCACAAGTGCATAGAAGCTAAGAGATGGATTACAGTTGCTGCTGTTTTCTCCTGAGTATTTTCTCCTTCTTCCATGGAAAAGAAGGTCTGTTTTCTGCCGCCAAATATATGGGCAATTCAGACCAGTCAAGTGAAGTCATTACTTCTCTGCCTTCCTGTCATCATCCGGCCCCGTTACCCCCAGTGAACATCTATCCCTGACCAATCTGTACTGATAACTTGAAAGGTAAAATGAAACACTGGGCTAGTAGTGGTGGTGGTAGTGATGAGTTATCCTTTGTCTGCATCTCAAATGAAAGTTTTCCACTCTTCAATTCCTCTAGTTTGAAAGACCGGGCTGTTTAAACTGTTACTTTAAGCCACTAAGCGTCAGCACTAAATCTTCAATAAGTTCTTAGATTTTTTCCCCCCTCAATTAGCCTAAGCCATTGCCTGTTGTTTGTAAAATGTTCTCTAACTAATGCAAATTAGCTTCAACATAATAATTTCTTCCATTTTAATAGCTGAAATGACATAACCTAGAAAGGACCACATTATATACCTCTGACATCATATTGAAACACTAAGGGATATACTGGTAGCCAGTACATATAGTATGTCCTTGATTAATTAGGAAAGTGCATAGCTGCCAATATTTTTATGCACATCTACCAGCACAATCTCTACAACCATCCCAGCGATATGAGCAGACGGCCCCTTTTAATATCACCTAGCACTTTCCTGAGGAAGAAGGCAAACCACAAATCCCAGATACTGTGCAACCTTGTATCCAACTTTATTATACCCCTACATATGCCATCTATGAATACATGTATGATGCAAAAGACTAAGCACCTTGGAAATTTAATGATATAGATAGGCTTTAATGTTGGTTTTAATATACCTCTCCCCTGTCCTCAGCCCTTATATGTCAATGAAAGTGCTTTGTTAGGATAGCATGTTCTGGAGTCTAGAATGTATTTAAGACCACCTAGCACTCTCCTGAGGAAGAAGGCAGACCATACATGTCTTACCCTCTATCCAACTTTATTATATATCCTACAAATGCCATGTATGAATACATGCCTGATGCAAAAAACATTTGTAAGCACCTTAGAAATTTAACAATACAGATTGTAATATCCCTCCCCTGTACTCAGCCCTCATATTTCAATGAAAGTGTTTTATTAAGATAGCATGTACTGGAGTCTAGAATGTATTTGCAAAGTAACATATATTCATTCATCCGTTCCTTAGGGAATTTTGTTAAATGGATAAAGCAAATAAAATTTTTTACATGCTACCAATTCCATTTTTGCATTCACTATGTGTTCTTATTTTCTATATGATGGCTAATAAGTCTATTATCTATATATGTTACACTAAGTTATTTTCCCCATTTTCTAAAGAAGAAAAAATGCAAGTACATATCCTGTTGAGATTCAAAATCCTCTCTATGCTTGTCATCATTTTCTGCCTCATTCCAGTACATCTTATACTAAGTACGCTATAAAATACATCTTAAAAAGTCTTGTACTTTATACTGTGTCTACCCAAGCATGATACAAGTATCTAAAATCATGTTTTGTATTATAAGATAGCTTTTAATTTTCTACAGGTTAAAAATTGAGGACATTTGCGGGGGAAAAACATTTTCCCTTATTAATGAGTTGTGCCCTTGTTTTAAATTCATAGTAATTTTATATTGTATAATTTTTATCTATTCATAGTAATGTTTTAAAAGTTTTCTCTTGAAGATAAAGTGACTTAAGAGTTTGCTATTTTTGCCGAAACCAGTTTGGCTCAGTGATAGAGCATCGGTCTGGGGACTGAAAGGTCCCAGGTTCGATTCCGGTCAAGGGCATGTACCTTGGTTAGGGGCACATCACTGGTAGGGGGTGTGCAGGAGGCAGCTGGTCGATGTCTCTCTCTCATCGACATTTCTAGCTATCTCTCTCCCTTCCTCCTCTCTGTAAAAAGGCAATAAAATAAAATAAAAAGGTCACTATTTTTTTTAATTATATTTTTATTGATTTCTACACAGGAAGAGAGAGATAGACGAAGACAGAGTGACTTGGAAAGAATTTGCTATTTTTTAGAAACATCAATGATGAAAGAAAATCATTGACTGGCTGCCTCACAATCGGGCATGTAACCTGATCAGAAATCAAACCATGACCTCCTGGTTCAGAGGTTGATGCTCAACCACTGAACCACACCATCTGAGCTAAATTTTTTATTTATTTTATATTGATTTGAGAGAGAGAGAAACATTGATCAATTGCCTCCCATATGTGTATTGACCAGGAGTTGAATTCAAAACCTAGGTATGTGCCCTGACTGGGAATTGACCCTGCCACCCTTTCATGGAGGAAAACACTCCAACCAACTGAGGTACACTGACCAGGGCAAGCTTCCGTTTTTCTCAGCAATCTGCTGACTGCTGAAGACTCCCCACAATGAAGAGCTAACATGACTAAGGCATTACAGAAACAACTGTGGCTGAAAGGATTCGCTTTAAAATAGCACAGAATTCTCATTTTATTTCAAATTCCAGTTCTTATGGTGGTAGTTGGTTGGTTGGTGCTCTTCTGAAAACAGTAGCACAAAGGTTAAATATTCACCTCTGGGAACATTTCACAGCCAGGTGAATGCCTCCTGAGTACAAAAGGCCTGGGACAAATAACAGATGGGTTTGGAACATGGCATAAGTGTAGCCCAAGGTTACAAGTGCACTTTATGCCTTAAGGACGAATGGGCTAACGTAGGTTTTCATTAAATATTTATGTTATAGTCAGAAATGGCAAGTGGTCTTTGTGTGGCCAGGAACTGGCTTTCAACAGGTCCATCTGGCTAAGAAAGATGAATGGCCATTAAATATTTATTCTTTACACTATATTCGGAGGAGATTCTGCTCTTTCCCTGCCGGAAGGAAGATAAAAAGGCTTGAGGTAAACAGTGAGCTGCATTTAGAGATGCACTCTTATAAAAAGACAGGTTCACCTAGGAGGTGGCTCTGAGGTTTTATTGAAGCCCAAGGATGTGAAATATTAAAACTTTACCCATTTATTTGGACACCACGATGGAATAACTTATTTTTTGGTTGTATTTTCTTGCCTCTAAAATGGGGAAAATAACATGACCAAATTTTTCTTGTTCTTTTTCTCTTTTGCTGAAGCATAGACTACTAAGAGCTCTATCAATTTTTAAAAATTCTGATATGACTCTTGATTTTGATAAGCAAAGAATTTGTTGCCTTAACCGGTTTGGCTTAGTGAATAGAGTGCTGGTCTTCAGACTGAAGGGTCCCCAGTTCAATCCCGGTCAAGGACGTGTACTTTGGTTGTGGTCACATCCCCCGTACAGGAGGCAGCTGATTGATGTTTCTCTCTCTCCAATGTTTCTAAGTATCTATCCCTCCCCCTTCCTCTCTGTAAAAAATCAATAAAATATATTTTAAAAAATAAAACAGGGGCCGAAACTGGTTTGGCTCAGTGGATAGAGCATCAGCCTGCGGACTGGAAGGTCCCAGGTTCGATTCGGGTGAAGGGCATGTACATTGGTTGCGGGCACATCCCCAGTAGGGGGTGTGCAGGAGGCAGCTGGTCGATGATTCTCTCTCACTGATGTTTCTAACTCTCTATCCCTCTCTCTTCCTCTCTCAAAAAATAAATGAAATATATTTTTTAAAAAATTAAATAAAAAATAAATCAAACAGGAAAATTAACGGCAGAGCTCAAAGCTTAACATCTGAATGGCAGAGTCCTTCTTTTATTCCAAATCCTGATTTCCTCTGAATTTGATTTCATGCAATTTGAAATTAGTCTGGCTCTAACAAAATATATCAAATATATTGAAATGCCTAGATATTTTTAATTAATAAATCTCTGTAAAACCACCCGTGGTTAACCCACATTTTAGCCCTGCACTGCTGTAAGTAGGTTCTCTCTAAACTGCACATTTAGACGCTCGAGGTTTTTGAGCTAATCCAAGCAGCCTGACATTTTAGGGTGTTCATCACATCAATGGCTAGAATGGATTACTTTGAATGTCCTAAATGTGTATAAACCCAAATGCCACCACCCTCACGGGGCTCCACGGGGCTCTTGTCTTCAATCAAAATCGTATCAGTGAGCCTCTATCTTTACTCCTGCCTAAATTGTTCGCTGACCTTGGGCCCTGCTTCTGACTCCTGCTGCTGTGGTGGGGCTCTGACAGTCTGCTAAATGCTCTCTTTTCGGGTCTAGCTTCTGTCTGCATGGCCCTACCACTGGCCAAGTTCTAACCCAAACCAATCAACTTCCCTGCAATTAAGATCATACTCTGCCTGGTTTCCAGTAAGACGGACACAACCTAGACTAGAGGATCACCATCTCCTCACCCCGTTCTCTCTCTCCACCCACCAGATTGGACCTGTGGACAGTGCAGTCAGCCTGTGCACAGGAATCTGGATTACTGTCCATCCCTGGGTAGGGCCTGGGGGAGCAACACAGGATGACCCCACACATCACTGGCCCCATTGACTGCAACATACTCTCGCTCTGGAACTCACTGTTTGGAAATGTATCTAACTTAGCCCAACTAAGTTTCTCTCACCACCGCCTTGCCCACGCAAAGCCGTTTCTCTGCGAGTCCTGGAAACTCCCCTGCCTTGCCCACGCAAAGCCGTTTCTCTGCGAGTCCTAGAAACTCCCCTTTTGCCTCCCGGAGAAATCACAGGGCTCTTTGGTGAAGGCTTCAGAGGGGGAACGCACTGCCTTGAAGTCAGTTCCTTGAAGATTCAGGCAGATGACCAGCCTCGGGCTGGAGACAGAGAATTGGAATTATAGCCTTTGCTCACCAATGTTCAAGAGATGCTCCCTTCTTGCTTCTGAATCTGCCTAATCCTCGCCTTGTCATTCTCTTGAGATCTCACTGTCAAAAAGGCTTTGGTGTCTCTGTCCTTCCTCCCCTGCTGACCATCTCAATTCCCCCCTCCGCCCAGCAACCTACTCTGCGTCCTGCCCAAGCCAGGGACAGGCCCGTCACAGGAAGCAGCCAACCTCCACATCCTGTCTGAGCATCCTGCCCAGCACTCACCCAGGAGGCAGCGGAGACCACGCTGACCGCACACAGACCCTCCCTCTGAGGCCGTTCAGAGTTTTAAAAATTATCCTTTCAGCAGCCTCAGTGTCAGCAGCTGCCGCCAGGCCCGCTGCCCGCGATGGATGACCCTGAGGAACTGCTCCCGCTTCCTGGCCCAGAGGAACGAGCAGACCCCAGCACCGAACCCCGGAGCCTGAGGCCGCCGCTCCCTTCCTAAAGCGGCCTGACCCACCGCCAGACGGAGGGCGCGGGGGGCGCCGGCGGCCGAGGCGCGGTGGCCATCACGCAGCGCAGACCCCGGAGGCCGGCCGCCTGCTGCGTGCGCAGCCCCAGCGACAAGCGCGCGGCCCCGCTGAGCAGCGTCCGGCACCTGATCCGCAGGGACAAGCCCCGCCGGACCTGCGCATGGCCGCCGTCTGTGCCCGGCCAGCCCATCCTGCCGGCCACCCCGCCAAGGGCTCCTGGGCACCCTCCCCCGACAGTAAAGGCAGCTGCCGCCCACCTCTGACCTCAAAAAAATTTTTTTAAATTATCCTTTTATTGATTTCAGAGAGGCAGAGGGAGAGAAAGATCAATGATGAGAATCATCGATCCGCTGCCTTCTGCACAGTCCCTTCAGGGACCGAGCCTGAAACCCGGGCATAAGCCCTGACCAGATCAGGTGACCTCTTAATTCCTGGGCTGACACTCAACCACTGAGCCACGCAGCGGGGCACATTGTTCAGAATGTGATACCTCACAGAGGAATTAGCCACTTTCCAGCTTGAAGGTGAGAAGTGAAAACAAAGAAGCCAATATAGATAATTGATTTTCTTGAGCTTAATTCAGTTGCTTGAGCAGTTATGACCTTTCCCATAAAAAAAACGATCTCAAAGTAGCTTTACAAAGTGCTATATCCTGCAGGTTCCTAGACTTGCATTCATGCATTCAACAAATATGGCTTGGCCAATGTAGTAATATTTACCCTTAAAGTAAAAGTCTAAGCTGCTCAGAATATCTCCAAGACAACTGCTGCTTTTCTCGGAGATTTTTGTTGTTGCTAATGTCTTCATCCATGTATGAAGTAGGGAATGATCCGCTGTGTGTGTATACCTTAGTTCGGAGGTTCTCTGGTTCATCTAGAACAGCAGCTGCAGTCAGTACCTGGCACTTGTTAGAAATGCGAATTCCTGGGCTCTACCCTAGACCTTCTCAATCGGAAGTTCTAGTTCCCTTCAGTAGTGTAAGGAGCCTTCCAGGTGATGCTGATTCATGCTAGTTTAAGAACCACTGCCTCAGGTTCTTGAACCTAATGATCACATGCAGACTCCATCATTAATGGGGCTGAAATAAGGAGCTGACTCAGTGACTATTTCACATCATATGTCCTCTATGGAAAAACTATATAATTTATAACAAAAGCATTTTGGGACTTAATCTTCATTTGTGTTGAGGCTTGTTTTTCAACTAGTGAACACCAGAAGAGGGTCAATATTACCTATTCATAAGGTGAATAATATGTAAGTAGGCAAGAATCAGTTTTCCTTAGACATCTAAATCCTCATTTATACTTGGTGTGTATACACTGAGTGACCAGATTATTATGCGTTCAGAGATCATAATAATCTGGCTACTCAGTGTATACAAATACACACACACACACACACACTGAGTGGCCATATTATTATGCACTCAGAGATCATAATAATCTGGCTACTCAGTGTATATATTTCTAGCACCTTCCTCTTCTCTCAAGAGGTTCCCAGTTTAGATAATAAATTATATCGTAAATATCACCCACTTTATGAATAAAAAAAATAAGGCAGTGAAATGTGTGAATAATTCCTGAAATAATTTTATCATTCCACTAAGTTTCACTTGACAAAAGCAATTTTTTAAAAAATTCTTAGTTATTAATTTTTTTAAATATATTTTTATTAATTTTAGAGAGGGTAATTTTTCTTTTAATTTTTTTTTTTGTTGTTGTTAATACTAGCCAAAGGATATTTTTCAACTGCTTTTTTAAAATATATTTTATTGATTTTACACAGAGAGGAATTGAGAGGGACAGAGTTAGAAACATCGATGAGAGAGAATCATCGATCAGCTGCCTCCTGCACACCCCCCATTGGGGATGTGCCCGCAACCAAGGTACATGCCCTTGACCGGAATCGAACCCGGGACCTTTCAGTCTGCAGGCCGATGCTCTATCCACTGAGCCAAACCGGTTTTGGCTAGCTTAGAAAATTTTAACTTGCTTTCCTAACTTAGAAATTTACCTTCAAGAAATAATAGAAAGATTTATCTATTATTCTCTATGCTTCCAGTATTATGACTTAATTATCTCTGGGTAAAATAAGTCTGAGAGGTGAATGTTATAATTATTTTTCTCATTTAAAAACATTCTCTATTAAAAAACTACCTTCTTTACTGACTTTTTTTTTAACTGTTTTTTAAAAATATATTTTATTGATTTTTTGCAATGAGGAAGGAAGAGAGATAGAGAGCTAGAAACGTCTATGAGAGAGAAACATTGACTAGCTGCCTCTTGCACACCCCCTACTGGGGATGTGCCCGCAACAAACGTACATGCTCCTGAGCAGAATCGAACCCGGGACCTTTCAGTCTGCAGACCAACGCTCTACCGCTGAGCCAAACCGGTTTCGGCTCTTTACTGACTTTTATTTTTATTTTTATTTTTTTTTCAATTGCATGATTTTTTTTTACATATTTTATTGATTTTTTTGCCCCCCTCCTTCCCTCCCACATATCCCCTCCCTCCCCAGAGTTTTATGTCCATTGGTTGTACTTATATGCATGTATACAAGTCCTTGGGTTGATTTATTATCTCCCCCAGACCCTCCTCCCCTCCCCGCTGTAATTTGACAATCTGCTTGATGCTTTTCTGTCTCTATATCTATCTTTTGGTTCATCAGTTTATAATGATTTTTATTATCCACAAATGAGTGGGGTCATGTGGTATTTCTCTTTCATTGATTGGCTTATTTCACTCAGCATGATGTTCTCCAATTCCATCCAGGTTGCTGCAAATGATGAGAATTCCTTCTTTTTTATGGCAGCATAGTATTCCATTGTGTAGATGTAACAAAGTTTTTTGATCCAATCATCAGCTGACGGGCACCTAGGCTGTTTCCAGATTCTGACTATTGTAGATTGTGCTGCTATGAACATAGGGGTGCATATATCCTGATTGGTGTTTCTAGTTTCTTGGGATATATTCCTAGAAGTGGGATTACTGGGTCAAATGGGAGTTCCATTCTCAGTTTTTTGAGGAAACTCCACACTGTTCTCCACAGTGGTTGCACCAGTCTGCATTCCCACCAGCAGTGCACGAGGGTTCCTTTTTCTCTGTAACCTCGCCAACACTTGTCGTTTGTTGATTTGTTGATGTTGGCCATTCTGACAGGTGTGAGATGGTACCGCATTGTTGTTTTGATTTGCATCTCTCAGATAATTAGTGACTTTGAGCATGTTTTCATGTGCCTTTTGGCCTTCCTTCTGTCTTCTTTTGGAAATATTCTATTTAGGTCCATTGCCTATTTTTTAATTGGATCATTCATCTTCCTTTTACTTAGTTGTATCAGCTGTCTATATATGTTGGAGATTAAACCTTTATCAGTGGTGTTATTGGCAAATATGTTCTCCCACACCCTGGGCTTTCTTGTTGTTTTGTTGATGGTTTCTTTTGCTGTAAAGAAACTTTTTATTTTGATGTAGTCCCATTTGTTTATTTTCTCTTTAGCTTCCATTGCCCTAGGGGCAGTATCAGTGAAGAAGTTCTTTTGGCATACGTCTGAGATTTTGCTGCCTGCGGATGCTTCTAGTATTTTTATGGTTGCTCGTCTGATGTTTAAGTCCTGTATCCATTTTGAGTTTATTTTTGTGTATGGTGTAAGTTGGTGATCTAGTTTTATTCTTTTGCATGTGTCTGCCCAATTTTCCCAACACCATTTATTGAAGAAACTGTCTTGACTCCATTGTATATTCGTGCCTCCTTTGTCAAATATTAATTGAGCATAGTGATTTGGGTTGATATCTGGGTTCTTGATTCTATTCCATTGATCTATATGTCTGTTCTTGTGCCAGTACCAGGCTGTTTTGAGAATAGTGGCTTTATAATACAGCTTGAAGTCTAGTTTGAGATCCCTCCTACTTTACCCTTCTTTCTCAGGATTGCTGTGGCTATTCAGGGTCTTTTATTGTTCCAAATGAACTTTTGGGGAGTTCTTTCTAGGTCGTTGAAATATGCCATTGGTATTTTAATGGGGAGTGCATTGAACCTATAGATTGCTTTAGGAAGTATGGACATTTTGATGATGTTGATTCTACCAATCCATGAACATGGTATATTCTTCCATCTCTACATCTTCCTCTATCTCTTTTTTCAGTGTCGTGTAGTTTTCTGCATATAGGTCCTTTTCTTCCTTAGTTAAATTTATTCCAAGATATCTTAATTTTTTTGGTGCGATGGTAAATGGAATTGCTTTTTTAGTCTCTGTTTCTATAGTTTCACTGTTGGTGTATAGAAATGCCATGGATTTCTTGGCATTAATTTTGTATCCTGCTACATTGCCAAATTCATTTATTAAGTCAATTAGTTTTTTAATGGAGTCTTTTGGGTTTTTTATGTACAATATCATGTCATCTGCAAAGAAGGATAACTTTACTACTTCTTTTCCAATTTGGATGCCTTTTATTTCCTCCTCTTGTCTAATTGCAATGGCTAGTACTTCCAGTACTATGTCAAACATGAGTGGCAAGAGTGGGCATCCCTGTCTTGTTCCTGTTCTTAGAAGGAATGGTTTTAGTTTTTGCCCATTGAGTATAATGCTGGCTGTGGGTTTATCATATATATCTTTTATTATGTTGAGGTATGATCCTTGTACTCCCACCTTGTTAAGAGTTTTTATCAGGAAAGGGTGCTGGATTTTATCAAATTCTTTTTCTGCATCAATTGATATGACTATATCATTTTTATCTTTCAGTTTGTTTATGTGATGTATCACGTTTATTGATTTGCGGATATTGTACCATCCTTGCATTCCTGGAATAAATCCTACTTGGTCATGGTGTATGATCTTTGTGATGTTCATCTGGAGTCTATTTGCTAGAATTTTGTTGAGGATTTTGGCATCTATGTTCATGAGCGATATTGGCCTGTAATTCTCTTTCATTGAGTTGTCTTTATCTGGTTTTGGTATTAGGGTGATGCTGCCTTCTTGGAAGGAGTTTGGAAGTGTTCCTTCCTCTTGGATTTTTTGGAATAGTCTGAGGAGGATAGGTTTTAGTTCTTCTTTGAATGTTTGGTAAAACTCTCCTGTGAAGCCATCTGGCCCTGGGCTTTTGTTTGCTGGAAGCTTTTTGATGACTGTTTCAATTTCTTCCCAAGTCACTGGTCTATTGAGACTTTTAGATTCTTCCTGATTGAGTTTTGGAAATTTGTATTTTTCTAGGAATATGTCCATTTCCTCCAGGTTGTTCAGTTTTTTGGAATAGAGTTGTTCGTAGTATTTTATAACAATCCGTTGTATTTCGGTGAGGTCTGTTGTTATTTCACCTCTTTCATTTCTGATTTTGATTATTTGGGTCCTCTCTCTTTGTTTCTTGGTTAGCCTGGCTAGAGGTTCATCTATCTTGTTTATTCTTTCAAAAAACCAGCTCTTGGTTTTGTTCATCTTATGTATTGTTTTTTTGGTCTCTATGTCGTTTATCTGTGCTCTGATTTTTGTTATTTCCTTCCTTCTGCTTACACTGGGCATTTCTTGTTGCTCCTTTTCTAACTCTTTGAGTTGTAGAGTTAGATCATCTGTTACCCTTTTTTCTAGTTTTTTGCAATAGGCTTGTAAGGATATGAACTTCCCTTTCAAAACAGCTTTTGCTGTGTCCCATAGATTTTGGACTGTTATGTTTTCATTGTCATTTGTTGCCAGGATGTTTTTAATTTCTTCCTTGATTTCTCTGGTAATCCAGTCCTTGTATAATAGCATGCTGTTTAGTCTCCATGTGTTTGATTTCTTTGGATTATTTTTATTGTAGTTGATTTCCAGTTTTATGCCATTATGGTCTGAAAAGATACTTGATACGATTTCTATCTTCTTAAATTTGAAGAGACTTTGCCTTTGTCCCAAAATGTAGTCTATCTTTGAGAATGTCCCATGTGCACTTGAGAAGAATGTATATTCTGTGGCTTTGGGGTGGAATGTTCTGAAGATGTCAATTAATTCCATCTCGTCTAGTGAGTCATTTAGGATTGATATTTCTTTGCTGATTTTTTGTTTAGATGATTTGTCGAAGGGTGACAGTGGGGTATTAAAATCTCCTACTATTATTGTATTCCTATTAATCTCTCCCTTGATGTCCTCCAGCAGTTTTTTTTTATATATTTGGTTGCTCCCGTATTAGGTGCATATATATTTACCAGGGTAATTTCTTCTTGTTGGATTGTTCCCTTTAGTATTATGAAGTGGCCTTCATTATCTCTTATTATGTCCTTCAATCTGAGATCTAATTTGTCAGATATAAGTATTGCTACCGCAGCTTTTTTTTTCATTTCCATTTGCCTTGAAAACTTTTTTCCATCCCTTCACCCTCAGTCTGTGTGCATCTTTTTTTCTGAGGTGGGTTTCTTGTAGACAACAGATGTATGGGTCTTGTTTTCTTATCCAATCTGACTCCCTATGTCTTTTGATTGGAGCATTTAAACCATTTACATTTAAAGTTATTAATGATAGGTACTCAGTTGACGCCATTTTTAATCTATACCCGTGTTCCTTCTTCACTTAATATTTCTTTATTTTTACAGTAGACCCCTTAGCATTTCTTGCATTGCTGGTTTGGTGGAGATAAATTCCTTCAGTCTTTTTTTGTCTGTGAAGCTCCTGATTTCCCCTTCAATTTTGATTGATAGCCTTGCTGGGTACAGTATTCTTGGATTCAGACCCTTCCTTTGCATGACTTTATATATTTAATCCCATTCCCTTCTGGCCTGATAAGTTTCCGTTGAGAAATCAGTTGCTAGTCTGATGGGGGTTCCTTTGTATGTAACTTTCTGTCTTTCTCTGGCTGCTTTTAAGATTCTTACTTTGTCATTGTTGTTTGCCAATTTAATTATAATGTGCCTTGGAGTCTGTTTTCTGGGATTCAATTTGCTTGGGACTCTGCGAGCATCTTGGATTTGTGTGGGTTTTTTCTTCTCTATTTCAGGAAAGTTTTCTGTCATTATTCTTGAAATACTTTTTCCATGTCTACCTCAGTTTCCTTTCCTTCTGGAACCCCTATTATTCAAATATTATTTTGTTTTGTATTGTCCCAAAGCTCCCGTAGGCTCTCCTCCTGCTTTTTAATCTTTTTTTCTAGAAGTTGCTCTACTTGGGTATTTTTTTCCATCTTATCTTCTAGCTCACTGATGCGGTCCTCTGCTTCATCTAGTCTACTCTTGATGCTTTCTATTGAGTTCTTCATGGTAGCGATGTCATTTTTCATTTCTTGGTTCTTCTTCAATTCCTCTTGGTTCTTCTTCAATTCATCTTGGTTCTTCTTCAATTCCTCTTGGTTCTTCTTCAATTCCTCATGGCTCTTCTTCAATTCCTCATGGTTCTTCCTCAGTTCTTCTTGGTTATTGTCAAATTTCTCTTCTATTCTTTTTAGCCATCCTATGATCATTATTCTGAATTCTTGCTCTGGTAGGCTGGTTGCCTCTGACTCTACTTTCTTCTCTGGCGATGCCTGCTTTTCTTTTATGTGCGGACTATGTTTTTGTCTCCCCATGGCCTCTCTTTTCAGGATGTCTGGTTATGTGGTGTTCCTCTCCTGCGTTGATTTAAAGGTACAATATACAACACTACCAGATACAACACAAGAAAAACTTAACAGGAATGTATTTACAATATTAATAACCTCTAATAAAGGTGACCGCTAGAGAAAGGCAACTTAGGGGATAGGGGAGAAGGAAGAAAGGTAAAAATAAAATAAAGAAAAATTTTTATAAAATTAAAATTAAAATTGAAAAAATTAAGTAAACAAAATAAAAAAAGAAGGATAAAGAGATAGAAAAAGAAGAAAAAAAGTAATGACAAAATAAAGTTGGAAAACAGGGAAAAAAAGAAAGGGGGGAGAGAGAGAGAGAGAGAGAGGAAGAGAGAGAAAGGGAGAGAAGAAGCAAACTAAAAGAGAAATGGGAAACAAACTATATATATGTGGATAAAATTGCCATAGAACAACCACTGAACCCAGCCAATGCCAGTAACAATACTTGGAGATTAATACAAACTACAATATCCACTATTATTAAGTAAGGCTATGATATACAGAAGTAATAGAAACAAACAAAAACAGAGGATTCTTTTTAAAAAAAATACAAAGCAACAATAACAACACAGGAATAAGCATAACAATTTCACTAAAAAGCATAAAAATTCACAATAATCAACCCTCACACAAACAATGCGAAAAGGATAGAGGGGAGAACAGTTTTTTTTAACTAGTTAATATAGTACAGAAATTGGTATTTATACACTTAGATCAGGGGTTGGAACTTAGGTCTATAAGTATAGTGAGAGCTTTAGCAGGGGGTATACAGAAAGAATAGAGGGAAATCTAAAGCTGGAAAGGGATAGGATAAACCGTCGACTAAAAGGGTAAAGTTTAGTAAGAGAGTGATGGTGTAAAGGTCAAGTTGAGATAGGGTTGAATGATGCTTAGTAGTGATTAAAATAGAATGGAGGTTATTCCCAATGTAAAATACAGAAAAAATAAAATGGTACTGGAGAGGAAACAAACAGACAAACAAACAAACAAACTAACAAAAAAAAAAGGAAAGAAACAAAAATTGCAAAATAGCAGTAGTAATAGTGATAATAGAGATTGAAAAATGTAACAATTGAAAAGGTAAAATGAAGTAAGGAAAAAAATAGAAAAAATTTTTCTTAAGTAAATGCTATAAAAAGTGAAAATTAAATAAAAGATGTAAAAAATGAAAATAAAATAAAGAATAGTAAAATTAGCATAAAAATGTCCAGTAGTGGTCATTCACTTCCTCTGTTTATGTATTTGGCACTCCTGATTCTCGGACCAGACAGTCTTGCAGTCCCCAGCGTTCCACTGCACCTCAGTTTTGTAAGGTAAACCTTAATTTTAAGCAGGCTATATCTTAGTTATTTGTGTCCATTTATTTTTGATTAATTAAAAGAAAAAAGAAAAGAAAAGAAAAAAAAGGGAGTTTGTAATTCAGCTCTTAGGTGTCAGTGTTTCCGGTTTGACCTCCCAGTCTTTTTGGTTGCTCTGGCCTTCTTTCTCTATGGCTCTAGCTGGCTCCAGGACTATGTCTTCTGGCTCCGATCCCTTGTTTCCAGAAGGCAAATTCCCCCTGCAATTTCCCTGGCTATGCCCAACTGGGCAGTCCTTCCCTAGTATTCAGAAGCAAGGGGGTGAATGGGAACCGGTGCCAAGGTGTCCAGATGTTCCGCCCTTGGCGGGACAGCCGCAATTATTAACACTCTGTCCCTTGACCCCTGGCGTTTTAAAAAAGCCCCGCTTCTGGGGGGGATTACTTCAAACCCAGCGCTAGATGTCGCTGCAGCCTTCTTTGGGCTCCTTTCCGCCTACGCGGGCGGTAGTGCAAGCTCCCAGCTACCCTGGAGGCGGGGCCGGAGCTCCCAGGCTGCATAGCTGCCGCAGCCTCAGGACCCAAATCCCTTAGGCTATCCCCACAAACTCTGACCTTTCCGTGGGTGACTGAAGATCTCCCCCGAATCCATGTGTCTGCGCAGCTCTGGGAGTCTCAGCTGCTCGATGGACCTCCGGGTTGTGCGTTTTCCACGCCTCAGATTAGCTCTCTCTTTACTGACTTTTAGTTACAAAGTTTATCTTCAAGATTTTTCCTTATGAACAATTTTCCAACCACCCTATAATGTTTCATCTTAATCTAAAATAGGCAAAAATAACTGTATAATTATGGATCGATCTGTAATCTGACTTCAGAGTTAAACAAACAATAAGACCACAAACAGGAACTTAAAAGTCATATATTACTTTCATTCAGAGCTTTTCAACATAGGTACTATTGACATTTTACATTACATATAATTCTTGGTTATAGGGGCAATCCTATGCAATGTAGGATGGTTAGCAACATCCTTGGCCTCTACCACCTAGATGCTAGTAAGCACTCACCCAGCTGGGACAAGTAGAATGTCTTCAGACACTGCTAAATGTCCTCTGGGGATAAATTTACCACCTGATTAGAAACACTGTTTAACGGTATATCACATTTCCTACTTTTTCCACTCAACAGCTAATCAACTTTTTAAAAAATATTATCTTTATTGATTTGAGAGAGAAAGGGAAAGGGAGAGGGAGAGAGAAACATCAATGATGAGAATCATTGATAGGCTGCTTCCTGCACGCCGCCCACCGGGGATGGAGCCCAACCCAGGCATGTGCCCCTGACCAGAATCAAACCCGTGACACTCTATCCACTAAGCCAAACCGACAAGGGCCAGCTAATCAACTCTTATGTACCCACTCAATTCTGAAGGAAGTACACAGACTAATAAAAAATATTATTTTTAATTAGACAAGGCTTAACTTAAGACGTCATAGTGACATCTACTGGCTTGGTACTGAATTGTACACTTGATATATACTGTAAAACATCCTCCAAATTATGATACGGGTGCTCTTCTTAGAAAGTTGAACAATTCACTGAAAGCAGTAACATTAATATCAGAACTGTTAATTCTGTGTAAAGCCTTCCACAGATAATATCAACTGTCAATTGCTTCTTAGATTTTTATGTACTCTCTGCTGGATAAATTAAATTGTTAGTGAATGTTTTCAGAGACAGATATTAGAGGAATATCCTTTCATGACGAGTAAAAAAAGTCTGGGTCAAAACTTGCAAAACTTAAGCAGCATGCTTTTTTATAATTTATACTAAAACTTAAAAATATTAAAATAATAATTCTATAAATAAAATTACAGCAACTCTAGGTTTTTATTTCTTCTCTTCTCTCTTTTTCCTAGGTATTTTAATAAAAGACATTTGGTAATTAAATTCTTTTTTTTTTAATATATCTTATTGATTTTGTACAGAGAGGAAGTGAGAGAGATAGAGAGTTAGAAACATCGATGAGAGAGAGTCATCGAGCAGCTGCCTCTTGCACACCCCTTACTGGGGATATGCCCGCAACTAAGGTACATGCCCTTGACCGGAATCGAACCCGGGTCCCTTCAGTCCCCAAGCTGACGCTCTTTCCATTGAGCCAAACCGGTCTCGGCTGGTAATTAAATTCTACCGTCACTTAAACTGATATTAAACTGGTGTTAAAACTATAACAAAGTTGATCCTAGAAAATTTTGCAATGCAAAATTATTTCACTCAAGGAGTGTTTAATAATTTGAATGCCAGGAATTACAAGCAATTTTCAAAACCAGAGACTCTCACATTCATAAAACTTTATACATCGTTTGTATTAACAGATATTTATACTACTAAAATCAAACATGCATCACTTCCAGACATTCTTGTATCATGATTTTTTATATTATATTATTTAACACCATTTCTTCACCATTACACATATTATCATACACTTGCACCATTCTCCTTGGATTTCTGATCTTTATCTTCACTCTTCACATTATCCTATATAAAATAACAAAAAAGGTATATTTTATCAGAATCTCTTAAATGTAACTATAACAAACAGTAAACAGAGATATCCATTTTAGTATCTATGGAAAATTGACCCTGTGGGGCAACTATGTTCAAGTCTTTAAATTCTCTGCAGAATGGCTTCTAGTATTTGAGAGAGCCATCTGAGCCCTGAGAAATGAGAAGTTCTGAGGAATCACAGCAGTGATTTCCCTGCACTACAGATATTTTTCTTTTTGTTCTGAAAAAGATTTTAGATCTGTTATTAAAGTTAGTTTATTACGGCATTGAGTTACTGGATTTTTTTCAAGAATACTAGTCAATTAATTTTAAGAGTGCCAAAGAGTTTCTCCTCTGCCCAATAGTAAATGGGTTTTTAAAAGAAATGAATGGTTTTATCTTCCTCAAATTTAAATTCACTGAGGAATACAAATAAAATTTGCTATATGAAATCTGTTCACCTAAACCATGTTGACATCCTGAATAGGTTCTAGAAAAATACAATATTTAGGGAATTGCTTTTGAACAATCTAATGAAGGACAGAACGCTACCATTATTCGCTCCAAAAAAAATCACCAAGAAATAGTGCAAAATAGATTTTTAAAACTGGAATAAATTATGAAAACATTGGAAGTACAAAACTACTAACCTTGTTGAGAACAGTGTGGATTTCATCCATTACTGTGGATAAGTTTCTGATTGTCTTATTCAGTTGGTTTTCAAATTGCAAATTCATATTTTCTGAAATTGTTAAGTTATCTTGTAACTGACCAAGGTCCTTTTTAATTTCTCTGAGTTTACCACAGAAGCTTCTGTTGGAATTCTCCAAATGTAATATGGTTTTTTCATCTTCATCTATTAAAAGAAGCATATGCAATTCCTTTAAAGAGCCTACAAATGTCAATTTCAGTACAAAGCAAACTGCAATACTCACTTAAAGTTTTATCTAAGTATTACTTCTAAAATCCAGGTTCCATTTTTAGATGATTGCATAGATTAGATAAAATAGCAGAAACTGGTCAAAAATAGGAGGATGAAGCCCGTTTAGCTCAGGTGGGCAGAGCATCGCCCCTCGGACTTAAGGATCCCAGGTTTGATTCTGGTCAAGGGCACATACCTTGGTTGCAGGAGACAATCAATTGATGTGTCTCTCTCACATCAATGTTTCTGTCTCTCCTCCTCCCTTCCACTTTCTAAAAATCAATGAAAAAATATCCTCGGGTTGCCCTAGTCAGTTTGGCTCAGGGCATATAGTGTCGGCCTGTGCACTGAAGGGTCCCGGATTTGATTCTGGTCAAGGATGCAAGCCTGGGTTGCGGGCTCGATCCCCAGTAGGGGGTGTGCAGGAGGTAGCTTATTAATGATTCTCTCTCATCATTGATGTCTATATCTATCTTTCTTCCTCTCTCCCTTCTTTCTGATATCAATAAAAATACATATATTAAGCCGAAACCGGTTTTGCTCAGGGGATAGAGCGTCGGGGTCTCTAAAAGGGGGTCTTTTCAGACTGGGGTCTGAAAAGTCCCAGGTTCGATTCCAGTCAAGAACGTGTACATTGGTTGCGGGCACATCCCCAGTAGGGAGTGTGCAAGAGGCATCTGGTCGATGTTTCTCTCTCATCGACGTTTCTAGCTCTCTATCTCGCTCCCTTCCTCTCTGTGGAAAATTATATATATAAATAAATATATATATATATATATATATATATATATATATATATATATATATATGTATATGTAAAATCCTTGGGTGAAGATTAACAAAAATAAAATAAAAGCCAAATCTTAAAAAAAAAATGAATGAAAAGGATGCAACAGAACAATAAAAAGAAATGAGAATATGCCTGGTGGAGTATGTCTCAATGGTTGAGCATCAACCTATGAACCAGGAGGTCAAGCTTCAGTTCCCAGTCAGGGCACATGCCTGGTTGCAGGCTTGATCCTCAGGGTGGGACCTATAGGAGAGAGCCAATGATGATTCTCTCTCTCATCACTGATGTTTCAATCGCTCTCTCCCTTCTTCTCTAAAACCAATAAAAATATATTTTTAGGAATCATCCAAAAATAAACAAACAAACAACAACAAAAACCCTGAGAATACATATGAAGATCTAAGATTAAGTTTTATATAGCTAAGCAATTTCTTACCATTAACCAAAATGATCAAAAGTAACGTTACATTATGTGGTCTAGACTGAAACATACGATATATATGTACAGGTATGTATGTATCTACACAAATATAGGATGGCCCTCAAAAGTATATACACACTCTGAATAATAATAAAGGTAGTATTTATTAAACTATAAATTAAACTACATTTCATTTTCAAAAATTGAACTACCAGCTGTATACATTTTTGGGGGGACGCCATGGAGATATCCCAATAGGGCGTTAGAAGTACTGACACATCCAATTCTGTTCTCACCTGTTTTCTCTTCTAGTAACTGTACCTTCTGCTCTACTTCAGCTCTGACTTTTTCACTCTTTTCCAATTTTTGCAACAGGCTTCCTACATCTACCATTGCACCATTGTAAACAAAAAGGCCGACATCCTTTGACTCCAGTTTTACTGTTGGTGTTGGAAGTCACAACCTGTTTCCTATAATATAAAAGGTACCATATTTTATTTGGTCTTAATTAGTAATACAATGTTATAGTGGCACAATTTTAAAATAATACTTGCAAACCTAGCATACTTCTTGCGGTGCTTCAGACTCCTCGTGGTTTTCTTCATCTTTTGAGGTATCTGTTAACTTCCGATAAAAGCAAGATTCACGGACTACTACTTTATTAAGAAGCTTCTTTACCTGTTACATAAACAAGTAAAAAAGTTACAAAGATGAAAATAATTTTTTTACTCCCCTTGAACAAGAACTGTTTTCTCAGGTACTCACTCCCAATGAGAGCACTTAAATCTTTGAACTATCTTCCATAGAAACCTAAAATTCCTATTATAATTTGAAAAACCTTTCTTAAACCATTATTATTATTTTTGTTAATCCTTACCTGAGGATAGTTTTCCATTTATTTTTAGACAGAGTGGAAGAGGAGGAGTGACAGAGAGATAAAAACATAAATGTGAAAGAGACAACACATTGATTGGCTGCCTCCTGCACACACTAAGGCTGAGGATTGAGCCTGCAACCAAGGTATACATGCCCTTGACCAGAATCAAACCCAGGACCCTTCAGTCCACGAGGCTGATGCTCTATCCACTAAGCCAAGCCATCTAGGGGTTGAAAGGAAAACTAACACAAATCATATGTACAAAGACAGTAATTATAGTACTAGGCCCAGTGCACTTGTTTGTGCACCAGTACGGTCTCTTGGCCTGGTATGCAGGGATCGGGCTGAAACCAGCTCTCCGACATCCCCCAAGGGGTCCTGGATTGCAAGAGGGCGGTTCTTGTGTGACACAGCCTGGAATTCGGCTACTTGCTCTCTGATCCCAGGTGCGTCACCTGAGAACCCCAGCTGCCAAATCATTGCTGCTCAGCAGCTCCTAAGTTATGCATTTGCCCCCTGATGGTCAGTGTGTATCATAGCTTACCTACAGGCTGGTCAAACGGTTGCTTAGGCTTTTATATATAGACTAGAGGCCCGGTGCACAGATTTATGCACACTGAAAGTAAAATTAATTAAAAGGTGGCAGGCGGAGTGGGACTGGGCAAGATAGGCTGGGCATGCCCTGAAGCCAACCTCTAGCGGTCTCTCCTCAGCCACTGAGACAAACCAACTAGGGTGACATTTAACTTTTTTATACATTTCATAACTACTTGACTGTACTAATATATTTAATACATATATACTGTATTGCTTTTATACTTTAAAAAGTCAAAGAGATTTAAAAAAAGTTACTTAAAAATGCTCATTTTAAATATTCATAAGATTATCTGAGCCCGAGAAAGATGTAGTGCCAGAGTATAAAGTATTTCCTCCAAATCCTTTTCAAGAAGGTAACCACAATGACTTTGATCAAAATAAACAAATGCCATTAACAGATCCCTGTTAACTGTGATCATCTAAGTCTTTTCTTTTTCCAAAAGAGAATATAGAAGATATAGTATATAATTTTTACCCCTTAAAAGTGAGAAATTGAGAATGTGTCCATATAATAACAAAATTTGGAAAACACTTGTACCTTATCTTAGCTCAAATAAGTTATCTGGTTTATGTGTATGAGAGAAAGGAGTAAGATATACTGGTTATGTGACATAACCACAAATATAAAAATATTAGAATTTTGCTCTAAGTGGTAATATATAGATATACAAGGAACAATAAACTTTATGACTATGTTATGTTTAAAAATAAGCCTGGATTATGTAAGAAATGGAATTATCACATTATAAAAAATACAGTAAATAATAAATACCTTATCTTTAGAGGGTCTCTCCTTGCAATACCTGTTGATATGTCTTTTGTCATCTCGTTTGTTTATTTCTTACTCATCCTGATCTGTAAAATAAATTCAAAAGTAGCAAAAAACTCATTTATACAGATTTTCAACTACAACAGAGACAAAAAACACTTTCCTATTACTAATCAGTTTTCGAATGACACATATGCAAATGGTATGTATTATAGAATTATACCCGAACCATATATCTTATTAACTAGTCACTCCAAAAAAAAAAAAAAGAAAAGAAAAAAAAATATCTTTGCAAAGAAACACATAAGTAAAAATAGTTTGGATTTTTTAAGGAACAGTTAAAAATAATAAGAATCTTATAAGCCGACTAGTGCAAAGAAAAGACTGACTTTATTTAATCAGAGAACCTAATTCTATAAATACCTAGATAGCACAATTTTAAAAAATCTGAATTTTATACACAAAACTGAAAACAATAACAAATTTAAACAAAACACAGAGCCAAGTATATTTTCTAAAAGCTAAAAAGAGTAAAACTTTCAACAAAAGAATTTAAGTTAATAAATAAAAGCTAAAAGGAGCCTGGCTGGTGTGGCTCAGTGGTTGAGAATTGACCTATGAACCAGGAGGTCACAGGTCGATTCCCAATCAGATTACATGCCATGACTGGTTGCAAGTTTGATCCCCAATGTGGGGTGTATAGGAGGCATCATTGATGTTTCTCTCTTTTCATCCTTCCTTCTTCCTTCCTCTTTGAAACCAACAAAAAATATTTTTAAAAAAATTAAGTTGTATACTTAAAATAAGTTTTGTGGTATATATTGGCAAACTCAAACTGTTATTTAAAAACCCAGAAAATTGCCAAAACCGGTTTGGCTCAGTGGATAGAGAGTCCATCTGCGGACTGAAAGGTCCCAGGTTCGATTTCGGTCAAGGGCATGTACATCGGTGCGGACACATCCCCGGTAGGGGGTATGTTTCTCTCTCATCGATGTTTCTAGCTCTCTATCCCTCTTCCTTCCTCTGTGGAAAATCAATAAAATATATTTAAAAAATAAAAAAATAAAAATAAAAACCCAAAAAATTGACAGTGGAACTTTACAGGTACTTTATGGCTGGCATCTATGTCTGGTTAGGGAATCTATTGTGAAGTATTTTAAATAGCATTCATATTGGTAAGTTTGTTTTAAAACCTGTGCGGTATCTGCCAAAACCGGTTTGGCTCAGTGGATATAGCATTAGCCTGCAGACTGAAAGGTCCCAGGTTCGATCCCGGTCAAGGGCATGTATCTTGGTTGCCGGCACATCCCTGGAAGGGGGTGTGCAAGAGGCAGCTGATCGATAATTCTCTCATCAATATTTCTAACTCTCTATCCCTCTGTCTTCCTCTGTAAAAAATCAATAAAATATATTTTAAAATGAAACATGGGCAGTATCTTTCAATCTGGCTGCAGCCATCAGGCAAGCCAAGGAGGGTGCTCACAAGTACACCCAGGAAGAGGCAGTCTGATATACTGCACTTTCGTCTCAGGGTGGACTGCCGGCGGCACTGCCAGCTGGCCTCACAAAGCTGGGATACAAGGCAAGCACGGTTATGTGATATATCAGATTAATGAGCACAGTGGTGGCCGCACATGCTAAGGGTGCAACCTAGGGCAAGACTGTCCATCATATTATGGTGATAACCAGCAAAAATTTGCTGGAAGCCTTGAGTCGGCTTCTGAGGAAGAAGCTAGGTGGCACTGTGGGGCCCTGAAAGTCCTGAATTCTAAACTGTTTGGTGAGGTTCAATGCACAGATTCATTGAGGTTCTCCTCATTGATCCAGTCCATAAAGCCATCAGACATCCTGACACGCAATGGGTCACCAAGCCATCTGTAAGCACCCTATTGGTGATTCTTGTGGAGCTTGAAAAGGTGCAATACTCTCCAGTTCCACTGTTACCACTAATATATGTTTGGAAAATTTTTACCTAATAAGTAGGTAAAAAAGCAAACAAAAAACAAAAACAAAAACACAAAACCTGGATATTTAATAGTCTTCATAATATTATGAAAAAGCAAAAATCAGCCATAGGCAATCTATAGCTAAGGAAGCTGGGGCTTTGAAAGCCACTTTCGACCCTGCTCGTCATTCACAGGGCCCAGGACCCTGCCCACTGGACCACTTCCAGTTGTCGCCCCCGGCCGCAACCCACTCTTCCCTTGACCGCTTTCCGCCAAGATCACCTCACCTCCAGGCGAAGCCCCCCAGCCCCCTGATTAGACCGGCTGGGGGTCACAGGTGACCAGCCAGGACAGCCTTGGGCGTCCAGGAGCCTCGGGCGGGGGTGGTGGCGTGAGGCCTTCCCCCTCCCACCCCCGTCCCTGTCCTGCCGACCAAGGGGCAGCTCACAACCGAGTGTCCCGGGGCGCCCACTGCCCTGTCTACGGGCTTCACATTGGGGAGAGAGCTGTGTCAAGCGCGAGACAATCACTTTCCACTCTGGGGCCGCTTCCCTGGCCCCTGGGCCCCTCGGCCCCTCGGCAGGTACTTACTGGTCCGGTGGCCGGGCCCTGAGAGCCAACTCTCTGCCCCATTCGCAGGGAACGCCCCGCCCTGAGGACAAGGGAACCTGTTGCTGGCTGCAGGTCTGGAGCGCAGGAAGGAGGGGCTTTGGCGGCCACTTGCAACCTGGTCCGCACTCATAGGGCCCCAGGACCCTGCCCACTGGACCACTTCCAGTTGTCGCCCCCGGCCCCAACCCACTCTTCCCTTGACCGCTTTCCGCCAAGATCACCTCACCTCCCAGCCCCGCCCCCCAGACGCCGTTTAGGCCGGCTGCGGGTCACCGCGGTCCTGCCGCCAGCCAGCCAGCCTTGCTCCTGCCTTGCTCACCAGGTCAGTCTGCACACCTGGCCCCGCCCCCTAGTTCTCCAGACCGCCTCCAGCTGCTCACCTGAGCCAGCCCCCTCATTGACTTGACCGGGTTCAGCTGGGGGCCTGGGCCCGCCTCCTTGTTCTCGCAGCCCCGCCCCTTTGGACATTGGACCAATGAGCCAGCAGCACCGGCCAGGCTGCCCTGCCCCTCAAACACAGGATAGCCCCCACCCCTGGGAGCTGTGCCAAAAGGCACCTGGCCCCTGTGCTCACAGGGTGCCTGCCAGGTCCCCAAGCGTGGGCAGACCAGCCAGGACAGCCTTGGGCGTCCATGAGCCTCGGGCGGTGGAGGGGGTGTGGGGTGAGGCCTTCCCGAACCCACCCCCGTCCCTGTCCTGCCGACCAAGGGGCAGCTCACAACCGAGTGTCCCAGGGGCGCCCAGAGCCCTGTCTATGGGCTTCGACGTTGGGGAGAGAGCTGTGTCAAGCGCGAGAAAATCACTTTCCACTCTGGGGCCGCTTCCCCGGCCCCTCGGCCTCTCGGCCCCTCAGCAGGTACTTACTGGTCAGGTCGCCGGGCCCTGACGCCCGGCTCTCAGCCACATTCGCGGGGAACGCCCCGCCCTGAGGACAAGGGAACCTCTTGCTGGCTGCAGGTCTGGAGCACAGGAAGGAGGGGCTTTGGCGGCCACTTGCGACCTGGTCCAAACTCACAGGGCCCCAGGACCCTGCCCACTGGACCACTTCCAGTTGTCGCCCTCGGCCGCAACCCACTCTTCCCTTGACCGCTTTCCGCCAAGATCACCTTGCCTCCCGGCCAAGCCCCCCAGCCCCCCGTTTAGGCCGGCTGGGGGTCACAGGTGTCCCTGCCGCCAGCCAGCCAGCCTTGCTCCTGCTTCCCTCACCAGTTCAGGGGGCACGCCTGGCCCCGCCCCCTTGTTCTCCTGACCGCCTCCAGCTGCTCACCTGAGCCCGCCCCCTCATTGACTTGACCGGGTTCAGCTGAGTGCCTGGGCCCGCCTCCTTGTTCCCGCAGCCCCGCCCCTTTGTACATTGGACCACTGATCGAGCAGCACCGGCCAGGCTGCCCTGCCCGTCAAACACAGCATAGCCCCCACAACTAGGAGCTGTGCCCAAAGGCACATGGCCCCTGTGCTCTCAGGGTGCCTGCCAGGTCCCCAAGCGTGGGCAGGCCAGCCAGGACAGCCTTGGGCATCCATGAGCCCTGAGGCCCTGCTCTCAGCCCCATTCGCGGGGAACCTCACCTCCCGGCCAAGCCCCCCAGCCCCCCGTTTAGGCCGGCTGGGGGTCACAGGTGTCCCTGCCGCCAGCCAGCCAGCCTTGCTTCAGCTTCCCTCACCAGGTCAGGCTGCACGCCTGGCCCCGCCCCCTTGTTCTCCTGACCGCCTCCAGCTGCTCACCTGAGCCGGTCCCCTCATTGACTTGACTGCCTTCAGCTGAGGGCCTGGGCCCGCCTCCTTGTTCCCGCAGCCCCGCCCCTTTGTAAATTGGACCAATGAGAGAGCAGCACCGGCCAGGCTGCCCTGCCCCTCAAACACAGGATAGCCCCCACCTCTGGGAGCTGTGCCCAAAGGGACATGGCCCCTGTGTTCACAGGGTGCCGGCCAGGTCCCCAATCCTAGGCAGACCAGTCAGACCGCCCCTCAGGACAGCCTTGGGCGTCCATGAGCCTCGGGCCGGGGTGGGAGGGTGGAGGGATGAGGCCTTCCCCCTCCCACCGCCGCCCCTGTCCTTCCCACCAAGGGGCAGCTCACAACCTAGTGTCTCCAGATGCCCACAGCCCTGTCTATGGGCTTCGACGTTGGAGAGAGAGCTGTGTCAAGCGCGAGAAAATCACTTTCCACTCTGGGCCGCTTCCCCGGCCCCTCGGCCCCTCTGCCCATCGGCCCCTCGGCAGGTACTTACTGGTCGGGTCGCCGGGCCCTGAGGCCCGGCTCTCAGCCCCATTCGCGGGGAACGCCCCGCCCTGAGGACAAGGGAACCTATTGCTGGCTGCAGGTCTGGAGCTCAGGAAGGAGGGGCTTTGGCGGCCACTTGCTACCTGGTCCAAACTCACAGGGCCCCAGGACCCTGCCCACTGGACCACTTCCAGTTGTCGCCCTCGGCCCCAACCCACTCTTCCCTTGACCGCTTTCCGCCAAGATCACCTCACCTCCCGGCCAAGCCCCCCAGCCCCCCGTTTAGGCCGGCTGGGGGTCACAGGTGTCCCTGCCGCCAGCCAGCCAGCCTTGCTCCTGCTTCCCTCACCAGGTCAGGCTGCACGCCTGGCCCCGCCCCCTTGTTCTCCCGACCGCCTCCAGCTGCTCACCTGAGCCCGCCCCCTCATTGACTTGACCAGGTTAAGCTGAGGGCCTGGGCCCGCCTCCCTATTCCCGCAGCCCCGCCCTTTTGTACATTGGACCACTGAGCGAGCAGCACCGGCCAGGCTGCCCTGCCCCTCAAACACAGCATAGCCCCCACCGCTGGGAGCTGTGCCCAAAGGCACCTGGCCCCTGTGCTCACAGGGTGCCTGCCAGGTCCCCAAGCGTGGGCAGACCAGCCAGGACAGCCTTGGGCGTCCATGAGCCTCAGGCGGTGGAGGGGGTGTGGGGTGAGGCCTTCCCCATCCCACCCCCGTCCCTGTCCTGCCGACCAAGGGGCAGCTCACAACCGAGTGTCCCGGGGCGCCCAGAGCCCTGTCTATGGGCTTCGACGTTGGGGAGAGAGCTGTGTCAAGCGCGAGAAAATCACTTTCCACTCTGGGGCCACTTCCCCGGCCCCTCGGCCTCTCGACCCCTCAGCAGGTACTTACTGGTCAGGTCGCTGGGCCCTGAGGGCCGGCTCTCTGCCCCATTCTTGGGGAACGCCCTGCCCTGAGGACAAGGGAACCTGTTGCTGGTTGCTGGTCTGGAGCGCAGGAAGGAGGGGCTTTGGCGGCCACTAGCAACCTGGTCCGCACTCACAGGGCCCCAAGACCCTGCCCACTGGACCACTTCCAGTTGTCGCCCCCGGCCGCAACCCACTCTTCCCTTGACCGCTTTCCGCCAAGATCACCTCACCTCCAGGCCAAGCCCCCCAGCCCCCCGTTTAGGCAGTCTGGGGGTCACAGGTGTCCCTGCCGCCAGCCAGCCAGCCTTGCTCCTGCTTCCCTCACCAGTTCAGGCGGCACGCCTGGCCCCGCCCCCTTGTTCCCCTAACCGCCTCCAGCTGCTCACCTGAGCCCGCCCCCTCATTGACTTGACCGGGTTCAGCTGAGGGCCTGGGCCCGCCTCCCTATTCCCGCAGCCCCGCCCCTTTGTACATTGGACCACTGAGCGAGCAGCACCTGCCAGGCTGCCCTGCCCCTCAAACACAGCATAGCCCCCACAACTAGGAGCTGTGCCCAAAGGCACATGGCCCCTGTGCTCTCAGGGTGCCTGCCAGGTCCCCAAGCGTGGGCAGGCCAGCCAGGACAGCCTTGGGCATCCATGAGCCCTGAGGCCCTGCTCTCAGCCCCATTCGCGGGGAACCTCACCTCCCGTCCAAGCCCCCCAGCCCCCCGTTTAGGCCGGCTGGGGGTCACAGGTGTCCCTGCCGCCAGCCAGCCAGCCTTGCTCCTGCTTCCCTCACCAGGTCAGGCTGCACACCTGGCCCCGCCCCCTTGTTCTCCTGACCGCCTCCAGCTGCTCACCTGAGCCCGCCCCCTCATTGACTTGACCGGGTTCAGCTGAGGGCCTGGGCCCGCCTCCCTATTCCCGCAGCCCCGCCCCTTTGTACATTGGACCACTGAGCGAGCAGCACCGGCCAGGCTGCCCTGCCCCTCAAACACAGCATAGCCCCCACCGCTGGGAGCTGTGCCCAAAGGCACATGGCCCTGTGCTCTCAGGGTGCCTGCCCGGTCCCCAAGCATGGGCAGGCCAGCCAGGACAGCCTTGGGCATCCATGAGCCTCCGGCAGTGGATGGGATTTGGGGTGAGGCCTTCCCCCTCCCACCCCCGTCCCCTTCCTGCCGACCAAGGGGCAGCTCACAACCGAGTGTCCCTGGGCGCCCACAGCCCTGTCTATGGGCTTCGATGTTGGGGAGAGAGCTGTGTCAAGCGCGAGGAAATCACTTTCCACTCTGCGCCGCTTCCCCGGCCCCTCGGCCCTTCGGCAGGTACTTACTGGTCCGGTCGCCCGGCCCTGAGGGCCAGCTCTCTGCCCCATTCGTGGGGAACGACACGCCCTGAGGACAAGGGAATGTCTTGCTGGCTGCCAGTCTGGAGCTCAGGCAGGATGGGCTTCGGCGGCCACTTGCGACCCTGGTCCGCCCTCACAGGGCCCCGGGACCCTGCCCACTGGACCACTTCCAGTTGTCGCCCTCGGCGCCAACCCACTCTTCCCTTGACCGCTTTCCGCCAAGATCACCTCACCTCCCGGACAAGCCCCCCAGCCCCCAGATTAGGCCGGCTGGGGGTCACAGGTGTCCCTGCCGCCAGCCAGCCAGCCTTGCTCCTGCTTCCCTCACCAGGTCAGGCTGCACGCCTGGCCCCGCCCCCTTGTTCTCCTGACCGCCTCCAGCTGCTCACCTGAGCCCGCCCCCTCATTAACTTGACTGGGTTCAGCTGAGGGCCTGGGCCCGCCTCCTTGTTCCCGCAGCCCCGCCCCTTTGTACATTGGACCACTGAGCGAGCAGCACCGGCCAGGCTGCCCTGCCCCTCAAACACAGGATAGCCCCCACCTCTGGGAGCTGTGCCCAAAGGCACATGGCCCCTGTGCTCACAGGGTGCCGGCCAGGTCCCCAAGCCTAGGTAGACCAGCCAGCCCTCCCCTCAGGGCAGCCTTGGGCGTCCATGAGCCTCGGGCCGGGGTGGGAGGGTGGAGGGATGAGGCCTTCCCCAACCCACCGCCGCCCCCATCCTTCTCACCAAGGGGCAGCTCACAACCCAGTGTCTCCAGATGCCCACAGCCCTGTCTATGGGCTTCGACGTTGGAGAGAGAGCTGTGTCAAGCGCGAGAAAATCACTTTCCACTCTGGGCCGCTTCCCCGACCCCTCGGCCCCTCGGCCCCTCGGCCCCGCGGCAGGTACTTACTGGTCGGGTCGCCGGGCCCTGAGGCCCGGCTCTCAGCCCCATTCGCGGGGAACGCCCCGCCATGAGGACAAGGGAACCTCTTGCTGGCTGCAGGTCTGGAGCTCAGGAAGAAGGGGCTTTGGCGGCCACTTGCGACCTGGTCCAAACTCACAGGGCCCCAGGACCCTGCCCACTGGACCAGTTCCAGTTGTCGCCCCCGGCCGCAACCCACTCTTCCCTTGACCGCTTTCCGCCAAGATCACCTCACCTCCCGGCCCAGCCCCCCAGACCCCGTTTAGGCTGGCTGCGGGTCACCGCGGTCCTGCCGCCAGCCAGCCAGCCTTGCTCCTGCCTTGCTTACCAGGTCAGTCTGCACACCTGGCCCCGCCCCCTTGTTCTCCTGACCGCCACCAGCTGCTCACCTGAGCCCGTCCCCTCATTGACTTGACTGCATTCAGCTGAGGGCCTGGGCCCGCCTCCTTGTTCCCGCAGCCCCGCCCCTTTGTAAATTGGACCAATGAGAGAGCAGCACCGGCCAGGCTGCCCTGCCCCTCAAACACAGCATAGCCCCCACCCCTGGGAGCTGTGCCCAAGGGCACATGGCCCCTGTGCTCACAGGGTGCCTGCCAGGTCCCCAAGCGTGGGCAGACCAGCCAGGACAGCCTTGGGCGTCCAGGAGCCTCGGGCGGGGGTGGTGGCGTGAGGCCTTCCCCCTCCCACCCCCGTCCCTGTCCTGCCGACCAAGGGGCAGCTCACAACCGAGTGTCCCGGGGCGCCCACTGCCCTGTCTACGGGCTTCACATTGGGGAGAGAGCTGTGTCAAGCGCGAGACAATCAGTTTCCACTCTGGGGCCGCTTCCCTGGCCCCTGGGCCCCTCGGCCACTCGGCAGGTACTTACTGGTCCGTTCGCCGGGCCCTGAGGGCCAACTCTCTACCCCATTCGCAGGGAACGCCCCGCCCTGAGGACAAGGGATCCTGTTGCTGGCTGCAGGTCTGGAGCACAGGAAGGAGGGGCTTTGGAAGCCACTTGCAACCTGGTCCGCACTCACAGGGCCCCAGGACCCTGCCCAATGGACCAGTTCCAGTTGTCGCCCCCGGCCGCAACCCACTCTTCCCTTGACCGCTTTCCGCCAAGATCACCTCACCTCCCGGCGCAGCCCCCCAGACCCCGTTTAGGCTGGCTGCGGGTCACCGCGGTCCTGCCGCCAGCCAGCCAGCCTTGCTCCTGCCTTGCTCACCAGGTCAGTCTGCACACCTGGCCCCGCCCCCTTGTTCTCCTGACCGCCTCCAGCTGCTCACCTGAGCCCGCCCCCTCATTGACTTGACCGGGTTCAGCTGGGGGCCTGGGCCCGCCTCCTTGTTCCCGCAGCCCCGCCCCTTTATACATTGGACCAATGAGCGAGCAGCACCGGCCAGGCTGCCCTGCCCCTCAAACACAGCATAGCCCCCACCCCTGGGAGCTGTGCCCAAGGGCACATGGCCCCTGTGCTCACAGGGTGCCTGCCAGGTCCCCAAGCGTAGGCAGACCAGCCAGGACAGCCTTGGGCGTCCAGGAGCCTCGGGCGGGGGTGGTGGCGTGAGGCCTTCCCCCTCCCACCCCCGTCCCTGTCCTGCCGACCAAGGGGCAGCTCACAACCGAGTGTCCCGGGGCGCCCACTGCCCTGTCTACGGGCTTCACATTGGGGAGAGAGCTGTGTCAAGCGCGAGACAATCACTTTCCACTCTGGGGCCGCTTCCCTGGCCCCTGGGCCCCTCGGCCACTCGGCAGGTACTTACTGGTCCGTTCGCCGGGCCCTGAGGGCCAACTCTCTGCCCCATTCGCGGGGAACGCCCCGCCCTGAGGACAAGGGAACCTGTTGCTGGCTGCAGGTCTGGAGCACAGGAAGGAGGGGCTTTGGAAGCCACTTGCAACCTGGTCCGCACTCACAGGGCCCCAGGACCCTGCCCACTGGACCACTTCCAGTTGTCGCCCCCGGCCGCAACCCACTCTTCCCTTGACCGCTTTCCGCCAAGATCACCTCACCTCCCCGCCCCGTCCCCCAGACCCCGTTTAGGCTGGCTGCGGGTCACCGCGGTCCTGCCGCCAGCCAGCCAGCCTTGCTCCTGCCTTGCTCACCAGGTCAGTCTGCACACCTGGCCCCGCCCCCTTGTTCTCCTGACCGCCTCCAGCTGCTCACCTGAGCCCGCCCCCTCATTGACTTGACCGGGTTCAGCTGGGGGCCTGGGCCCGCCTCCTTGTTCCCGCAGCCCCGCCCCTTTATACATTGGACCAATGAGCGAGCAGCACCGGCCAGGCTGCCCTGCCCCTCAAACACAGCATAGCCCCCACCCCTGGGAGCTGTGCCCAAGGGCACATGGCCCCTGTGCTCACAGGGTGCCTGCCAGGTCCCCAAGCGTAGGCAGACCAGCCAGGACAGCCTTGGGCGTCCAGGAGCCTCGGGCGGGGGTGGTGGCGTGAGGCCTTCCCCCTCCCACCCCCGTCCCTGTCCTGCCGACCAAGGGGCAGCTCACAACCGAGTGTCCCGGGGCGCCCACTGCCCTGTCTACGGGCTTCACATTGGGGAGAGAGCTGTGTCAAGCGCGAGACAATCACTTTCCACTCTGGGGCCGCTTCCCTGGCCCCTGGGCCCCTCGGCCACTCGGCAGGTACTTACTGGTCCGTTCGCCGGGCCTTGAGGGCCAACTCTCTGCCCCATTCGCGGGGAACGCCCCGCCCTGAGGACAAGGGAACCTGTTGCTGGCTGCAGGTCTGGAGCACAGGAAGGAGGGGCTTTGGAAGCCACTTGCAACCTGGTCCGCACTCACAGGGCCCCAGGACCCTGCCCACTGGACCACTTTCAGTTGTCGCCCCCGGCCGCAACCCACTCTTCCCTTGACCGCTTTCCGCCAAGATCACCTCACCTCCCGGCCCAGCCCCGCAGACCCCGTTTAGGCTGGCTGCGGGTCACCGCGGTCCTGCCGCCAGCCAGCCAGCCTTGCTCCTGCCTTGCTCACCAGGTTAGTCTGCACACCTGGCCCCGCCCCCTTGTTCTCCTGACCGCCTCCAGCTGCTCACCTGAGCCCGCCCCCTCATTGACTTGACCGGGTTCAGCTGGGGCCCTGGGCCCGCCTCCTTGTTCCCGCAGCCCCGCCCCTTTATACATTGGACCAATGAGCGAGCAGCACCGGCCAGGCTGCCCTGCCCCTCAAACACAGCATAGCCCCCACCCCTGGGAGCTGTGCCCAAGGGCACATGGCCCCTGTGCTCACAGGGTGCCTGCCAGGTCCCCAAGCATAGGCAGACCAGCCAGGACAGCCTTGGGCATCCAGGAGCCTCGGGCGGGGGTGGTGGCGTGAGGCCTTCCCCCTCCCACCCCCGTCCCTGTCCTGCCGACCAAGGGGCAACTCACAACCGAGTGTCCCGGGGCGCCCACTGCCCTGTCTACGGGCTTCACATTGGGGAGAGAGCTGTGTCAAGCGCGAGACAATCACTTTCCACTCTGGGGCCGCTTCCCTGGCCCCTGGGCCCTCGGCCACTCGGCAGGTACTTACTGGTCCTTTCGCCGGGCCCTGAGGGCCGGCTCTCTGCCCCATTCGCGGGGAACGCCCCGCCCTGAGGACAACGGAACCTGTTGCTGGCTGCAGGTCTGGAGCGCAGGAAGGAGGGGCTTTGGCGGCCACTTGCAACCTGGTCCGCACTCACAGGGCCCCAGGACCCTGCCCACTGGACCAGTTCCAGTTGTCGCCCCCGGCCGCAACCCACTCTTCCCTTGACCGCTTTCCGCCAAGGTCACCTCACCTCCCGGCCCCGCCCCCCAGACCCCGTTTAGTCCGGCTGCGGGTCACCGCGGTCCTGCCGCCAGCCAGCCAGCCTTGCTCCTGCCTTGCTCACCAGGTCAGTCTGCACACCTGGCCCCGCCCCCTTGTTCTCCTGACCGCCTCCAGCTGCTCACCTGAGCCCGCCCCCTCATTGACTTGACCGGGTTCAGCTGGGGGCCTGGGCCCGCCTCCTTGTTCTCGCAGCCCCGCCCCTTTGGACATTGGACCAATGAGCCAGCAGCACCGGCCAGGCTGCCCTGCCCCTCAAACACAGGATAGCCCCCACCCCTGGGAGCTGTGCCCAAGGGCACATGGCCCCTGTGCTCACAGGGTGCCTGCCAGGTCCCCAAGCGTGGGCAGACCAGCCAGGACAGCCTTGGGCGTCCAGGAGCCTCGGGCGGGGGTGGTGGCGTGAGGCCTTCCCCCTCCCACCCCCGTCCCTGTGCTGCCGACCAAGGGGCAGCTCACAACCGAGGGTCCCGGGGCGCCCACTGCCCTGTCTACCGGCTTCACATTGGGGAGAGAGCTGTGTCAAGCGCGAGACAATCACTTTCCACTCTGGGGCCGCTTCCCTGGCCCCTGGGCCCCTCGGCCACTCGGCAGGTACTTACTGGTCCATTCGCCGGGCCCTGAGGGCCAACTCTCTGCCCCATTCGCAGGGAACGCCCCGCCCTGAGGACAAGGGAACCTGTTGCTGGCTGCAGGTCTGGAGCACAGGAAGGAGGGGCTTTGGAAGCCACTTGCAACCTGGTCCGCACTCACAGGGCCCCAGGACCCTGCCCACTGGACCACTTCCAGTTGTCGCCCCCGGCCGCAACCCACTCTTCCCTTGACCGCTTTCCGCCAAGATCACCTCACCTCCCCGCCCCGCCCCCCAGACCCCGTTTAGGCTGGCTGCGGGTCACCGCGGTCCTGCCGCCAGCCAGCCAGCCTTGCTCCTGCCTTGCTCACCAGGTCAGTCTGCACACCTGGCCCCGCCCCCTTGTTCTCCTGACCGCCTCCAGCTGCTCACCTGAGCCCGCCCCCTCATTGACTTGACCGGGTTCAGCTGGGGGCCTGGGCCCGCCTCCTTGTTCCCGCAGCCCCGCCCCTTTATACATTGGACCAATGAGCCAGCAGAACCGGCCAGGCTGCCCTGCCCCTCAAACACAGCATAGCCCCCACCCCTGGGAGCTGTGCCCAAGGGCACATGGCCCCTGTGCTCACAGGGTGCCTGCCAGGTCCCCAAGCGTGGGCAGACCAGCCAGGACAGCCTTGGGCGTCCAGGAGCCTCGGGCGGGGGTGGTGGCGTGAGGCCTTCCCCCTCCCACCCCCGTCCCTGTCCTGCCGACCAAGGGGCAGCTCACAACCGAGTGTCCCGGGGCGCCCACTGCCCTGTCTACGGGCTTCACATTGGGGAGAGAGCTGTGTCAAGCGCGAGACAATCAGTTTCCACTCTGGGGCCGCTTCCCTGGCCCCTGGGCCCCTCGGCCACTCGGCAGGTACTTACTGGTCCGTTCGCCGGGCCCTGAGGGCCAACTCTCTGCCCCATTCGCAGGGAACGCCCCGCCCTGAGGACAAGGGATCCTGTTGCTGGCTGCAGGTCTGGAGCACAGGAAGGAGGGGCTTTGGAAGCCACTTGCAACCTGGTCCGCACTCACAGGGCCCCAGGACCCTGCCCAATGGACCAGTTCCAGTTGTCGCCCCCGGCCGCAACCCACTCTTCCCTTGACCGCTTTCCGCCAAGATCACCTCACCTCCCGGCCCAGCCCCCCAGACCCCGTTTAGGCTGGCTGCGAGTCACCGCGGTCCTGCCGCCAGCCAGCCAGCCTTGCTCCTGCCTTGCTCACCAGGTCAGTCTGCACACCTGGCCCCGCCCCCTTGTTCTCCTGACCGCCTCCAGCTGCTCACCTGAGCCCGCCCCCTCATTGACTTGACCGGGTTCAGCTGGGGGCCTGGGCCCGCCTCCTTGTTCCCGCAGCCCCGCCCCTTTATACATTGGACCAATGAGCCAGCAGAACCGGCCAGGCTGCCCTGCCCCTCAAACACAGCATAGCCCCCACCCCTGGGAGCTGTGCCCAAGGGCACATGGCCCCTGTGCTCACAGGGTGCCTGCCAGGTCCCCAAGCGTGGGCAGACCAGCCAGGACAGCCTTGGGCGTCCAGGAGCCTCGGGCGGGGGTGGTGGCGTGAGGCCTTCCCCCTCCCACCCCCGTCCCTGTCCTGCCGACCAAGGGGCAGCTCACAACCGAGTGTCCCGGGGCGCCCACTGCCCTGTCTACGGGCTTCACATTGGGGAGAGAGCTGTGTCAAGCGCGAGACAATCAGTTTCCACTCTGGGGCCGCTTCCCTGGCCCATGGGCCCCTCGGCCACTCGGCAGGTACTTACTGGTCCGTTCGCCGGGCCCTGAGGGCCAACTCTCTGCCCCATTCGCAGGGAACGCCCCGCCCTGAGGACAAGGGATCCTGTTGCTGGCTGCAGGTCTGGAGCACAGGAAGGAGGGGCTTTGGAAGCCACTTGCAACCTGGTCCGCACTCACAGGGCCCCAGGACCCTGCCCAATGGACCAGTTCCAGTTGTCGCCCCCGGCCGCAACCCACTCTTCCCTTGACCGCTTTCCGCCAAGATCACCTCACCTCCCGGCCCAGCCCCCCAGACCCCGTTTAGGCTGGCTGCGAGTCACCGCGGTCCTGCCGCCAGCCAGCCAGCCTTGCTCCTGCCTTGCTCACCAGGTCAGTCTGCACACCTGGCCCCGCCCCCTTGTTCTCCTGACCGCCTCCAGCTGCTCACCTGAGCCCGCCCCCTCATTGACTTGACCGGGTTCAGCTGGGGGCCTGGGCCCGCCTCCTTGTTCTCGCAGCCCCGCCCCTTTGGACATTGGACCAATGAGCCAGCAGCACCGGCCAGGCTGCCCTGCCCCTCAAACACAGCATAGCCCCCACCCCTGGGAGCTGTGCCCAAGGGCACATGGCCCCTGTGCTCACAGGGTGCCTGCCAGGTCCCCAAGCGTAGGCAGACCAGCCAGGACAGCCTTGGGCGTCCAGGAGCCTCGGGCGGGGGTGGTGGCGTGAGGCCTTCCCCCTCCCACCCCCGTCCCTGTCCTGCCGACCAAGGGGCAGCTCACAACCGAGTGTCCCGGGCCGCCCACTGCCCTGTCTACGGGCTTCACATTGGGGAGAGAGCTGTGTCAAGCGCGAGACAATCACTTTCCACTCTGGGGCCGCTTCCCTGGCCCCTGGGCCCCTCGGCCACTCGGCAGGTACTTACTGGTCCGTTCGCCGGGCCCTGAGGGCCAACTCTCTGCCCCATTCGCGGGGAACGCCCCGCCCTGAGGACAAGGGAACCTGTTGCTGGCTGCAGGTCTGGAGCACAGGAAGGAGGGGCTTTGGAAGCCACTTGCAACCTGGTCCGCACTCACAGGGCCCCAGGACCCTGCCCACTGGACCACTTCCAGTTGTCGCCCCCGGCCGCAACCCACTCTTCCCTTGACCGCTTTCCGCCAAGATCACCTCACCTCCCCGCCCCGTCCCCCAGACCCCGTTTAGGCTGGCTGCGGGTCACCGCGGTCCTGCCGCCAGCCAGCCAGCCTTGCTCCTGCCTTGCTCACCAGGTCAGTCTGCACACCTGGCCCCGCCCCCTTGTTCTCCTGACCGCCTCCAGCTGCTCACCTGAGCCCGCCCCCTCATTGACTTGACCGGGTTCAGCTGGGGGCCTGGGCCCGCCTCCTTGTTCCCGCAGCCCCGCCCCTTTATACATTGGACCAATGAGCGAGCAGCACCGGCCAGGCTGCCCTGCCCCTCAAACACAGCATAGCCCCCACCCTTGGGAGCTGTGCCCAAGGGCACATGGCCCCTGTGCTCACAGGGTGCCTGCCAGGTCCCCAAGCGTAGGCAGACCAGCCAGGACAGCCTTGGGCGTCCAGGAGCCTCGGGCGGGGGTGGTGGCGTGAGGCCTTCCCCCTCCCACCCCCGTCCCTGTCCTGCCGACCAAGGGGCAGCTCACAACCGAGTGTCCCGGGGCGCCCACTGCCCTGTCTACGGGCTTCACATTGGGGAGAGAGCTGTGTCAAGCGCGAGACAATCACTTTCCACTCTGGGGCCGCTTCCCTGGCCCCTGGGCCCCTCGGCCACTCGGCAGGTACTTACTGGTCCGTTCGCCGGGCCTTGAGGGCCAACTCTCTGCCCCATTCGCGGGGAACGCCCCGCCCTGAGGACAAGGGAACCTGTTGCTGGCTGCAGGTCTGGAGCACAGGAAGGAGGGGCTTTGGAAGCCACTTGCAACCTGGTCCGCACTCACAGGGCCCCAGGACCCTGCCCACTGGACCACTTTCAGTTGTCGCCCCCGGCCGCAACCCACTCTTCCCTTGACCGCTTTCCGCCAAGATCACCTCACCTCCCGGCCCAGCCCCGCAGACCCCGTTTAGGCTGGCTGCGGGTCACCGCGGTCCTGCCGCCAGCCAGCCAGCCTTGCTCCTGCCTTGCTCACCAGGTTAGTCTGCACACCTGGCCCCGCCCCCTTGTTCTCCTGACCGCCTCCAGCTGCTCACCTGAGCCCGCCCCCTCATTGACTTGACCGGGTTCAGCTGGGGCCCTGGGCCCGCCTCCTTGTTCCCGCAGCCCCGCCCCTTTATACATTGGACCAATGAGCGAGCAGCACCGGCCAGGCTGCCCTGCCCCTCAAACACAGCATAGCCCCCACCCCTGGGAGCTGTGCCCAAGGGCACATGGCCCCTGTGCTCACAGGGTGCCTGCCAGGTCCCCAAGCATAGGCAGACCAGCCAGGACAGCCTTGGGCATCCAGGAGCCTCGGGCGGGGGTGGTGGCGTGAGGCCTTCCCCCTCCCACCCCCGTCCCTGTCCTGCCGACCAAGGGGCAACTCACAACCGAGTGTCCCGGGGCGCCCACTGCCCTGTCTACGGGCTTCACATTGGGGAGAGAGCTGTGTCAAGCGCGAGACAATCACTTTCCACTCTGGGGCCGCTTCCCTGGCCCCTGGGCCCTCGGCCACTCGGCAGGTACTTACTGGTCCTTTCGCCGGGCCCTGAGGGCCGGCTCTCTGCCCCATTCGCGGGGAACGCCCCGCCCTGAGGACAACGGAACCTGTTGCTGGCTGCAGGTCTGGAGCGCAGGAAGGAGGGGCTTTGGCGGCCACTTGCAACCTGGTCCGCACTCACAGGGCCCCAGGACCCTGCCCACTGGACCAGTTCCAGTTGTCGCCCCCGGCCGCAACCCACTCTTCCCTTGACCGCTTTCCGCCAAGGTCACCTCACCTCCCGGCCCCGCCCCCCAGACCCCGTTTAGTCCGGCTGCGGGTCACCGCGGTCCTGCCGCCAGCCAGCCAGCCTTGCTCCTGCCTTGCTCACCAGGTCAGTCTGCACACCTGGCCCCGCCCCCTTGTTCTCCTGACCGCCTCCAGCTGCTCACCTGAGCCCGCCCCCTCATTGACTTGACCGGGTTCAGCTGGGGGCCTGGGCCCGCCTCCTTGTTCTCGCAGCCCCGCCCCTTTGGACATTGGACCAATGAGCCAGCAGCACCGGCCAGGCTGCCCTGCCCCTCAAACACAGGATAGCCCCCACCCCTGGGAGCTGTGCCCAAGGGCACATGGCCCCTGTGCTCACAGGGTGCCTGCCAGGTCCCCAAGCGTGGGCAGACCAGCCAGGACAGCCTTGGGCGTCCAGGAGCCTCGGGCGGGGGTGGTGGCGTGAGGCCTTCCCCCTCCCACCCCCGTCCCTGTCCTGCCGACCAAGGGGCAGCTCACAACCGAGTGTCCCGGGCCGCCCACTGCCCTGTCTACGGGCTTCACATTGGGGAGAGAGCTGTGTCAAGCGCGAGACAATCACTTTCCACTCTGGGGCCGCTTCCCTGGCCCCTGGGCCCCTCGGCCACTCGGCAGGTACTTACTGGTCCGTTCGCCGGGCCCTGAGGGCCAACTCTCTGCCCCATTCGCGGGGAACGCCCCGCCCTGAGGACAAGGGAACCTGTTGCTGGCTGCAGGTCTGGAGCACAGGAAGGAGGGGCTTTGGAAGCCACTTGCAACCTGGTCCGCACTCACAGGGCCCCAGGACCCTGCCCACTGGACCACTTCCAGTTGTCGCCCCCGGCCGCAACCCACTCTTCCCTTGACCGCTTTCCGCCAAGATCACCTCACCTCCCCGCCCCGTCCCCCAGACCCCGTTTAGGCTGGCTGCGGGTCACCGCGGTCCTGCCGCCAGCCAGCCAGCCTTGCTCCTGCCTTGCTCACCAGGTCAGTCTGCACACCTGGCCCCGCCCCCTTGTTCTCCTGACCGCCTCCAGCTGCTCACCTGAGCCCGCCCCCTCATTGACTTGACCGGGTTCAGCTGGGGGCCTGGGCCCGCCTCCTTGTTCCCGCAGCCCCGCCCCTTTATACATTGGACCAATGAGCGAGCAGCACCGGCCAGGCTGCCCTGCCCCTCAAACACAGCATAGCCCCCACCCTTGGGAGCTGTGCCCAAGGGCACATGGCCCCTGTGCTCACAGGGTGCCTGCCAGGTCCCCAAGCGTAGGCAGACCAGCCAGGACAGCCTTGGGCGTCCAGGAGCCTCGGGCGGGGGTGGTGGCGTGAGGCCTTCCCCCTCCCACCCCCGTCCCTGTCCTGCCGACCAAGGGGCAGCTCACAACCGAGTGTCCCGGGGCGCCCACTGCCCTGTCTACGGGCTTCACATTGGGGAGAGAGCTGTGTCAAGCGCGAGACAATCACTTTCCACTCTGGGGCCGCTTCCCTGGCCCCTGGGCCCCTCGGCCACTCGGCAGGTACTTACTGGTCCGTTCGCCGGGCCTTGAGGGCCAACTCTCTGCCCCATTCGCGGGGAACGCCCCGCCCTGAGGACAAGGGAACCTGTTGCTGGCTGCAGGTCTGGAGCACAGGAAGGAGGGGCTTTGGAAGCCACTTGCAACCTGGTCCGCACTCACAGGGCCCCAGGACCCTGCCCACTGGACCACTTTCAGTTGTCGCCCCCGGCCGCAACCCACTCTTCCCTTGACCGCTTTCCGCCAAGATCACCTCACCTCCCGGCCCAGCCCCGCAGACCCCGTTTAGGCTGGCTGCGGGTCACCGCGGTCCTGCCGCCAGCCTTGCTCCTGCCTTGCTCACCAGGTTAGTCTGCACACCTGGCCCCGCCCCCTTGTTCTCCTGACCGCCTCCAGCTGCTCACCTGAGCCCGCCCCCTCATTGACTTGACCGGGTTCAGCTGGGGCCCTGGGCCCGCCTCCTTGTTCCCGCAGCCCCGCCCCTTTATACATTGGACCAATGAGCGAGCAGCACCGGCCAGGCTGCCCTGCCCCTCAAACACAGCATAGCCCCCACCCCTGGGAGCTGTGCCCAAGGGCACATGGCCCCTGTGCTCACAGGGTGCCTGCCAGGTCCCCAAGCATAGGCAGACCAGCCAGGACAGCCTTGGGCATCCAGGAGCCTCGGGCGGGGGTGGTGGCGTGAGGCCTTCCCCCTCCCACCCCCGTCCCTGTCCTGCCGACCAAGGGGCAACTCACAACCGAGTGTCCCGGGGCGCCCACTGCCCTGTCTACGGGCTTCACATTGGGGAGAGAGCTGTGTCAAGCGCGAGACAATCACTTTCCACTCTGGGGCCGCTTCCCTGGCCCCTGGGCCCTCGGCCACTCGGCAGGTACTTACTGGTCCTTTCGCCGGGCCCTGAGGGCCGGCTCTCTGCCCCATTCGCGGGGAACGCCCCGCCCTGAGGACAACGGAACCTGTTGCTGGCTGCAGGTCTGGAGCGCAGGAAGGAGGGGCTTTGGCGGCCACTTGCAACCTGGTCCGCACTCACAGGGCCCCAGGACCCTGCCCACTGGACCAGTTCCAGTTGTCGCCCCCGGCCGCAACCCACTCTTCCCTTGACCGCTTTCCGCCAAGGTCACCTCACCTCCCGGCCCCGCCCCCCAGACCCCGTTTAGTCCGGCTGCGGGTCACCGCGGTCCTGCCGCCAGCCAGCCAGCCTTGCTCCTGCCTTGCTCACCAGGTCAGTCTGCACACCTGGCCCCGCCCCCTTGTTCTCCTGACCGCCTCCAGCTGCTCACCTGAGCCCGCCCCCTCATTGACTTGACCGGGTTCAGCTGGGGGCCTGGGCCCGCCTCCTTGTTCTCGCAGCCCCGCCCCTTTGGACATTGGACCAATGAGCCAGCAGCACCGGCCAGGCTGCCCTGCCCCTCAAACACAGGATAGCCCCCACCCCTGGGAGCTGTGCCCAAGGGCACATGGCCCCTGTGCTCACAGGGTGCCTGCCAGGTCCCCAAGCGTGGGCAGACCAGCCAGGACAGCCTTGGGCGTCCAGGAGCCTCGGGCGGGGGTGGTGGCGTGAGGCCTTCCCCCTCCCACCCCCGTCCCTGTGCTGCCGACCAAGGGGCAGCTCACAACCGAGGGTCCCGGGGCGCCCACTGCCCTGTCTACCGGCTTCACATTGGGGAGAGAGCTGTGTCAAGCGCGAGACAATCACTTTCCACTCTGGGGCCGCTTCCCTGGCCCCTGGGCCCCTCGGCCACTCGGCAGGTACTTACTGGTCCATTCGCCGGGCCCTGAGGGCCAACTCTCTGCCCCATTCGCAGGGAACGCCCCGCCCTGAGGACAAGGGAACCTGTTGCTGGCTGCAGGTCTGGAGCACAGGAAGGAGGGGCTTTGGAAGCCACTTGCAACCTGGTCCGCACTCACAGGGCCCCAGGACCCTGCCCACTGGACCACTTCCAGTTGTCGCCCCCGGCCGCAACCCACTCTTCCCTTGACCGCTTTCCGCCAAGATCACCTCACCTCCCCGCCCCGCCCCCCAGACCCCGTTTAGGCTGGCTGCGGGTCACCGCGGTCCTGCCGCCAGCCAGCCAGCCTTGCTCCTGCCTTGCTCACCAGGTCAGTCTGCACACCTGGCCCCGCCCCCTTGTTCTCCTGACCGCCTCCAGCTGCTCACCTGAGACCGCCCCCTCATTGACTTGACCGGGTTCAGCTGGGGGCCTGGGCCCGCCTCCTTGTTCCCGCAGCCCCGCCCCTTTATACATTGGACCAATGAGCCAGCAGAACCGGCCAGGCTGCCCTGCCCCTCAAACACAGCATAGCCCCCACCCCTGGGAGCTGTGCCCAAGGGCACATGGCCCCTGTGCTCACAGGGTGCCTGCCAGGTCCCCAAGCGTGGGCAGACCAGCCAGGACAGCCTTGGGCGTCCAGGAGCCTCGGGCGGGGGTGGTGGCGTGAGGCCTTCCCCCTCCCACCCCTGTCCCTGTCCTGCCGACCAAGGGGCAGCTCACAACCGAGTGTCCCGGGGCGCCCACTGCCCTGTCTACGGGCTTCACATTGGGGAGAGAGCTGTGTCAAGCGCGAGACAATCAGTTTCCACTCTGGGGCCGCTTCCCTGGCCCCTGGGCCCCTCGGCCACTCGGCAGGTACTTACTGGTCCGTTCGCCGGGCCCTGAGGGCCAACTCTCTGCCCCATTCGCAGGGAACGCCCCGCCCTGAGGACAAGGGATCCTGTTGCTGGCTGCAGGTCTGGAGCACAGGAAGGAGGGGCTTTGGAAGCCACTTGCAACCTGGTCCGCACTCACAGGGCCCCAGGACCCTGCCCAATGGACCAGTTCCAGTTGTCGCCCCCGGCCGCAACCCACTCTTCCCTTGACCGCTTTCCGCCAAGATCACCTCACCTCCCGGCCCAGCCCCCCAGACCCCGTTTAGGCTGGCTGCGAGTCACCGCGGTCCTGCCGCCAGCCAGCCAGCCTTGCTCCTGCCTTGCTCACCAGGTCAGTCTGCACACCTGGCCCCGCCCCCTTGTTCTCCTGACCGCCTCCAGCTGCTCACCTGAGCCCGCCCCCTCATTGACTTGACCGGGTTCAGCTGGGGGCCTGGGCCCGCCTCCTTGTTCTCGCAGCCCCGCCCCTTTGGACATTGGACCAATGAGCCAGCAGCACCGGCCAGGCTGCCCTGCCCCTCAAACACAGGATAGCCCCCACCCCTGGGAGCTGTGCCCAAGGGCACATGGCCCCTGTGCTCACAGGGTGCCTGCCAGGTCCCCAAGCGTAGGCAGACCAGCCAGGACAGCCTTGGGCGTCCAGGAGCCTCGGGCGGGGGTGGTGGCGTGAGGCCTTCCCCCTCCCACCCCCGTCCCTGTCCTGCCGACCAAGGGGCAGCTCACAACCGAGTGTCCCGGGGCGCCCACTGCCCTGTCTACGGGCTTCACATTGGGGAGAGAGCTGTGTCAAGCGCGAGACAATCACTTTCCACTCTGGGGCCGCTTCCCTGGCCCCTGGGCCCCTCGGCCACTCGGCAGGTACTTACTGGTCCGTTCGCCAGGCCCTGAGGGCCAACTCTCTGCCCCATTCGCGGGGAACGCCCCGCCCTGAGGACAAGGGAACCTGTTGCTGGCTGCAGGTCTGGAGCACAGGAAGGAGGGGCTTTGGAAGCCACTTGCAACCTGGTCCGCACTCACAGGGCCCCAGGACCCTGCCCACTGGACCAGTTCCAGTTGTCGCCCCCGGCCACAACCCACTCTTCCCTTGACCGCTTTCCGCCAAGATCACCTCACCTCCCGGCCCAGCCCCCCAGACCCCGTTTAGGCTGGCTGCGGGTCACCGCGGTCCTGCTGCCAGCCAGCCAGCCTTGCTCCTGCCTTGCTCACCAGGTCAGTCTGCACACCTGGCCCCGCCCCCTTGTTCTCCTGACCGCCTCCAGCTGCTCACCTGAGCCCGCCCCCTCATTGACTTGACCGGGTTCACCTGGGGGCCTGGGCCCGCCTCCTTGTTCCCGCAGCCCCGCCCCTTTATACATTGGACCAATGAGCCAGCAGCACCGGCCAGGCTGCCCTGCCCCTCAAACACAGCATAGCCCCCACCCCTGGGAGCTGTGCCCAAGGGCACATGGCCCCTGTGCTCACAGGGTGCCTGCCAGGTCCCCAAGCGTAGGCAGACCAGCCAGGACAGCCTTGGGCGTCCAGGAGCCTCGGGCGGGGGTGGTGGCGTGAGGCCTTCCCCCTTCCACCCCCGTCCCTGTCCTGCCGACCAAGGGGCAGCTCACAACCGAGTGTCCCGGGGCGCCCACTGCCCTGTCTACGGGCTTCACATTGGGGAGAGAGCTGTGTCAAGCGGGAGACAATCACTTTCCACTCTGGGGCCGCTTCCCTGGCCCCTGGGCCCCTCGGCCACTCGGCAGGTACTTACTGGTCCGTTCGCCGGGCCCTGAGGGCCAACTCTCTGCCCCATTCGCGGGGAACGCCCCGCCCTGAGGACAAGGGAACCTGTTGCTGGCTGCAGGTCTGGAGCACAGGAAGGAGGGGCTTTGGAAGCCACTTGCAACCTGGTCCGCACTCACAGGGCCCCAGGACCCTGCCCACTGGACCACTTCCAGTTGTCGCCCCCGGCCGCAACCCACTCTTCCCTTGACCGCTTTCCGCCAAGATCACCTCACCTCCCCGCCCCGCCCCCCAGACCCCGTTTAGGCTGGCTGCGGGTCACCGCGGTCCTGCCGCCAGCCAGCCAGCCTTGCTCCTGCCTTGCTCACCAGGTCAGTCTGCACACCTGGCCCCGCCCCCTTGTTCTCCTGACCGCCTCCAGCTGCTCACCTGAGCCCGCCCCCTCATTGACTTGACCGGGTTCAGCTGGGGGCCTGGGCCCGCCTCCTTGTTCCCGCAGCCCCGCCCCTTTATACATTGGACCAATGAGCGAGCAGCACCGGCCAGGCTGCCCTGCCCCTCAAACACAGCATAGCCCCCACCCCTGGGAGCTGTGCCCAAGGGCACATGGCCCCTGTGCTCACAGGGTGCCTGCCAGGTCCCCAAGCGTAGGCAGACCAGCCAGGACAGCCTTGGGCGTCCAGGAGCCTCGGGCGGGGGTGGTGGCGTGAGGCCTTCCCCCTCCCACCCCCGTCCCTGTCCTGCCGACCAAGGGGCAGCTCACAACCGAGTGTCCCGGGGCGCCCACTGCCCTGTCTACGGGCTTCACATTGGGGAGAGAGCTGTGTCAAGCGCGAGACAATCACTTTCCACTCTGGGGCCGCTTCCCTGGCCCCTGGGCCCCTCGGCCACTCGGCAGGTACTTACTGGTCCGTTCAACGGGCCCTGAGGGCCAACTCTCTGCCCCATTCGCGGGGAACGCCCCGCCCTGAGGACAAGGGAACCTGTTGCTGGCTGCAGGTCTGGAGCACAGGAAGGAGGGGCTTTGGAAGCCACTTGCAACCTGGTCCGCACTCACAGGGCCCCAGGACCCTGCCCAATGGACCAGTTCCAGTTGTCGCCCCCGGCCGCAACCCACTCTTCCCTTGACCGCTTTCCGCCAAGATCACCTCACCTCCCGGCCCAGCCCCCCAGACCCCGTTTAGGCTGGCTGCGAGTCACCGCGGTCCTGCCGCCAGCCAGCCAGCCTTGCTCCTGCCTTGCTCACCAGGTCAGTCTGCACACCTGGCCCCGCCCCCTTGTTCTCCTGACCGCCTCCAGCTGCTCACCTGAGCCCGCCCCCTCATTGACTTGACCGGGTTCAGCTGGGGGCCTGGGCCCGCCTCCTTGTTCCCGCAGCCCCGCCCCTTTATACATTGGACCAATGAGCCATCAGCACCGGCCAGGCTGCCCTGCCCCTCAAACACAGCATAGCCCCCACCCCTGGGAGCTGTGCCCAAGGGCACATGGCCCCTGTGCTCACTGGGTGCCTGCCAGGTCCCCAAGGGTAGGCAGACCAGCCAGGACAGCCTTGGGCGTCCAGGAGCCTCGGGCGGGGGTGGTGGTGTGAGGCCTTCCCCCTCCCACCCCCGTCCCTGTCCTGCCGACCAAGGGGCAGCTCACAACCAAGTGTCCCGGGGCGCCCACTGCCCTGTCTACGGGCTTCACATTGGGGAGAGAGCTGTGTCAAGCGCGAGACAATCACTTTCCACTCTGGGGCCGCTTCCCTGGCCCCTGGGCCCCTCGGCCACTCGGCAGGTACTTACTGGTCCCTTCGCCAGGCCCTGAGGGCCAACTCTCTGCCCCATTCGCAGGGAACGCCCCGCCCTGAGGACAAGGGAACCTGTTGCTGGCTGCAGGTCTGGAGCACAGGAAGGAGGGGCTTTGGAAGCCACTTGCAACCTGGTCCGCACTCACAGGGCCCCAGGACCCTGCCCACTGGACCACTTTCAGTTGTCGCCCCCGGCCGCAACCCACTCTTCCCTTGACCGCTTTCCGCCAAGATCACCTCACCTCCCGGCCCAGCCCCGCAGACCCCGTTTAGGCTGGCTGCGGGTCACCGCGGTCCTGCCGCCAGCCAGCCAGCCTTGCTCCTGCCTTGCTCACCAGGTTAGTCTGCACACCTGGCCCCGCCCCCTTGTTCTCCTGACCGCCTCCAGCTGCTCACCTGAGCCCGCCCCCTCATTGACTTGACCGGGTTCAGCTGGGGGCCTGGGCCCGCCTCCTTGTTCCCGCAGCCCCGCCCCTTTATACATTGGACCAATGAGCGAGCAGCACCGGCCAGGCTGCCCTGCCCCTCAAACACAGCATAGCCCCCACCCCTGGGAGCTGTGCCCAAGGGCACATGGCCCCTGTGCTCACAGGGTGCCTGCCAGGTCCCCAAGCATAGGCAGACCAGCCAGGACAGCCTTGGGCATCCAGGAGCCTCGGGCGGGGGTGGTGGCGTGAGGCCTTCCCCCTCCCACCCCCGTCCCTGTCCTGCCGACCAAGGGGCAACTCACAACCGAGTGTCCCGGGGCGCCCACTGCCCTGTCTACGGGCTTCACATTGGGGAGAGAGCTGTGTCAAGCGCGAGACAATCACTTTCCACTCTGGGGCCGCTTCCCTGGCCCCTGGGCCCTCGGCCACTCGGCAGGTACTTACTGGTCCTTTCGCCGGGCCCTGAGGGCCGGCTCTCTGCCCCATTCGCGGGGAACGCCCCGCCCTGAGGACAACGGAACCTGTTGCTGGCTGCAGGTCTGGAGCGCAGGAAGGAGGGGCTTTGGCGGCCACTTGCAACCTGGTCCGCACTCACAGGGCCCCAGGACCCTGCCCACTGGACCAGTTCCAGTTGTCGCCCCCGGCCGCAACCCACTCTTCCCTTGACCGCTTTCCGCCAAGGTCACCTCACCTCCCGGCCCCGCCCCCCAGACCCCGTTTAGTCCGGCTGCGGGTCACCGCGGTCCTGCCGCCAGCCAGCCAGCCTTGCTCCTGCCTTGCTCACCAGGTTAATCTGCACAACTGGCCCCGCCCCCTTGTTCTCCTGACCGCCTCCAGCTGCTCACCTGAGCCCGCCCCCTCATTGACTTGACCGGGTTCAGCTGGGGGCCTGGGCCCGCCTCCTTGTTCCTGCAGCCCCGCCCCTTTATACATTGGACCAATGAGCGAGCAGCACCGGCAGGCTGCCCTGCCCCTCAAACACAGCATAGCCCCCACCCATGGGAGCTGTGCCCAAGGGCACATGGCCCCTGTGCTCACAGGGTGCCTGCCAGGTCCCCAAGCGTGGCAGACCAGCCAGGACAGCCTTGGGCGTCCAGGAGCCTTGGCGGGGGTGGTGGCGTGAGGCCTTCCCCCTCCCACCCCCGTCCCTGTCCTGCCGACCAAGGGGCAGCTTACAACCAAGTGTCCCGGGGCGCCCACTGCCCTGTCTACGGGCTTCACATTGGGGAGAGAGCTGTGTCAAGCGCGAGACAATCACTTTCCACTCTGGGGCCGCTTCCCTGGCCCCTGGGCCCCTCGGCCACTCGGCAGGTACTTACTGGTCCCTTCGCCAGGCCCTGAGGGCCAACTCTCTGCCCCATTCGCAGGGAACGCCCCGCCCTGAGGACAAGGGAACCTGTTGCTGGCTGCAGGTCTGGAGCACAGGAAGGAGGGGCTTTGGAAGCCACTTGCAACCTGGTCCGCACTCACAGGGCCCCAGGACCCTGCCCACTGGACCACTTTCAGTTGTCGCCCCCGGCCGCAACCCACTCTTCCCTTGACCGCTTTCCGCCAAGATCACCTCACCTCCCGGCCCAGCCCCGCAGACCCCGTTTAGCCTGGCTGCGGGTCACCGCGGTCCTGCCGCCAGCCAGCCAGCCTTGCTCCTGCCTTGCTCACCAGGTTAGTCTGCACACCTGGCCCCGCCCCCTTGTTCTCCTGACCGCCTCCAGCTGCTCACCTGAGCCCGCCCCCTCATTGACTTGACCGGGTTCAGCTGGGGGCCTGGGCCCGCCTCCTTGTTCCCGCAGCCCCGCCCCTTTATACATTGGACCAATGAGCGAGCAGCACCGGCCAGGCTGCCCTGCCCCTCAAACACAGCATAGCCCCCACCCCTGGGAGCTGTGCCCAAGGGCACATGGCCCCTGTGCTCACAGGGTGCCTGCCAGGTCCCCAAGCATAGGCAGACCAGCCAGGACAGCCTTGGGCATCCAGGAGCCTCGGGCGGGGGTGGTGGCGTGAGGCCTTCCCCCTCCCACCCCCGTCCCTGTCCTGCCGACCAAGGGGCAACTCACAACCGAGTGTCCCGGGGCGCCCACTGCCCTGTCTACGGGCTTCACATTGGGGAGAGAGCTGTGTCAAGCGCGAGACAATCACTTTCCACTCTGGGGCCGCTTCCCTGGCCCCTGGGCCCTCGGCCACTCGGCAGGTACTTACTGGTCCTTTCGTCGGGCCCTGAGGGCCGGCTCTCTGCCCCATTCGCGGGGAACGCCCCGCCCTGAGGACAACGGAACCTGTTGCTGGCTGCAGGTCTGGAGCGCAGGAAGGAGGGGCTTTGGCGGCCACTTGCAACCTGGTCCGCACTCACAGGGCCCCAGGACCCTGCCCACTGGACCAGTTCCAGTTGTCGCCCCCGGCCGCAACCCACTCTTCCCTTGACCGCTTTCCGCCAAGATCACCTCACCTCCCGGCCCCGCCCCCCAGACCCGGTTTAGTCCGGCTGCGGGTCACCGCGGTCCTGCCGCCAGCCAGCCAGCCTTGCTCCTGCCTTGCTCACCAGGTCAGTCTGCACACCTGGCCCCGCCCCCTTGTTCTCCTGACCGCCTCCAGTTGCTCACCTGAGCCCGCCCCCTCATTGACTTGACCGGGTTCAGCTGGGGGCCTGGGCCCGCCTCCTTGTTCTCGCAGCCCCGCCCCTTTGGACATTGGACCAATGAGCCAGCAGCACCGGCCAGGCTGCCCTGGCCCTCAAACACAGGATAGCCCCCACCCCTGGGAGCTGTGCCCAAGGGCACATGGCCCCTGTGCTCACAGGGTGCCTGCCAGGTCCCCAAGCGTGGGCAGACCAGCCAGGACAGCCTTGGGCGTCCAGGAGCCTCGGGCGGGGGTGGTGGCGTGAGGCCTTCCCCCTCCCACCCCCGTCCCTGTCCTGCCGACCAAGGGGCAGCTCACAACCGAGGGTCCCGGGGCGCCCACTGCCCGGTCTACCGGCTTCACATTGGGGAGAGAGCTGTGTCAAGCGCGAGACAATCACTTTCCACTCTGGGGCCGCTTCCCTGGCCCCTGGGCCCCTCGGCCACTCGGCAGGTACTTACTGGTCCATTCGCCGGGCCCTGAGGGCCAACTCTCTGCCCCATTCGCAGGGAACGCCCCGCCCTGAGGACAAGGGAACCTGTTGCTGGCTGCAGGTCTGGAGCACAGGAAGGAGGGGCTTTGGAAGCCACTTGCAACCTGGTCTGCACTCACAGGGCCCCAGGACCCTGCCCACTGGACCACTTCCAGTTGTCGCCCCCGGCCGCAACCCACTCTTCCCTTGACCGCTTTCCGCCAAGATCACCTCACCTCCCGGCCCAGCCCCCCAGACCCCGTTTAGGCTGGCTGCGGGTCACCGCGGTCCTGCCGCCAGCCAGCCAGCCTTGCTCCTGCCTTGCTCACCAGGTTAGTCTGCACACCTGGCCCCGCCCCCTTGTTCTCCTGACCGCCTCCAGCTGCTCACCTGAGCCCGCCCCCTCATTGACTTGACCGGGTTCAGCTGGGGGCCTGGGCCCGCCTCCTTGTTCCCGCAGCCCCGCCCCTTTATACATTGGACCAATGAGCGAGCAGCACCGGCCAGGCTGCCCTGCCCCTCAAACACAGCATAGCCCCCACCTCTGGGAGCTGTGCCCAAGGGCACATGGCCCCTGTGCTCACAGGGTGCCTGCCAGGTCCCCAAGCGTGGGCAGACCAGCCAGGACAGCCTTGGGCGTCCAGGAGCCTCGGGCGGGGGTGGTGGCGTGAGGCCTTCCCCCTCCCACCCCCGTCCCTGTCCTGCCGACCAAGGGGCAACTCACAACCGAGTGTCCCGGGGCGCCCACTGCCCTGTCTACGGGCTTCACATTGGGGAGAGAGCTGTGTCAAGCGCGAGACAATCACTTTCCACTCTGGGGCCGCTTCCCTGGCCCCTGGGCCCTCGGCCACTCGGCAGGTACTTACTGGTCCTTTCGCCGGGCCCTGAGGGCCGGCTCTCTGCCCCATTCGCGGGGAACGCCCCGCCCTGAGGACAACGGAACCTGTTGCTGGCTGCAGGTCTGGAGCGCAGGAAGGAGGGGCTTTGGCGGCCACTTGCAACCTGGTCCGCACTCACAGGGCCCCAGGACCCTGCCCACTGGACCAGTTCCAGTTGTCGCCCCCGGCCGCAACCCACTCTTCCCTTGACCGCTTTCCGCCAAGATCACCTCACCTCCCGGCCCCGCCCCCCAGACCCGGTTTAGTCCGGCTGCGGGTCACCGCGGTCCTGCCGCCAGCCAGCCAGCCTTGCTCCTGCCTTGCTAACCAGGTCAGTCTGCACACCTGGCCCCGCCCCCTTGTTCTCCTGACCGCCTCCAGCTGCTCACCTGAGCCCGCCCCCTCATTGACTTGACCGGGTTCAGCTGGGGGCCTGGGCCCGCCTCCTTGTTCTCGCAGCCCCGCCCCTTTGGACATTGGACCAATGAGCCAGCAGCACCGGCCAGGCTGCCCTGCCCCTCAAACACAGGATAGCCCCCACCCCTGGGAGCTGTGCCCAAGGGCACATGGCCCCTGTGCTCACAGGGTGCCTGCCAGGTCCCCAAGCGTGGGCAGACCAGCCAGGACAGCCTTGGGCGTCCAGGAGCCTCGGGCGGGGGTGGTGGCGTGAGGCCTTCCCCCTCCCACCCCCGTCCCTGTCCTGCCGACCAAGGGGCAGCTCACAACCGAGGGTTCCGGGGCGCCCACTGCCCTGTCTACCGGCTTCACATTGGGGAGAGAGCTGTGTCAAGCGCGAGACAATCACTTTCCACTCTGGGGCCGCTTCCCTGGCCCCTGGGCCCCTCGGCCACTCGGCAGGTACTTACTGGTCCATTCGCCGGGCCCTGAGGGCCAACTCTCTGCCCCATTCGCAGGGAACGCCCCGCCCTGAGGACAAGGGAACCTGTTGCTGGCTGCAGGTCTGGAGCACAGGAAGGAGGGGCTTTGGAAGCCACTTGCAACCTGGTCCGCACTCACAGGGCCCCAGGACCCTGCCCACTGGACCACTTCCAGTTGTCGCCCCCGGCCGCAACCCACTCTTCCCTTGACCGCTTTCCGCCAAGATCACCTCACCTCCCGGCCCAGCCCCCCAGACCCCGTTTAGGCTGGCTGCGGGTCACCGCGGTCCTGCCGCCAGCCAGCCAGCCTTGCTCCTGCCTTGCTCACCAGGTTAGTCTGCACACCTGGCCCCGCCCCGTGTTCTCCTGACCGCCTCCAGCTGCTCACCTGAGCCCGCCCCCTCATTGACTTGACCGGGTTCAGCTGGGGGCCTGGGCCCGCCTCCTTGTTCCTGCAGCCCCGCCCCTTTATACATTGGACCAATGAGCGAGCAGCACCGGCAGGCTGCCCTGCCCCTCAAACACAGCATAGCCCCCACCCCTGGGAGCTGTGCCCAAGGGCACATGGCCCCTGTGCTCACAGGGTGCCTGCCAGGTCCCCAAGCGTGGGCAGACCAGCCAGGACAGCCTTGGGCGTCCAGGAGCCTCGGCGGGGGTGGTGGCGTGAGGCCTTCCCCCTCCCACCCCCGTCCCTGTCCTGCCGACCAAGGGGCAACTCACAACCGAGTGTCCCGGGGCGCCCACTGCCCTGTCTACGGGCTTCACATTGGGGAGAGAGCTGTGTCAAGCGCGAGACAATCACTTTCCACTCTGGGGCCGCTTCCCTGGCCCCTGGGCCCTCGGCCACTCGGCAGGTACTTACTGGTCCTTTCGTCGGGCCCTGAGGGCCGGCTCTCTGCCCCATTCGCGGGGAACGCCCCGCCCTGAGGACAACGGAACCTGTTGCTGGCTGCAGGTCTGGAGCGCAGGAAGGAGGGGCTTTGGCGGCCACTTGCAACCTGGTCCGCACTCACAGGGCCCCAGGACCCTGCCCACTGGACCAGTTCCAGTTGTCGCCCCCGGCCGCAACCCACTCTTCCCTTGACCGCTTTCCGCCAAGATCACCTCACCTCCCGGCCCCGCCCCCCAGACCCCGTTTAGTCCGGCTGCGGGTCACCGCGGTCCTGCCGCCAGCCAGCCAGCCTTGCTCCTGCCTTGCTCACCAGGTCAGTCTGCACACCTGGCCCCGCCCCCTTGTTCTCCTGACCGCCTCCAGTTGCTCACCTGAGCCCGCCCCCTCATTGACTTGACCGGGTTCAGCTGGGGGCCTGGGCCCGCCTCCTTGTTCTCGCAGCCCCGCCCCTTTGGACATTGGACCAATGAGCCAGCAGCACCGGCCAGGCTGCCCTGGCCCTCAAACACAGGATAGCCCCCACCCCTGGGAGCTGTGCCCAAGGGCACATGGCCCCTGTGCTCACAGGGTGCCTGCCAGGTCCCCAAGCGTGGGCAGACCAGCCAGGACAGCCTTGGGCGTCCAGGAGCCTCGGGCGGGGGTGGTGGCGTGAGGCCTTCCCCCTCCCACCCCCGTCCCTGTCCTGCCGACCAAGGGGCAGCTCACAACCGAGGGTCCCGGGGCGCCCACTGCCCGGTCTACCGGCTTCACATTGGGGAGAGAGCTGTGTCAAGCGCGAGACAATCACTTTCCACTCTGGGGCCGCTTCCCTGGCCCCTGGGCCCTCGGCCACTCGGCAGGTACTTACTGGTCCTTTCGCCGGGCCCTGAGGGCCGGCTCTCTGCCCCATTCGCGGGGAACGCCCCGCCCTGAGGACAACGGAACCTGTTGCTGGCTGCAGGTCTGGAGCGCAGGAAGGAGGGGCTTTGGCGGCCACTTGCAACCTGGTCCGCACTCACAGGGCCCCAGGACCCTGCCCACTGGACCAGTTCCAGTTGTCGCCCCCGGCCGCAACCCACTCTTCCCTTGACCGCTTTCCGCCAAGATCACCTCACCTCCCGGCCCCGCCCCCCAGACCCGGTTTAGTCCGGCTGCGGGTCACCGCGGTCCTGCCGCCAGCCAGCCAGCCTTGCTCCTGCCTTGCTAACCAGGTCAGTCTGCACACCTGGCCCCGCCCCCTTGTTCTCCTGACCGCCTCCAGCTGCTCACCTGAGCCCGCCCCCTCATTGACTTGACCGGGTTCAGCTGGGGGCCTGGGCCCGCCTCCTTGTTCTCGCAGCCCCGCCCCTTTGGACATTGGACCAATGAGCCAGCAGCACCGGCCAGGCTGCCCTGCCCCTCAAACACAGGATAGCCCCCACCCCTGGGAGCTGTGCCCAAGGGCACATGGCCCCTGTGCTCACAGGGTGCCTGCCAGGTCCCCAAGCGTGGGCAGACCAGCCAGGACAGCCTTGGGCGTCCAGGAGCCTCGGCGGGGGTGGTGGCGTGAGGCCTTCCCCCTCCCACCCCCGTCCCTGTCCTGCCGACCAAGGGGCAGCTTACAACCAAGTGTCCCGGGGCGCCCACTGCCCTGTCTACGGGCTTCACATTGGGGAGAGAGCTGTGTCAAGCGCGAGACAATCACTTTCCACTCTGGGGCCGCTTCCCTGGCCCCTGGGCCCCTCGGCCACTCGGCAGGTACTTACTGGTCCCTTCGCCAGGCCCTGAGGGCCAACTCTCTGCCCCATTCGCAGGGAACGCCCCGCCCTGAGGACAAGGGAACCTGTTGCTGGCTGCAGGTCTGGAGCACAGGAAGGAGGGGCTTTGGAAGCCACTTGCAACCTGGTCCGCACTCACAGGGCCCCAGGACCCTGCCCACTGGACCACTTTCGGTTGTCGCCCCCGGCCGCAACCCACTCTTCCCTTGACCGCTTTCCGCCAAGATCACCTCACCTCCCGGCCCAGCCCCCCAGACCCGGTTTAGCCTGGCTGCGGGTCACCGCGGTCCTGCCGCCAGCCAGCCAGCCTTGCTCCTGCCTTGCTCACCAGGTTAGTCTGCACACCTGGCCCCGCCCCCTTGTTCTCCTGACCGCCTCCAGCTGCTCACCTGAGCCCGCCCCCTCATTGACTTGACCGGGTTCAGCTGGGGGCCTGGGCCCGCCTCCTTGTTCCCGCAGCCCCGCCCCTTTATACATTGGACCAATGAGCGAGCAGCACCGGCCAGGCTGCCCTGCCCCTCAAACACAGCATAGCCCCCACCCCTGGGAGCTGTGCCCAAGGGCACATGGCCCCTGTGCTCACAGGGTGCCTGCCAGGTCCCCAAGCATAGGCAGACCAGCCAGGACAGCCTTGGGCATCCAGGAGCCTCGGGCGGGGGTGGTGGCGTGAGGCCTTCCCCCTCCCACCCCCGTCCCTGTCCTGCCGACCAAGGGGCAACTCACAACCGAGTGTCCCGGGGCGCCCACTGCCCTGTCTACGGGCTTCACATTGGGGAGAGAGCTGTGTCAAGCGCGAGACAATCACTTTCCACTCTGGGGCCGCTTCCCTGGCCCCTGGGCCCTCGGCCACTCGGCAGGTACTTACTGGTCCTTTCGCCGGGCCCTAAGGGCCGGCTCTCTGCCCCATTCGCGGGGAACGCCCCGCCCTGAGGACAACGGAACCTGTTGCTGGCTGCAGGTCTGGAGCGCAGGAAGGAGGGGCTTTGGCGGCCACTTGCAACCTGGTCCGCACTCACAGGGCCCCAGGACCCTGCCCACTGGACCAGTTCCAGTTGTCGCCCCCGGCCGCAACCCACTCTTCCCTTGACCGCTTTCCGCCAAGATCACCTCACCTCCCGGCCCCGCCCCCCAGACCCCGTTTAGTCCGGCTGCGGGTCACCGCGGTCCTGCCGCCAGCCAGCCAGCCTTGCTCCTGCCTTGCTAACCAGGTCAGTCTGCACACCTGGCCCCGCCCCCTTGTTCTCCTGACCGCCTCCAGCTGCTCACCTGAGCCCGCCCCCTCATTGACTTGACCGGGTTCAGCTGGGGGCCTGGGCCCGCCTCCTTGTTCTCGCAGCCCCGCCCCTTTGGACATTGGACCAATGAGCCAGCAGCACCGGCCAGGCTGCCCTGCCCCTCAAACACAGGATAGCCCCCACCCCTGGGAGCTGTGCCCAAGGGCACATGGCCCCTGTGCTCACAGGGTGCCTGCCAGGTCCCCAAGCGTGGGCAGACCAGCCAGGACAGCCTTGGGCGTCCAGGAGCCTCGGGCGGGGGTGGTGGCGTGAGGCCTTCCCCCTCCCACCCCCGTCCCTGTCCTGCCGACCAAGGGGCAGCTCACAACCGAGGGTCCCGGGGCGCCCACTGCCCTGTCTACCGGCTTCACATTGGGGAGAGAGCTGTGTCAAGCGCGAGACAATCACTTTCCACTCTGGGGCCGCTTCCCTGGCCCCTGGGCCCCTCGGCCACTCGGCAGGTACTTACTGGTCCATTCGCCGGGCCCTGAGGGCCAACTCTCTGCCCCATTCGCAGGGAACGCCCCGCCCTGAGGACAAGGGAACCTGTTGCTGGCTGCAGGTCTGGAGCACAGGAAGGAGGGGCTTTGGAAGCCACTTGCAACCTGGTCCGCACTCACAGGGCCCCAGGACCCTGCCCACTGGACCACTTCCAGTTGTCGCCCCCGGCCGCAACCCACTCTTCCCTTGACCGCTTTCCGCCAAGATCACCTCACCTCCCGGCCCAGCCCCCCAGACCCCGTTTAGGCTGGCTGCGGGTCACCGCGGTCCTGCCGCCAGCCAGCCAGCCTTGCTCCTGCCTTGCTCACCAGGTTAGTCTGCACACCTGGCCCCGCCCCCTTGTTCTCCTGACCGCCTCCAGCTGCTCACCTGAGCCCGCCCCCTCATTGACTTGACCGGGTTCAGCTGGGGGCCTGGGCCCGCCTCCTTGTTCCCGCAGCCCCGCCCCTTTATACATTGGACCAATGAGCGAGCAGCACCGGCCAGGCTGCCCTGCCCCTCAAACACAGCATAGCCCCCACCTCTGGGAGCTGTGCCCAAGGGCACATGGCCCCTGTGCTCACAGGGTGCCTGCCAGGTCCCCAAGCGTGGGCAGACCAGCCAGGACAACCTTGGGCGTCCAGGAGCCTCGGCGGGGGTGGTGGCGTGAGGCCTTCCCCCTCCCACCCCCGTCCCTGTCCTGCCGACCAAGGGGCAGCTTACAACCAAGTGTCCCGGGGCGCCCACTGCCCTGTCTACGGGCTTCACATTGGGGAGAGAGCTGTGTCAAGCGCGAGACAATCACTTTCCACTCTGGGGCCGCTTCCCTGGCCCCTGGGCCCTCGGCCACTCGGCAGGTACTTTCTTGTCCTTTCGCCGGGCCCTGAGGGCCGGCTCTCTGCCCCATTCGCGGGGAACGCCCCGCCCTGAGGACAACGGAACCTGTTGCTGGCTGCAGGTCTGGAGCGCAGGAAGGAGGGGCTTTGGCGGCCACTTGCAACCTGGTCCGCACTCACAGGGCCCCAGGACCCTGCCCACTGGACCAGTTCCAGTTGTCGCCCCCGGCCGCAACCCACTCTTCCCTTGACCGCTTTCCGCCAAGATCACCTCACCTCCCGGCCCCGCCCCCCAGACCCCGTTTAGTCCGGCTGCGGGTCACCGCGGTCCTGCCGCCAGCCAGCCAGCCTTGCTCCTGCCTTGCTCACCAGGTCAGTCTGCACACCTGGCCCCGCCCCCTTGTTCTCCTGACCGCCTCCAGCTGCTCACCTGAGCCCGCCCCCTCATTGACTTGACCGGGTTCAGCTGGGGGCCTGGGCCCGCCTCCTTGTTCTCGCAGCCCCGCCCCTTTGGACATTGGACCAATGAGCCAGCAGCACCGGCCAGGCTGCCCTGCCCCTCAAACACAGGATAGCCCCCACCCCTGGGAGCTGTGCCCAAGGGCACATGGCCCCTGTGCTCACAGGGTGCCTGCCAGGTCCCCAAGCGTGGGCAGACCAGCCAGGACAGCCTTGGGCGTCCAGGAGCCTCGGGCGGGGGTGGTGGCGTGAGGCCTTCCCCCTCCCACCCCCGTCCCTGTCCTGCCGACCAAGGGGCAGCTCACAACCGAGGGTCCCGGGGCGCCCACTGCCCTGTCTACCGGCTTCACATTGGGGAGAGAGCTGTGTCAAGCGCGAGACAATCACTTTCCACTCTGGGGCCGCTTCCCTGGCCCCTGGGCCCCTCGGCCACTCGGCAGGTACTTACTGGTCCATTCGCCGGGCCCTGAGGGCCAACTCTCTGCCCCATTCGCAGGGAACGCCCCGCCCTGAGGACAAGGGAACCTGTTGCTGGCTGCAGGTCTGGAGCACAGGAAGGAGGGGCTTTGGAAGCCACTTGCAACCTGGTCCGCACTCACAGGGCCCCAGGACCCTGCCCACTGGACCACTTCCAGTTGTCGCCCCCGGCCGCAACCCACTCTTCCCTTGACCGCTTTCCGCCAAGATCACCTCACCTCCCGGCCCAGCCCCCCAGACCCCGTTTAGGCTGGCTGCGGGTCACCGCGGTCCTGCCGCCAGCCAGCCAGCCTTGCTCCTGCCTTGCTCACCAGGTTAGTCTGCACACCTGGCCCCGCCCCCTTGTTCTCCTGACCGCCTCCAGCTGCTCACCTGAGCCCGCCCCCTCATTGACTTGACCGGGTTCAGCTGGGGGCCTGGGCCCGCCTCCTTGTTCTCGCAGCCCCGCCCCTTTGGACATTGGACCAATGAGCCAGCAGCACCGGCCAGGCTGCCCTGCCCCTCAAACACAGGATAGCCCCCACCCCTGGGAGCTGTGCCCAAGGGCACATGGCCCCTGTGCTCACAGGGTGCCTGCCAGGTCCCCAAGCGTGGGCAGACCAGCCAGGACAGCCTTGGGCGTCCAGGAGCCTCGGGCGGGGGTGGTGGCGTGAGGCCTTCCCCCTCCCACCCCCGTCCCTGTCCTGCCGACCAAGGGGCAGCTCACAACCGAGGGTCCCGGGGCGCCCACTGCCCTGTCTACCGGCTTCACATTGGGGAGAGAGCTGTGTCAAGCGCGAGACAATCACTTTCCACTCTGGGGCCGCTTCCCTGGCCCCTGGGCCCCTCGGCCACTCGGCAGGTACTTACTGGTCCATTCGCCGGGCCCTGAGGGCCAACTCTCTGCCCCATTCGCAGGGAACGCCCCGCCCTGAGGACAAGGGAACCTGTTGCTGGCTGCAGGTCTGGAGCACAGGAAGGAGGGGCTTTGGAAGCCACTTGCAACCTGGTCCGCACTCACAGGGCCCCAGGACCCTGCCCACTGGACCACTTCCAGTTGTCGCCCCCGGCCGCAACCCACTCTTCCCTTGACCGCTTTCCGCCAAGATCACCTCACCTCCCGGCCCAGCCCCCCAGACCCCGTTTAGGCTGGCTGCGGGTCACCGCGGTCCTGCCGCCAGCCAGCCAGCCTTGCTCCTGCCTTGCTCACCAGGTTAGTCTGCACACCTGGCCCCGCCCCCTTGTTCTCCTGACCGCCTCCAGCTGCTCACCTGAGCCCGCCCCCTCATTGACTTGACCGGGTTCAGCTGGGGGCCTGGGCCCGCCTCCTTGTTCCCGCAGCCCCGCCCCTTTATACATTGGACCAATGAGCGAGCAGCACCGGCCAGGCTGCCCTGCCCCTCAAACACAGCATAGCCCCCACCTCTGGGAGCTGTGCCCAAGGGCACATGGCCCCTGTGCTCACAGGGTGCCTGCCAGGTCCCCAAGCGTGGGCAGACCAGCCAGGACAACCTTGGGCGTCCAGGAGCCTCGGCGGGGGTGGTGGCGTGAGGCCTTCCCCCTCCCACCCCCGTCCCTGTCCTGCCGACCAAGGGGCAGCTTACAACCAAGTGTCCCGGGGCGCCCACTGCCCTGTCTACGGGCTTCACATTGGGGAGAGAGCTGTGTCAAGCGCGAGACAATCACTTTCCACTCTGGGGCCGCTTCCCTGGCCCCTGGGCCCTCGGCCACTCGGCAGGTACTTTCTTGTCCTTTCGCCGGGCCCTGAGGGCCGGCTCTCTGCCCCATTCGCGGGGAACGCCCCGCCCTGAGGACAACGGAACCTGTTGCTGGCTGCAGGTCTGGAGCGCAGGAAGGAGGGGCTTTGGCGGCCACTTGCAACCTGGTCCGCACTCACAGGGCCCCAGGACCCTGCCCACTGGACCAGTTCCAGTTGTCGCCCCCGGCCGCAACCCACTCTTCCCTTGACCGCTTTCCGCCAAGATCACCTCACCTCCCGGCCCCGCCCCCCAGACCCCGTTTAGTCCGGCTGCGGGTCACCGCGGTCCTGCCGCCAGCCAGCCAGCCTTGCTCCTGCCTTGCTCACCAGGTCAGTCTGCACACCTGGCCCCGCCCCCTTGTTCTCCTGACCGCCTCCAGCTGCTCACCTGAGCCCGCCCCCTCATTGACTTGACCGGGTTCAGCTGGGGGCCTGGGCCCGCCTCCTTGTTCTCGCAGCCCCGCCCCTTTGGACATTGGACCAATGAGCCAGCAGCACCGGCCAGGCTGCCCTGCCCCTCAAACACAGGATAGCCCCCACCCCTGGGAGCTGTGCCCAAGGGCACATGGCCCCTGTGCTCACAGGGTGCCTGCCAGGTCCCCAAGCGTGGGCAGACCAGCCAGGACAGCCTTGGGCGTCCAGGAGCCTCGGGCGGGGGTGGTGGCGTGAGGCCTTCCCCCTCCCACCCCCGTCCCTGTCCTGCCGACCAAGGGGCAGCTCACAACCGAGGGTCCCGGGGCGCCCACTGCCCTGTCTACCGGCTTCACATTGGGGAGAGAGCTGTGTCAAGCGCGAGACAATCACTTTCCACTCTGGGGCCGCTTCCCTGGCCCCTGGGCCCCTCGGCCACTCGGCAGGTACTTACTGGTCCATTCGCCGGGCCCTGAGGGCCAACTCTCTGCCCCATTCGCAGGGAACGCCCCGCCCTGAGGACAAGGGAACCTGTTGCTGGCTGCAGGTCTGGAGCACAGGAAGGAGGGGCTTTGGAAGCCACTTGCAACCTGGTCCGCACTCACAGGGCCCCAGGACCCTGCCCACTGGACCACTTCCAGTTGTCGCCCCCGGCCGCAACCCACTCTTCCCTTGACCGCTTTCCGCCAAGATCACCTCACCTCCCGGCCCAGCCCCCCAGACCCCGTTTAGGCTGGCTGCGGGTCACCGCGGTCCTGCCGCCAGCCAGCCAGCCTTGCTCCTGCCTTGCTCACCAGGTTAGTCTGCACACCTGGCCCCGCCCCCTTGTTCTCCTGACCGCCTCCAGCTGCTCACCTGAGCCCGCCCCCTCATTGACTTGACCGGGTTCAGCTGGGGGCCTGGGCCCGCCTCCTTGTTCTCGCAGCCCCGCCCCTTTGGACATTGGACCAATGAGCCAGCAGCACCGGCCAGGCTGCCCTGCCCCTCAAACACAGGATAGCCCCCACCCCTGGGAGCTGTGCCCAAGGGCACATGGCCCCTGTGCTCACAGGGTGCCTGCCAGGTCCCCAAGCGTGGGCAGACCAGCCAGGACAGCCTTGGGCATCCAGGAGCCTCGGGCGGGGGTGGTGGCGTGAGGCCTTCCCCCTCCCACCCCCGTCCCTGTCCTGCCGACCAAGGGGCAACTCACAACCGAGTGTCCCGGGGCGCCCACTGCCCTGTCTACGGGCTTCACATTGGGGAGAGAGCTGTGTCAAGCGCGAGACAATCACTTTCCACTCTGGGGCCGCTTCCCTGGCCCCTGGGCCCTCGGCCACTCGGCAGGTACTTACTGGTCCTTTCGCCGGGCCCTGAGGGCCGGCTCTCTGCCCCATTCGCGGGGAACGCCCCGCCCTGAGGACAACGGAACCTGTTGCTGGCTGCAGGTCTGGAGCGCAGGAAGGAGGGGCTTTGGCGGCCACTTGCAACCTGGTCCGCACTCACAGGGCCCCAGGACCCTGCCCACTGGACCAGTTCCAGTTGTCGCCCCCGGCCGCAACCCACTCTTCCCTTGACCGCTTTCCGCCAAGATCACCTCACCTCCCGGCCCCGCCCCCCAGACCCCGTTTAGTCCGGCTGCGGGTCACCGCGGTCCTGCCGCCAGCCAGCCAGCCTTTCTCCTGCCTTGCTAACCAGGTCAGTCTGCACACCTGGCCCCGCCCCCTTGTTCTCCTGACCGCCTCCAGCTGCTCACCTGAGCCCGCCCCCTCATTGACTTGACCGGGTTCAGCTGGGGGCCTGGGCCCGCCTCCTTGTTCTCGCAGCCCCGCCCCTTTGGACATTGGACCAATGAGCCAGCAGCACCGGCCAGGCTGCCGTGCCCCTCAAACACAGGATAGCCCCCACCCCTGGGAGCTGTGCCCAAGGGCACATGGCCCCTGTGCTCACAGGGTGCCTGCCAGGTCCCCAAGCGTGGGCAGACCAGCCAGGACAGCCTTGGGCGTCCAGGAGCCTCGGGCGGGGGTGGTGGCGTGAGGCCTTCCCCCTCCCACCCCCGTCCCTGTCCTGCCGACCAAGGGGCAGCTCACAACCGAGGGTCCCGGGGCGCCCACTGCCCTGTCTACCGGCTTCACATTGGGGAGAGAGCTGTGTCAAGCGCGAGACAATCACTTTCCACTCTGGGGCCGCTTCCCTGGCCCCTGGGCCCCTCGGCCACTCGGCAGGTACTTACTGGTCCATTCGCCGGGCCCTGAGGGCCAACTCTCTGCCCCATTCGCAGGGAACGCCCCGCCCTGAGGACAAGGGAACCTGTTGCTGGCTGCAGGTCTGGAGCACAGGAAGGAGGGGCTTTGGAAGCCACTTGCAACCTGGTCCGCACTCACAGGGCCCCAGGACCCTGCCCACTGGACCACTTCCAGTTGTCGCCCCCGGCCGCAACCCACTCTTCCCTTGACCGCTTTCCGCCAAGATCACCTCACCTCCCGGCCCAGCCCCCCAGACCCCGTTTAGGCTGGCTGCGGGTCACCGCGGTCCTGCCGCCAGCCAGCCAGCCTTGCTCCTGCCTTGCTCACCAGGTTAGTCTGCACACCTGGCCCCGCCCCCTTGTTCTCCTGACCGCCTCCAGCTGCTCACCTGAGCCCGCCCCCTCATTGACTTGACCGGGTTCAGCTGGGGGCCTGGGCCCGCCTCCTTGTTCCCGCAGCCCCGCCCCTTTATACATTGGACCAATGAGCGAGCAGCACCGGCCAGGCTGCCCTGCCCCTCAAACACAGCATAGCCCCCACCTCTGGGAGCTGTGCCCAAGGGCACATGGCCCCTGTGCTCACAGGGTGCCTGCCAGGTCCCCAAGCGTGGGCAGACCAGCCAGGACAACCTTGGGCGTCCAGGAGCCTCGGCGGGGGTGGTGGCGTGAGGCCTTCCCCCTCCCACCCCCGTCCCTGTCCTGCCGACCAAGGGGCAGCTTACAACCAAGTGTCCCGGGGCGCCCACTGCCCTGTCTACGGGCTTCACATTGGGGAGAGAGCTGTGTCAAGCGCGAGACAATCACTTTCCACTCTGGGGCCGCTTCCCTGGCCCCTGGGCCCTCGGCCACTCGGCAGGTACTTTCTTGTCCTTTCGCCGGGCCCTGAGGGCCGGCTCTCTGCCCCATTCGCGGGGAACGCCCCGCCCTGAGGACAACGGAACCTGTTGCTGGCTGCAGGTCTGGAGCGCAGGAAGGAGGGGCTTTGGCGGCCACTTGCAACCTGGTCCGCACTCACAGGGCCCCAGGACCCTGCCCACTGGACCAGTTCCAGTTGTCGCCCCCGGCCGCAACCCACTCTTCCCTTGACCGCTTTCCGCCAAGATCACCTCACCTCCCGGCCCCGCCCCCCAGACCCCGTTTAGTCCGGCTGCGGGTCACCGCGGTCCTGCCGTCAGCCAGCCAGCCTTGCTCCTGCCTTGCTCACCAGGTCAGTCTGCACACCTGGCCCCGCCCCCTTGTTCTCCTGACCGCCTCCAGCTGCTCACCTGAGCCCGCCCCCTCATTGACTTGACCGGGTTCAGCTGGGGGCCTGGGCCCGCCTCCTTGTTCTCGCAGCCCCGCCCCTTTGGACATTGGACCAATGAGCCAGCAGCACCGGCCAGGCTGCCCTGCCCCTCAAACACAGGATAGCCCCCACCCCTGGGAGCTGTGCCCAAGGGCACATGGCCCCTGTGCTCACAGGGTGCCTGCCAGGTCCCCAAGCGTGGGCAGACCAGCCAGGACAGCCTTGGGCGTCCAGGAGCCTCGGGCGGGGGTGGTGGCGTGAGGCCTTCCCCCTCCCACCCCCGTCCCTGTCCTGCCGACCAAGGGGCAGCTCACAACCGAGGGTCCCGGGGCGCCCACTGCCCTGTCTACCGGCTTCACATTGGGGAGAGAGCTGTGTCAAGCGCGAGACAATCACTTTCCACTCTGGGGCCGCTTCCCTGGCCCCTGGGCCCCTCGGCCACTCGGCAGGTACTTACTGGTCCATTCGCCGGGCCCTGAGGGCCAACTCTCTGCCCCATTCGCAGGGAACGCCCCGCCCTGAGGACAAGGGAACCTGTTGCTGGCTGCAGGTCTGGAGCACAGGAAGGAGGGGCTTTGGAAGCCACTTGCAACCTGGTCCGCACTCACAGGGCCCCAGGACCCTGCCCACTGGACCACTTCCAGTTGTCGCCCCCGGCCGCAACCCACTCTTCCCTTGACCGCTTTCCGCCAAGATCACCTCACCTCCCGGCCCAGCCCCCCAGACCCCGTTTAGGCTGGCTGCGGGTCACCGCGGTCCTGCCGCCAGCCAGCCAGCCTTGCTCCTGCCTTGCTCACCAGGTTAGTCTGCACACCTGGCCCCGCCCCCTTGTTCTCCTGACCGCCTCCAGCTGCTCACCTGAGCCCGCCCCCTCATTGACTTGACCGGGTTCAGCTGGGGGCCTGGGCCCGCCTCCTTGTTCTCGCAGCCCCGCCCCTTTGGACATTGGACCAATGAGCCAGCAGCACCGGCCAGGCTGCCCTGCCCCTCAAACACAGGATAGCCCCCACCCCTGGGAGCTGTGCCCAAGGGCACATGGCCCCTGTGCTCACAGGGTGCCTGCCAGGTCCCCAAGCGTGGGCAGACCAGCCAGGACAGCCTTGGGCGTCCAGGAGCCTCGGGCGGGGGTGGTGGCGTGAGGCCTTCCCCCTCCCACCCCCGTCCCTGTCCTGCCGACCAAGGGGCAGCTCACAACCGAGGGTCCCGGGGCGCCCACTGCCCTGTCTACCGGCTTCACATTGGGGAGAGAGCTGTGTCAAGCGCGAGACAATCACTTTCCACTCTGGGGCCGCTTCCCTGGCCCCTGGGCCCCTCGGCCACTCGGCAGGTACTTACTGGTCCATTCGCCGGGCCCTGAGGGCCAACTCTCTGCCCCATTCGCAGGGAACGCCCCGCCCTGAGGACAAGGGAACCTGTTGCTGGCTGCAGGTCTGGAGCACAGGAAGGAGGGGCTTTGGAAGCCACTTGCAACCTGGTCCGCACTCACAGGGCCCCAGGACCCTGCCCACTGGACCACTTCCAGTTGTCGCCCCCGGCCGCAACCCACTCTTCCCTTGACCGCTTTCCGCCAAGATCACCTCACCTCCCGGCCCCGCCCCCCAGACCCCGTTTAGGCTGGCTGCGGGTCACCGCGGTCCTGCCGCCAGCCAGCCAGCCTTGCTCCTGCCTTGCTCACCAGGTTAGTCTGCACACCTGGCCCCGCCCCCTTGTTCTCCTGACCGCCTCCAGCTGCTCACCTGAGCCCGCCCCCTCATTGACTTGACCGGGTTCAGCTGGGGGCCTGGGCCCGCCTCCTTGTTCCCGCAGCCCCGCCCCTTTATACATTGGACCAATGAGCGAGCAGCACCGGCCAGGCTGCCCTGCCCCTCAAACACAGCATAGCCCCCACCTCTGGGAGCTGTGCCCAAGGGCACATGGCCCCTGTGCTCACAGGGTGCCTGCCAGGTCCCCAAGCGTGGGCAGACCAGCCAGGACAGCCTTGGGCGTCCAGGAGCCTCGGGCGGGGGTGGTGGCGTGAGGCCTTCCCCCTCCCACCCCCGTCCCTGTCCTGCCGACCAAGGGGCAACTCACAACCGAGTGTCCCGGGGCGCCCACTGCCCTGTCTACGGGCTTCACATTGGGGAGAGAGCTGTGTCAAGCGCGAGACAATCACTTTCCACTCTGGGGCCGCTTCCCTGGCCCCTGGGCCCTCGGCCACTCGGCAGGTACTTACTGGTCCTTTCGCCGGGCCCTGAGGGCCGGCTCTCTGCCCCATTCGCAGGGAACGCCCCGCCCTGAGGACAAGGGAACCTGTTGCTGGCTGCAGGTCTGGAGCACAGGAAGGAGGGGCTTTGGAAGCCACTTGCAACCTGGTCCGCACTCACAGGGCCCCAGGACCCTGCCCACTGGACCACTTCCAGTTGTCGCCCCCGGCCGCATCCCACTCTTCCCTTGACCGCTTTCCGCCAAGATCACCTCACCTCCCGGCCCAGCCCCCCAGACCCCGTTTAGGCTGGCTGCGGGTCACCGCGGTCCTGCCGCCAGCCAGCCAGCCTTGCTCCTGCCTTGCTCACCAGGTTAGTCTGCACACCTGGCCCCGCCCCCTTGTTCTCCTGACCGCCTCCAGCTGCTCACCTGAGCCCGCCCCCTCATTGACTTGACCGGGTTCAGCTGGGGGCCTGGGCCCGCCTCCTTGTTCCCGCAGCCCCGCCCCTTTATACATTGGACCAATGAGCGAGCAGCACCGGCCAGGCTGCCCTGCCCCTCAAACACAGCATAGCCCCCACCTCTGGGAGCTGTGCCCAAGGGCACATGGCCCCTGTGCTCACAGGGTGCCTGCCAGGTCCCCAAGCGTGGGCAGACCAGCCAGGACAACCTTGGGCGTCCAGGAGCCTCGGCGGGGGTGGTGGCGTGAGGCCTTCCCCCTCCCACCCCCGTCCCTGTCCTGCCGACCAAGGGGCAGCTTACAACCAAGTGTCCCGGGGCGCCCACTGCCCTGTCTACGGGCTTCACATTGGGGAGAGAGCTGTGTCAAGCGCGAGACAATCACTTTCCACTCTGGGGCCGCTTCCCTGGCCCCTGGGCCCTCGGCCACTCGGCAGGTACTTTCTTGTCCTTTCGCCGGGCCCTGAGGGCCGGCTCTCTGCCCCATTCGCGGGGAACGCCCCGCCCTGAGGACAACGGAACCTGTTGCTGGCTGCAGGTCTGGAGCGCAGGAAGGAGGGGCTTTGGCGGCCACTTGCAACCTGGTCCGCACTCACAGGGCCCCAGGACCCTGCCCACTGGACCAGTTCCAGTTGTCGCCCCCGGCCGCAACCCACTCTTCCCTTGACCGCTTTCCGCCAAGATCACCTCACCTCCCGGCCCCGCCCCCCAGACCCCGTTTAGTCCGGCTGCGGGTCACCGCGGTCCTGCCGCCAGCCAGCCAGCCTTGCTCCTGCCTTGCTCACCAGGTCAGTCTGCACACCTGGCCCCGCCCCCTTGTTCTCCTGACCGCCTCCAGCTGCTCACCTGAGCCCGCCCCCTCATTGACTTGACCGGGTTCAGCTGGGGGCCTGGGCCCGCCTCCTTGTTCTCGCAGCCCCGCCCCTTTGGACATTGGACCAATGAGCCAGCAGCACCGGCCAGGCTGCCCTGCCCCTCAAACACAGGATAGCCCCCACCCCTGGGAGCTGTGCCCAAGGGCACATGGCCCCTGTGCTCACAGGGTGCCTGCCAGGTCCCCAAGCGTGGGCAGACCAGCCAGGACAGCCTTGGGCGTCCAGGAGCCTCGGGCGGGGGTGGTGGCGTGAGGCCTTCCCCCTCCCACCCCCGTCCCTGTCCTGCCGACCAAGGGGCAGCTCACAACCGAGGGTCCCGGGGCGCCCACTGCCCTGTCTACCGGCTTCACATTGGGGAGAGAGCTGTGTCAAGCGCGAGACAATCACTTTCCACTCTGGGGCCGCTTCCCTGGCCCCTGGGCCCCTCGGCCACTCGGCAGGTACTTACTGGTCCATTCGCCGGGCCCTGAGGGCCAACTCTCTGCCCCATTCGCAGGGAACGCCCCGCCCTGAGGACAAGGGAACCTGTTGCTGGCTGCAGGTCTGGAGCACAGGAAGGAGGGGCTTTGGAAGCCACTTGCAACCTGGTCCGCACTCACAGGGCCCCAGGACCCTGCCCACTGGACCACTTCCAGTTGTCGCCCCCGGCCGCAACCCACTCTTCCCTTGACCGCTTTCCGCCAAGATCACCTCACCTCCCGGCCCAGCCCCCCAGACCCCGTTTAGGCTGGCTGCGGGTCACCGCGGTCCTGCCGCCAGCCAGCCAGCCTTGCTCCTGCCTTGCTCACCAGGTTAGTCTGCACACCTGGCCCCGCCCCCTTGTTCTCCTGACCGCCTCCAGCTGCTCACCTGAGCCCGCCCCCTCATTGACTTGACCGGGTTCAGCTGGGGGCCTGGGCCCGCCTCCTTGTTCTCGCAGCCCCGCCCCTTTGGACATTGGACCAATGAGCCAGCAGCACCGGCCAGGCTGCCCTGCCCCTCAAACACAGGATAGCCCCCACCCCTGGGAGCTGTGCCCAAGGGCACATGGCCCCTGTGCTCACAGGGTGCCTGCCAGGTCCCCAAGCGTGGGCAGACCAGCCAGGACAGCCTTGGGCATCCAGGAGCCTCGGGCGGGGGTGGTGGCGTGAGGCCTTCCCCCTCCCACCCCCGTCCCTGTCCTGCCGACCAAGGGGCAACTCACAACCGAGTGTCCCGGGGCGCCCACTGCCCTGTCTACGGGCTTCACATTGGGGAGAGAGCTGTGTCAAGCGCGAGACAATCACTTTCCACTCTGGGGCCGCTTCCCTGGCCCCTGGGCCCTCGGCCACTCGGCAGGTACTTACTGGTCCTTTCGCCGGGCCCTGAGGGCCGGCTCTCTGCCCCATTCGCGGGGAACGCCCCGCCCTGAGGACAACGGAACCTGTTGCTGGCTGCAGGTCTGGAGCGCAGGAAGGAGGGGCTTTGGCGGCCACTTGCAACCTGGTCCGCACTCACAGGGCCCCAGGACCCTGCCCACTGGACCAGTTCCAGTTGTCGCCCCCGGCCGCAACCCACTCTTCCCTTGACCGCTTTCCGCCAAGATCACCTCACCTCCCGGCCCCGCCCCCCAGACCCCGTTTAGTCCGGCTGCGGGTCACCGCGGTCCTGCCGCCAGCCAGCCAGCCTTTCTCCTGCCTTGCTAACCAGGTCAGTCTGCACACCTGGCCCCGCCCCCTTGTTCTCCTGACCGCCTCCAGCTGCTCACCTGAGCCCGCCCCCTCATTGACTTGACCGGGTTCAGCTGGGGGCCTGGGCCCGCCTCCTTGTTCTCGCAGCCCCGCCCCTTTGGACATTGGACCAATGAGCCAGCAGCACCGGCCAGGCTGCCGTGCCCCTCAAACACAGGATAGCCCCCACCCCTGGGAGCTGTGCCCAAGGGCACATGGCCCCTGTGCTCACAGGGTGCCTGCCAGGTCCCCAAGCGTGGGCAGACCAGCCAGGACAGCCTTGGGCGTCCAGGAGCCTCGGGCGGGGGTGGTGGCGTGAGGCCTTCCCCCTCCCACCCCCGTCCCTGTCCTGCCGACCAAGGGGCAGCTCACAACCGAGGGTCCCGGGGCGCCCACTGCCCTGTCTACCGGCTTCACATTGGGGAGAGAGCTGTGTCAAGCGCGAGACAATCACTTTCCACTCTGGGGCCGCTTCCCTGGCCCCTGGGCCCCTCGGCCACTCGGCAGGTACTTACTGGTCCATTCGCCGGGCCCTGAGGGCCAACTCTCTGCCCCATTCGCAGGGAACGCCCCGCCCTGAGGACAAGGGAACCTGTTGCTGGCTGCAGGTCTGGAGCACAGGAAGGAGGGGCTTTGGAAGCCACTTGCAACCTGGTCCGCACTCACAGGGCCCCAGGACCCTGCCCACTGGACCACTTCCAGTTGTCGCCCCCGGCCGCAACCCACTCTTCCCTTGACCGCTTTCCGCCAAGATCACCTCACCTCCCGGCCCAGCCCCCCAGACCCCGTTTAGGCTGGCTGCGGGTCACCGCGGTCCTGCCGCCAGCCAGCCAGCCTTGCTCCTGCCTTGCTCACCAGGTTAGTCTGCACACCTGGCCCCGCCCCCTTGTTCTCCTGACCGCCTCCAGCTGCTCACCTGAGCCCGCCCCCTCATTGACTTGACCGGGTTCAGCTGGGGGCCTGGGCCCGCCTCCTTGTTCCCGCAGCCCCGCCCCTTTATACATTGGACCAATGAGCGAGCAGCACCGGCCAGGCTGCCCTGCCCCTCAAACACAGCATAGCCCCCACCTCTGGGAGCTGTGCCCAAGGGCACATGGCCCCTGTGCTCACAGGGTGCCTGCCAGGTCCCCAAGCGTGGGCAGACCAGCCAGGACAACCTTGGGCGTCCAGGAGCCTCGGCGGGGGTGGTGGCGTGAGGCCTTCCCCCTCCCACCCCCGTCCCTGTCCTGCCGACCAAGGGGCAGCTTACAACCAAGTGTCCCGGGGCGCCCACTGCCCTGTCTACGGGCTTCACATTGGGGAGAGAGCTGTGTCAAGCGCGAGACAATCACTTTCCACTCTGGGGCCGCTTCCCTGGCCCCTGGGCCCTCGGCCACTCGGCAGGTACTTTCTTGTCCTTTCGCCGGGCCCTGAGGGCCGGCTCTCTGCCCCATTCGCGGGGAACGCCCCGCCCTGAGGACAACGGAACCTGTTGCTGGCTGCAGGTCTGGAGCGCAGGAAGGAGGGGCTTTGGCGGCCACTTGCAACCTGGTCCGCACTCACAGGGCCCCAGGACCCTGCCCACTGGACCAGTTCCAGTTGTCGCCCCCGGCCGCAACCCACTCTTCCCTTGACCGCTTTCCGCCAAGATCACCTCACCTCCCGGCCCCGCCCCCCAGACCCCGTTTAGTCCGGCTGCGGGTCACCGCGGTCCTGCCGCCAGCCAGCCAGCCTTGCTCCTGCCTTGCTCACCAGGTCAGTCTGCACACCTGGCCCCGCCCCCTTGTTCTCCTGACCGCCTCCAGCTGCTCACCTGAGCCCGCCCCCTCATTGACTTGACCGGGTTCAGCTGGGGGCCTGGGCCCGCCTCCTTGTTCTCGCAGCCCCGCCCCTTTGGACATTGGACCAATGAGCCAGCAGCACCGGCCAGGCTGCCCTGCCCCTCAAACACAGGATAGCCCCCACCCCTGGGAGCTGTGCCCAAGGGCACATGGCCCCTGTGCTCACAGGGTGCCTGCCAGGTCCCCAAGCGTGGGCAGACCAGCCAGGACAGCCTTGGGCGTCCAGGAGCCTCGGGCGGGGGTGGTGGCGTGAGGCCTTCCCCCTCCCACCCCCGTCCCTGTCCTGCCGACCAAGGGGCAGCTCACAACCGAGGGTCCCGGGGCGCCCACTGCCCTGTCTACCGGCTTCACATTGGGGAGAGAGCTGTGTCAAGCGCGAGACAATCACTTTCCACTCTGGGGCCGCTTCCCTGGCCCCTGGGCCCCTCGGCCACTCGGCAGGTACTTACTGGTCCATTCGCCGGGCCCTGAGGGCCAACTCTCTGCCCCATTCGCAGGGAACGCCCCGCCCTGAGGACAAGGGAACCTGTTGCTGGCTGCAGGTCTGGAGCACAGGAAGGAGGGGCTTTGGAAGCCACTTGCAACCTGGTCCGCACTCACAGGGCCCCAGGACCCTGCCCACTGGACCAGTTCCAGTTGTCGCCCCCGGCCGCAACCCACTCTTCCCTTGACCGCTTTCCGCCAAGATCACCTCACCTCCCGGCCCAGCCCCCCAGACCCCGTTTAGGCTGGCTGCGGGTCACCGCGGTCCTGCCGCCAGCCAGCCAGCCTTGCTCCTGCCTTGCTCACCAGGTTAGTCTGCACACCTGGCCCCGCCCCCTTGTTCTCCTGACCGCCTCCAGCTGCTCACCTGAGCCCGCCCCCTCATTGACTTGACCGGGTTCAGCTGGGGGCCTGGGCCCGCCTCCTTGTTCTCGCAGCCCCGCCCCTTTGGACATTGGACCAATGAGCCAGCAGCACCGGCCAGGCTGCCCTGCCCCTCAAACACAGGATAGCCCCCACCCCTGGGAGCTGTGCCCAAGGGCACATGGCCCCTGTGCTCACAGGGTGCCTGCCAGGTCCCCAAGCGTGGGCAGACCAGCCAGGACAGCCTTGGGCGTCCAGGAGCCTCGGGCGGGGGTGGTGGCGTGAGGCCTTCCCCCTCCCACCCCCGTCCCTGTCCTGCCGACCAAGGGGCAGCTCACAACCGAGGGTCCCGGGGCGCCCACTGCCCTGTCTACCGGCTTCACATTGGGGAGAGAGCTGTGTCAAGCGCGAGACAATCACTTTCCACTCTGGGGCCGCTTCCCTGGCCCCTGGGCCCCTCGGCCACTCGGCAGGTACTTACTGGTCCATTCGCCGGGCCCTGAGGGCCAACTCTCTGCCCCATTCGCAGGGAACGCCCCGCCCTGAGGACAAGGGAACCTGTTGCTGGCTGCAGGTCTGGAGCACAGGAAGGAGGGGCTTTGGAAGCCACTTGCAACCTGGTCCGCACTCACAGGGCCCCAGGACCCTGCCCACTGGACCACTTCCAGTTGTCGCCCCCGGCCGCAACCCACTCTTCCCTTGACCGCTTTCCGCCAAGATCACCTCACCTCCCGGCCCAGCCCCCCAGACCCCGTTTAGGCTGGCTGCGGGTCACCGCGGTCCTGCCGCCAGCCAGCCAGCCTTGCTCCTGCCTTGCTCACCAGGTTAGTCTGCACACCTGGCCCCGCCCCCTTGTTCTCCTGACCGCCTCCAGCTGCTCACCTGAGCCCGCCCCCTCATTGACTTGACCGGGTTCAGCTGGGGGCCTGGGCCCGCCTCCTTGTTCCCGCAGCCCCGCCCCTTTATACATTGGACCAATGAGCGAGCAGCACCGGCCAGGCTGCCCTGCCCCTCAAACACAGCATAGCCCCCACCTCTGGGAGCTGTGCCCAAGGGCACATGGCCCCTGTGCTCACAGGGTGCCTGCCAGGTCCCCAAGCGTGGGCAGACCAGCCAGGACAGCCTTGGGCGTCCAGGAGCCTCGGGCGGGGGTGGTGGCGTGAGGCCTTCCCCCTCCCACCCCCGTCCCTGTCCTGCCGACCAAGGGGCAACTCACAACCGAGTGTCCCGGGGCGCCCACTGCCCTGTCTACGGGCTTCACATTGGGGAGAGAGCTGTGTCAAGCGCGAGACAATCACTTTCCACTCTGGGGCCGCTTCCCTGGCCCCTGGGCCCTCGGCCACTCGGCAGGTACTTACTGGTCCTTTCGCCGGGCCCTGAGGGCCAACTCTCTGCCCCATTCGCGGGGAACGCCCCGCCCTGAGGACAACGGAACCTGTTGCTGGCTGCAGGTCTGGAGCGCAGGAAGGAGGGGCTTTGGCGGCCACTTGCAACCTGGTCCGCACTCACAGGGCCCCAGGACCCTGCCCACTGGACCAGTTCCAGTTGTCGCCCCCGGCCGCAACCCACTCTTCCCTTGACCGCTTTCCGCCAAGATCACCTCACCTCCCGGCCCCGCCCCCCAGACCCCGTTTAGTCCGGCTGCGGGTCACCGCGGTCCTGCCGCCAGCCAGCCAGCCTTGCTCCTGCCTTGCTCACCAGGTTAGTCTGCACACCTGGCCCCGCCCCCTTGTTCTCCTGACCGCCTCCAGCTGCTCACCTGAGCCCGCCCCCTCATTGACTTGACCGGGTTCAGCTGGGGGCCTGGGCCCGCCTCCTTGTTCTCGCAGCCCCGCCCCTTTGGACATTGGACCAATGAGCCAGCAGCACCGGCCAGGCTGCCCTGCCCCTCAAACACAGGATAGCCCCCACCCCTGGGAGCTGTGCCCAAGGGCACATGGCCCCTGTGCTCACAGGGTGCCTGCCAGGTCCCCAAGCGTGGGCAGACCAGCCAGGACAGCCTTGGGCGTCCAGGAGCCTCGGGCGGGGGTGGTGGCGTGAGGCCTTCCCCCTCCCACCCCCGTCCCTGTCCTGCCGACCAAGGGGCAGCTCACAACCGAGGGTCCCGGGGCGCCCACTGCCCTGTCTACCGGCTTCACATTGGGGAGAGAGCTGTGTCAAGCGCGAGACAATCACTTTCCACTCTGGGGCCGCTTCCCTGGCCCCTGGGCCCCTCGGCCACTCGGCAGGTACTTACTGGTCCATTCGCTGGGCCCTGAGGGCCAACTCTCTGCCCCATTCGCAGGGAACGCCCCGCCCTGAGGACAAGGGAACCTGTTGCTGGCTGCAGGTCTGGAGCACAGGAAGGAGGGGCTTTGGAAGCCACTTGCAACCTGGTCCGCACTCACAGGGCCCCAGGACCCTGCCCACTGGACCACTTCCAGTTGTCGCCCCCGGCCGCAACCCACTCTTCCCTTGACCGCTTTCCGCCAAGATCACCTCACCTCCCGGCCCAGCCCCCCAGACCCCGTTTAGGCTGGCTGCGGGTCACCGCGGTCCTGCCGCCAGCCAGCCAGCCTTGCTCCTGCCTTGCTCACCAGGTTAGTCTGCACACCTGGCCCCGCCCCCTTGTTCTCCTGACCGCCTCCAGCTGCTCACCTGAGCCCGCCCCCTCATTGACTTGACCGGGTTCAGCTGGGGGCCTGGGCCCGCCTCCTTGTTCCCGCAGCCCCGCCCCTTTATACATTGGACCAATGAGCGAGCAGCACCGGCCAGGCTGCCCTGCCCCTCAAACACAGCATAGCCCCCACCTCTGGGAGCTGTGCCCAAGGGCACATGGCCCCTGTGCTCACAGGGTGCCTGCCAGGTCCCCAAGCGTGGGCAGACCAGCCAGGACAGCCTTGGGCGTCCAGGAGCCTCGGGCGGGGGTGGTGGCGTGAGGCCTTCCCCCTCCCACCCCCGTCCCTGTCCTGCCGACCAAGGGGCAACTCACAACCGAGGGTCCCGGGGCGCCCACTGCCCTGTCTACGGGCTTCACATTGGGGAGAGAGCTGTGTCAAGCGCGAGACAATCACTTTCCACTCTGGGGCCGCTTCCCTGGCCCCTGGGCCCTCGGCCACTCGGCAGGTACTTACTGGTCCTTTCGCCGGGCCCTGAGGGCCGGCTCTCTGCCCCATTCGCGGGGAACGCCCCGCCCTGAGGACAACGGAACCTGTTGCTGGCTGCAGGTCTGGAGCGCAGGAAGGAGGGGCTTTGGCGGCCACTTGCAACCTGGTCCGCACTCACAGGGCCCCAGGACCCTGCCCACTGGACCACTTCCAGTTGTCGCCCCCGGCCGCAACCCACTCTTCCCTTGACCGCTTTCCGCCAAGATCACCTCACCTCCCGGCCCCGCCCCCCAGACCCCGTTTAGGCTGGCTGCGGGTCACCGCGGTCCTGCCGCCAGCCAGCCAGCCTTGCTCCTGCCTTGCTCACCAGGTTAGTCTGCACACCTGGCCCCGCCCCCTTGTTCTCCTGACCGCCTCCAGCTGCTCACCTGAGCCCGCCCCCTCATTGACTTGACCGGGTTCAGCTGGGGGCCTGGGCCCGCCTCCTTGTTCTCGCAGCCCCGCCCCTTTGGACATTGGACCAATGAGCCAGCAGCACCGGCCAGGCTGCCCTGCCCCTCAAACACAGGATAGCCCCCACCCCTGGGAGCTGTGCCCAAGGGCACATGGCCCCTGTGCTCACAGGGTGCCTGCCAGGTCCCCAAGCGTGGGCAGACCAGCCAGGACAGCCTTGGGCGTCCAGGAGCCTCGGGCGGGGGTGGTGGCGTGAGGCCTTCCCCCTCCCACCCCCGTCCCTGTCCTGCCGACCAAGGGGCAGCTCACAACCGAGGGTCCCGGGGCGCCCACTGCCCTGTCTACCGGCTTCACATTGGGGAGAGAGCTGTGTCAAGCGCGAGACAATCACTTTCCACTCTGGGGCCGCTTCCCTGGCCCCTGGGCCCCTCGGCCACTCGGCAGGTACTTACTGGTCCATTCGCCGGGCCCTGAGGGCCAACTCTCTGCCCCATTCGCAGGGAACGCCCCGCCCTGAGGACAAGGGAACCTGTTGCTGGCTGCAGGTCTGGAGCACAGGAAGGAGGGGCTTTGGAAGCCACTTGCAACCTGGTCCGCACTCACAGGGCCCCAGGACCCTGCCCACTGGACCAGTTCCAGTTGTCGCCCCCGGCCGCAACCCACTCTTCCCTTGACCGCTTTCCGCCAAGATCACCTCACCTCCCGGCCCAGCCCCCCAGACCCCGTTTAGGCTGGCTGCGGGTCACCGCGGTCCTGCCGCCAGCCAGCCAGCCTTGCTCCTGCCTTGCTCACCAGGTTAGTCTGCACACCTGGCCCCGCCCCCTTGTTCTCCTGACCGCCTCCAGCTGCTCACCTGAGCCCGCCCCCTCATTGACTTGACCGGGTTCAGCTGGGGGCCTGGGCCCGCCTCCTTGTTCTCGCAGCCCCGCCCCTTTGGACATTGGACCAATGAGCCAGCAGCACCGGCCAGGCTGCCCTGCCCCTCAAACACAGGATAGCCCCCACCCCTGGGAGCTGTGCCCAAGGGCACATGGCCCCTGTGCTCACAGGGTGCCTGCCAGGTCCCCAAGCGTGGGCAGACCAGCCAGGACAGCCTTGGGCGTCCAGGAGCCTCGGGCGGGGGTGGTGGCGTGAGGCCTTCCCCCTCCCACCCCCGTCCCTGTCCTGCCGACCAAGGGGCAGCTCACAACCGAGGGTCCCGGGGCGCCCACTGCCCTGTCTACCGGCTTCACATTGGGGAGAGAGCTGTGTCAAGCGCGAGACAATCACTTTCCACTCTGGGGCCGCTTCCCTGGCCCCTGGGCCCCTCGGCCACTCGGCAGGTACTTACTGGTCCATTCGCCGGGCCCTGAGGGCCAACTCTCTGCCCCATTCGCAGGGAACGCCCCGCCCTGAGGACAAGGGAACCTGTTGCTGGCTGCAGGTCTGGAGCACAGGAAGGAGGGGCTTTGGAAGCCACTTGCAACCTGGTCCGCACTCACAGGGCCCCAGGACCCTGCCCACTGGACCACTTCCAGTTGTCGCCCCCGGCCGCAACCCACTCTTCCCTTGACCGCTTTCCGCCAAGATCACCTCACCTCCCGGCCCAGCCCCCCAGACCCCGTTTAGGCTGGCTGCGGGTCACCGCGGTCCTGCCGCCAGCCAGCCAGCCTTGCTCCTGCCTTGCTCACCAGGTTAGTCTGCACACCTGGCCCCGCCCCCTTGTTCTCCTGACCGCCTCCAGCTGCTCACCTGAGCCCGCCCCCTCATTGACTTGACCGGGTTCAGCTGGGGGCCTGGGCCCGCCTCCTTGTTCCCGCAGCCCCGCCCCTTTATACATTGGACCAATGAGCGAGCAGCACCGGCCAGGCTGCCCTGCCCCTCAAACACAGCATAGCCCCCACCTCTGGGAGCTGTGCCCAAGGGCACATGGCCCCTGTGCTCACAGGGTGCCTGCCAGGTCCCCAAGCGTGGGCAGACCAGCCAGGACAGCCTTGGGCGTCCAGGAGCCTCGGGCGGGGGTGGTGGCGTGAGGCCTTCCCCCTCCCACCCCCGTCCCTGTCCTGCCGACCAAGGGGCAACTCACAACCGAGTGTCCCGGGGCGCCCACTGCCCTGTCTACGGGCTTCACATTGGGGAGAGAGCTGTGTCAAGCGCGAGACAATCACTTTCCACTCTGGGGCCGCTTCCCTGGCCCCTGGGCCCTCGGCCACTCGGCAGGTACTTACTGGTCCTTTCGCCGGGCCCTGAGGGCCAACTCTCTGCCCCATTCGCGGGGAACGCCCCGCCCTGAGGACAACGGAACCTGTTGCTGGCTGCAGGTCTGGAGCGCAGGAAGGAGGGGCTTTGGCGGCCACTTGCAACCTGGTCCGCACTCACAGGGCCCCAGGACCCTGCCCACTGGACCAGTTCCAGTTGTCGCCCCCGGCCGCAACCCACTCTTCCCTTGACCGCTTTCCGCCAAGATCACCTCACCTCCCGGCCCCGCCCCCCAGACCCCGTTTAGTCCGGCTGCGGGTCACCGCGGTCCTGCCGCCAGCCAGCCAGCCTTGCTCCTGCCTTGCTCACCAGGTTAGTCTGCACACCTGGCCCCGCCCCCTTGTTCTCCTGACCGCCTCCAGCTGCTCACCTGAGCCCGCCCCCTCATTGACTTGACCGGGTTCAGCTGGGGGCCTGGGCCCGCCTCCTTGTTCTCGCAGCCCCGCCCCTTTGGACATTGGACCAATGAGCCAGCAGCACCGGCCAGGCTGCCCTGCCCCTCAAACACAGGATAGCCCCCACCCCTGGGAGCTGTGCCCAAGGGCACATGGCCCCTGTGCTCACAGGGTGCCTGCCAGGTCCCCAAGCGTGGGCAGACCAGCCAGGACAGCCTTGGGCGTCCAGGAGCCTCGGGCGGGGGTGGTGGCGTGAGGCCTTCCCCCTCCCACCCCCGTCCCTGTCCTGCCGACCAAGGGGCAGCTCACAACCGAGGGTCCCGGGGCGCCCACTGCCCTGTCTACCGGCTTCACATTGGGGAGAGAGCTGTGTCAAGCGCGAGACAATCACTTTCCACTCTGGGGCCGCTTCCCTGGCCCCTGGGCCCCTCGGCCACTCGGCAGGTACTTACTGGTCCATTCGCCGGGCCCTGAGGGCCAACTCTCTGCCCCATTCGCAGGGAACGCCCCGCCCTGAGGACAAGGGAACCTGTTGCTGGCTGCAGGTCTGGAGCACAGGAAGGAGGGGCTTTGGAAGCCACTTGCAACCTGGTCCGCACTCACAGGGCCCCAGGACCCTGCCCACTGGACCAGTTCCAGTTGTCGCCCCCGGCCGCAACCCACTCTTCCCTTGACCGCTTTCCGCCAAGATCACCTCACCTCCCGGCCCAGCCCCCCAGACCCCGTTTAGGCTGGCTGCGGGTCACCGCGGTCCTGCCGCCAGCCAGCCAGCCTTGCTCCTGCCTTGCTCACCAGGTTAGTCTGCACACCTGGCCCCGCCCCCTTGTTCTCCTGACCGCCTCCAGCTGCTCACCTGAGCCCGCCCCCTCATTGACTTGACCGGGTTCAGCTGGGGGCCTGGGCCCGCCTCCTTGTTCTCGCAGCCCCGCCCCTTTGGACATTGGACCAATGAGCCAGCAGCACCGGCCAGGCTGCCCTGCCCCTCAAACACAGGATAGCCCCCACCCCTGGGAGCTGTGCCCAAGGGCACATGGCCCCTGTGCTCACAGGGTGCCTGCCAGGTCCCCAAGCGTGGGCAGACCAGCCAGGACAGCCTTGGGCGTCCAGGAGCCTCGGGCGGGGGTGGTGGCGTGAGGCCTTCCCCCTCCCACCCCCGTCCCTGTCCTGCCGACCAAGGGGCAGCTCACAACCGAGGGTCCCGGGGCGCCCACTGCCCTGTCTACCGGCTTCACATTGGGGAGAGAGCTGTGTCAAGCGCGAGACAATCACTTTCCACTCTGGGGCCGCTTCCCTGGCCCCTGGGCCCCTCGGCCACTCGGCAGGTACTTACTGGTCCATTCGCCGGGCCCTGAGGGCCAACTCTCTGCCCCATTCGCAGGGAACGCCCCGCCCTGAGGACAAGGGAACCTGTTGCTGGCTGCAGGTCTGGAGCACAGGAAGGAGGGGCTTTGGAAGCCACTTGCAACCTGGTCCGCACTCACAGGGCCCCAGGACCCTGCCCACTGGACCACTTCCAGTTGTCGCCCCCGGCCGCAACCCACTCTTCCCTTGACCGCTTTCCGCCAAGATCACCTCACCTCCCGGCCCAGCCCCCCAGACCCCGTTTAGGCTGGCTGCGGGTCACCGCGGTCCTGCCGCCAGCCAGCCAGCCTTGCTCCTGCCTTGCTCACCAGGTTAGTCTGCACACCTGGCCCCGCCCCCTTGTTCTCCTGACCGCCTCCAGCTGCTCACCTGAGCCCGCCCCCTCATTGACTTGACCGGGTTCAGCTGGGGGCCTGGGCCCGCCTCCTTGTTCCCGCAGCCCCGCCCCTTTATACATTGGACCAATGAGCGAGCAGCACCGGCCAGGCTGCCCTGCCCCTCAAACACAGCATAGCCCCCACCTCTGGGAGCTGTGCCCAAGGGCACATGGCCCCTGTGCTCACAGGGTGCCTGCCAGGTCCCCAAGCGTGGGCAGACCAGCCAGGACAACCTTGGGCGTCCAGGAGCCTCGGCGGGGGTGGTGGCGTGAGGCCTTCCCCCTCCCACCCCCGTCCCTGTCCTGCCGACCAAGGGGCAGCTTACAACCAAGTGTCCCGGGGCGCCCACTGCCCTGTCTACGGGCTTCACATTGGGGAGAGAGCTGTGTCAAGCGCGAGACAATCACTTTCCACTCTGGGGCCGCTTCCCTGGCCCCTGGGCCCTCGGCCACTCGGCAGGTACTTTCTTGTCCTTTCGCCGGGCCCTGAGGGCCGGCTCTCTGCCCCATTCGCGGGGAACGCCCCGCCCTGAGGACAACGGAACCTGTTGCTGGCTGCAGGTCTGGAGCGCAGGAAGGAGGGGCTTTGGCGGCCACTTGCAACCTGGTCCGCACTCACAGGGCCCCAGGACCCTGCCCACTGGACCAGTTCCAGTTGTCGCCCCCGGCCGCAACCCACTCTTCCCTTGACCGCTTTCCGCCAAGATCACCTCACCTCCCGGCCCCGCCCCCCAGACCCCGTTTAGTCCGGCTGCGGGTCACCGCGGTCCTGCCGCCAGCCAGCCAGCCTTGCTCCTGCCTTGCTCACCAGGTCAGTCTGCACACCTGGCCCCGCCCCCTTGTTCTCCTGACCGCCTCCAGCTGCTCACCTGAGCCCGCCCCCTCATTGACTTGACCGGGTTCAGCTGGGGGCCTGGGCCCGCCTCCTTGTTCTCGCAGCCCCGCCCCTTTGGACATTGGACCAATGAGCCAGCAGCACCGGCCAGGCTGCCCTGCCCCTCAAACACAGGATAGCCCCCACCCCTGGGAGCTGTGCCCAAGGGCACATGGCCCCTGTGCTCACAGGGTGCCTGCCAGGTCCCCAAGCGTGGGCAGACCAGCCAGGACAGCCTTGGGCGTCCAGGAGCCTCGGGCGGGGGTGGTGGCGTGAGGCCTTCCCCCTCCCACCCCCGTCCCTGTCCTGCCGACCAAGGGGCAGCTCACAACCGAGGGTCCCGGGGCGCCCACTGCCCTGTCTACCGGCTTCACATTGGGGAGAGAGCTGTGTCAAGCGCGAGACAATCACTTTCCACTCTGGGGCCGCTTCCCTGGCCCCTGGGCCCCTCGGCCACTCGGCAGGTACTTACTGGTCCATTCGCCGGGCCCTGAGGGCCAACTCTCTGCCCCATTCGCAGGGAACGCCCCGCCCTGAGGACAAGGGAACCTGTTGCTGGCTGCAGGTCTGGAGCACAGGAAGGAGGGGCTTTGGAAGCCACTTGCAACCTGGTCCGCACTCACAGGGCCCCAGGACCCTGCCCACTGGACCAGTTCCAGTTGTCGCCCCCGGCCGCAACCCACTCTTCCCTTGACCGCTTTCCGCCAAGATCACCTCACCTCCCGGCCCAGCCCCCCAGACCCCGTTTAGGCTGGCTGCGGGTCACCGCGGTCCTGCCGCCAGCCAGCCAGCCTTGCTCCTGCCTTGCTCACCAGGTTAGTCTGCACACCTGGCCCCGCCCCCTTGTTCTCCTGACCGCCTCCAGCTGCTCACCTGAGCCCGCCCCCTCATTGACTTGACCGGGTTCAGCTGGGGGCCTGGGCCCGCCTCCTTGTTCTCGCAGCCCCGCCCCTTTGGACATTGGACCAATGAGCCAGCAGCACCGGCCAGGCTGCCCTGCCCCTCAAACACAGGATAGCCCCCACCCCTGGGAGCTGTGCCCAAGGGCACATGGCCCCTGTGCTCACAGGGTGCCTGCCAGGTCCCCAAGCGTGGGCAGACCAGCCAGGACAGCCTTGGGCGTCCAGGAGCCTCGGGCGGGGGTGGTGGCGTGAGGCCTTCCCCCTCCCACCCCCGTCCCTGTCCTGCCGACCAAGGGGCAGCTCACAACCGAGGGTCCCGGGGCGCCCACTGCCCTGTCTACCGGCTTCACATTGGGGAGAGAGCTGTGTCAAGCGCGAGACAATCACTTTCCACTCTGGGGCCGCTTCCCTGGCCCCTGGGCCCCTCGGCCACTCGGCAGGTACTTACTGGTCCATTCGCCGGGCCCTGAGGGCCAACTCTCTGCCCCATTCGCAGGGAACGCCCCGCCCTGAGGACAAGGGAACCTGTTGCTGGCTGCAGGTCTGGAGCACAGGAAGGAGGGGCTTTGGAAGCCACTTGCAACCTGGTCCGCACTCACAGGGCCCCAGGACCCTGCCCACTGGACCACTTCCAGTTGTCGCCCCCGGCCGCAACCCACTCTTCCCTTGACCGCTTTCCGCCAAGATCACCTCACCTCCCGGCCCAGCCCCCCAGACCCCGTTTAGGCTGGCTGCGGGTCACCGCGGTCCTGCCGCCAGCCAGCCAGCCTTGCTCCTGCCTTGCTCACCAGGTTAGTCTGCACACCTGGCCCCGCCCCCTTGTTCTCCTGACCGCCTCCAGCTGCTCACCTGAGCCCGCCCCCTCATTGACTTGACCGGGTTCAGCTGGGGGCCTGGGCCCGCCTCCTTGTTCCCGCAGCCCCGCCCCTTTATACATTGGACCAATGAGCGAGCAGCACCGGCCAGGCTGCCCTGCCCCTCAAACACAGCATAGCCCCCACCTCTGGGAGCTGTGCCCAAGGGCACATGGCCCCTGTGCTCACAGGGTGCCTGCCAGGTCCCCAAGCGTGGGCAGACCAGCCAGGACAGCCTTGGGCGTCCAGGAGCCTCGGGCGGGGGTGGTGGCGTGAGGCCTTCCCCCTCCCACCCCCGTCCCTGTCCTGCCGACCAAGGGGCAACTCACAACCGAGTGTCCCGGGGCGCCCACTGCCCTGTCTACGGGCTTCACATTGGGGAGAGAGCTGTGTCAAGCGCGAGACAATCACTTTCCACTCTGGGGCCGCTTCCCTGGCCCCTGGGCCCTCGGCCACTCGGCAGGTACTTACTGGTCCTTTCGCCGGGCCCTGAGGGCCAACTCTCTGCCCCATTCGCGGGGAACGCCCCGCCCTGAGGACAACGGAACCTGTTGCTGGCTGCAGGTCTGGAGCGCAGGAAGGAGGGGCTTTGGCGGCCACTTGCAACCTGGTCCGCACTCACAGGGCCCCAGGACCCTGCCCACTGGACCAGTTCCAGTTGTCGCCCCCGGCCGCAACCCACTCTTCCCTTGACCGCTTTCCGCCAAGATCACCTCACCTCCCGGCCCCGCCCCCCAGACCCCGTTTAGTCCGGCTGCGGGTCACCGCGGTCCTGCCGCCAGCCAGCCAGCCTTGCTCCTGCCTTGCTCACCAGGTTAGTCTGCACACCTGGCCCCGCCCCCTTGTTCTCCTGACCGCCTCCAGCTGCTCACCTGAGCCCGCCCCCTCATTGACTTGACCGGGTTCAGCTGGGGGCCTGGGCCCGCCTCCTTGTTCTCGCAGCCCCGCCCCTTTGGACATTGGACCAATGAGCCAGCAGCACCGGCCAGGCTGCCCTGCCCCTCAAACACAGGATAGCCCCCACCCCTGGGAGCTGTGCCCAAGGGCACATGGCCCCTGTGCTCACAGGGTGCCTGCCAGGTCCCCAAGCGTGGGCAGACCAGCCAGGACAGCCTTGGGCGTCCAGGAGCCTCGGGCGGGGGTGGTGGCGTGAGGCCTTCCCCCTCCCACCCCCGTCCCTGTCCTGCCGACCAAGGGGCAGCTCACAACCGAGGGTCCCGGGGCGCCCACTGCCCTGTCTACCGGCTTCACATTGGGGAGAGAGCTGTGTCAAGCGCGAGACAATCACTTTCCACTCTGGGGCCGCTTCCCTGGCCCCTGGGCCCCTCGGCCACTCGGCAGGTACTTACTGGTCCTTTCGCCGGGCCCTGAGGGCCAACTCTCTGCCCCATTCGCGGGGAACGCCCCGCCCTGAGGACAACGGAACCTGTTGCTGGCTGCAGGTCTGGAGCGCAGGAAGGAGGGGCTTTGGCGGCCACTTGCAACCTGGTCCGCACTCACAGGGCCCCAGGACCCTGCCCACTGGACCAGTTCCAGTTGTCGCCCCCGGCCGCAACCCACTCTTCCCTTGACCGCTTTCCGCCAAGATCACCTCACCTCCCGGCCCCGCCCCCCAGACCCCGTTTAGTCCGGCTGCGGGTCACCGCGGTCCTGCCGCCAGCCAGCCAGCCTTGCTCCTGCCTTGCTCACCAGGTTAGTCTGCACACCTGGCCCCGCCCCCTTGTTCTCCTGACCGCCTCCAGCTGCTCACCTGAGCCCGCCCCCTCATTGACTTGACCGGGTTCAGCTGGGGGCCTGGGCCCGCCTCCTTGTTCTCGCAGCCCCGCCCCTTTGGACATTGGACCAATGAGCCAGCAGCACCGGCCAGGCTGCCCTGCCCCTCAAACACAGGATAGCCCCCACCCCTGGGAGCTGTGCCCAAGGGCACATGGCCCCTGTGCTCACAGGGTGCCTGCCAGGTCCCCAAGCGTGGGCAGACCAGCCAGGACAGCCTTGGGCGTCCAGGAGCCTCGGGCGGGGGTGGTGGCGTGAGGCCTTCCCCCTCCCACCCCCGTCCCTGTCCTGCCGACCAAGGGGCAGCTCACAACCGAGGGTCCCGGGGCGCCCACTGCCCTGTCTACCGGCTTCACATTGGGGAGAGAGCTGTGTCAAGCGCGAGACAATCACTTTCCACTCTGGGGCCGCTTCCCTGGCCCCTGGGCCCCTCGGCCACTCGGCAGGTACTTACTGGTCCATTCGCCGGGCCCTGAGGGCCAACTCTCTGCCCCATTCGCAGGGAACGCCCCGCCCTGAGGACAAGGGAACCTGTTGCTGGCTGCAGGTCTGGAGCACAGGAAGGAGGGGCTTTGGAAGCCACTTGCAACCTGGTCCGCACTCACAGGGCCCCAGGACCCTGCCCACTGGACCAGTTCCAGTTGTCGCCCCCGGCCGCAACCCACTCTTCCCTTGACCGCTTTCCGCCAAGATCACCTCACCTCCCGGCCCAGCCCCCCAGACCCCGTTTAGGCTGGCTGCGGGTCACCGCGGTCCTGCCGCCAGCCAGCCAGCCTTGCTCCTGCCTTGCTCACCAGGTTAGTCTGCACACCTGGCCCCGCCCCCTTGTTCTCCTGACCGCCTCCAGCTGCTCACCTGAGCCCGCCCCCTCATTGACTTGACCGGGTTCAGCTGGGGGCCTGGGCCCGCCTCCTTGTTCTCGCAGCCCCGCCCCTTTGGACATTGGACCAATGAGCCAGCAGCACCGGCCAGGCTGCCCTGCCCCTCAAACACAGGATAGCCCCCACCCCTGGGAGCTGTGCCCAAGGGCACATGGCCCCTGTGCTCACAGGGTGCCTGCCAGGTCCCCAAGCGTGGGCAGACCAGCCAGGACAGCCTTGGGCGTCCAGGAGCCTCGGGCGGGGGTGGTGGCGTGAGGCCTTCCCCCTCCCACCCCCGTCCCTGTCCTGCCGACCAAGGGGCAGCTCACAACCGAGGGTCCCGGGGCGCCCACTGCCCTGTCTACCGGCTTCACATTGGGGAGAGAGCTGTGTCAAGCGCGAGACAATCACTTTCCACTCTGGGGCCGCTTCCCTGGCCCCTGGGCCCCTCGGCCACTCGGCAGGTACTTACTGGTCCATTCGCCGGGCCCTGAGGGCCAACTCTCTGCCCCATTCGCAGGGAACGCCCCGCCCTGAGGACAAGGGAACCTGTTGCTGGCTGCAGGTCTGGAGCACAGGAAGGAGGGGCTTTGGAAGCCACTTGCAACCTGGTCCGCACTCACAGGGCCCCAGGACCCTGCCCACTGGACCACTTCCAGTTGTCGCCCCCGGCCGCAACCCACTCTTCCCTTGACCGCTTTCCGCCAAGATCACCTCACCTCCCGGCCCAGCCCCCCAGACCCCGTTTAGGCTGGCTGCGGGTCACCGCGGTCCTGCCGCCAGCCAGCCAGCCTTGCTCCTGCCTTGCTCACCAGGTTAGTCTGCACACCTGGCCCCGCCCCCTTGTTCTCCTGACCGCCTCCAGCTGCTCACCTGAGCCCGCCCCCTCATTGACTTGACCGGGTTCAGCTGGGGGCCTGGGCCCGCCTCCTTGTTCCCGCAGCCCCGCCCCTTTATACATTGGACCAATGAGCGAGCAGCACCGGCCAGGCTGCCCTGCCCCTCAAACACAGCATAGCCCCCACCTCTGGGAGCTGTGCCCAAGGGCACATGGCCCCTGTGCTCACAGGGTGCCTGCCAGGTCCCCAAGCGTGGGCAGACCAGCCAGGACAACCTTGGGCGTCCAGGAGCCTCGGCGGGGGTGGTGGCGTGAGGCCTTCCCCCTCCCACCCCCGTCCCTGTCCTGCCGACCAAGGGGCAGCTTACAACCAAGTGTCCCGGGGCGCCCACTGCCCTGTCTACGGGCTTCACATTGGGGAGAGAGCTGTGTCAAGCGCGAGACAATCACTTTCCACTCTGGGGCCGCTTCCCTGGCCCCTGGGCCCTCGGCCACTCGGCAGGTACTTTCTTGTCCTTTCGCCGGGCCCTGAGGGCCGGCTCTCTGCCCCATTCGCGGGGAACGCCCCGCCCTGAGGACAACGGAACCTGTTGCTGGCTGCAGGTCTGGAGCGCAGGAAGGAGGGGCTTTGGCGGCCACTTGCAACCTGGTCCGCACTCACAGGGCCCCAGGACCCTGCCCACTGGACCAGTTCCAGTTGTCGCCCCCGGCCGCAACCCACTCTTCCCTTGACCGCTTTCCGCCAAGATCACCTCACCTCCCGGCCCCGCCCCCCAGACCCCGTTTAGTCCGGCTGCGGGTCACCGCGGTCCTGCCGCCAGCCAGCCAGCCTTGCTCCTGCCTTGCTCACCAGGTCAGTCTGCACACCTGGCCCCGCCCCCTTGTTCTCCTGACCGCCTCCAGCTGCTCACCTGAGCCCGCCCCCTCATTGACTTGACCGGGTTCAGCTGGGGGCCTGGGCCCGCCTCCTTGTTCTCGCAGCCCCGCCCCTTTGGACATTGGACCAATGAGCCAGCAGCACCGGCCAGGCTGCCCTGCCCCTCAAACACAGGATAGCCCCCACCCCTGGGAGCTGTGCCCAAGGGCACATGGCCCCTGTGCTCACAGGGTGCCTGCCAGGTCCCCAAGCGTGGGCAGACCAGCCAGGACAGCCTTGGGCGTCCAGGAGCCTCGGGCGGGGGTGGTGGCGTGAGGCCTTCCCCCTCCCACCCCCGTCCCTGTCCTGCCGACCAAGGGGCAGCTCACAACCGAGGGTCCCGGGGCGCCCACTGCCCTGTCTACCGGCTTCACATTGGGGAGAGAGCTGTGTCAAGCGCGAGACAATCACTTTCCACTCTGGGGCCGCTTCCCTGGCCCCTGGGCCCCTCGGCCACTCGGCAGGTACTTACTGGTCCATTCGCCGGGCCCTGAGGGCCAACTCTCTGCCCCATTCGCAGGGAACGCCCCGCCCTGAGGACAAGGGAACCTGTTGCTGGCTGCAGGTCTGGAGCACAGGAAGGAGGGGCTTTGGAAGCCACTTGCAACCTGGTCCGCACTCACAGGGCCCCAGGACCCTGCCCACTGGACCAGTTCCAGTTGTCGCCCCCGGCCGCAACCCACTCTTCCCTTGACCGCTTTCCGCCAAGATCACCTCACCTCCCGGCCCAGCCCCCCAGACCCCGTTTAGGCTGGCTGCGGGTCACCGCGGTCCTGCCGCCAGCCAGCCAGCCTTGCTCCTGCCTTGCTCACCAGGTTAGTCTGCACACCTGGCCCCGCCCCCTTGTTCTCCTGACCGCCTCCAGCTGCTCACCTGAGCCCGCCCCCTCATTGACTTGACCGGGTTCAGCTGGGGGCCTGGGCCCGCCTCCTTGTTCTCGCAGCCCCGCCCCTTTGGACATTGGACCAATGAGCCAGCAGCACCGGCCAGGCTGCCCTGCCCCTCAAACACAGGATAGCCCCCACCCCTGGGAGCTGTGCCCAAGGGCACATGGCCCCTGTGCTCACAGGGTGCCTGCCAGGTCCCCAAGCGTGGGCAGACCAGCCAGGACAGCCTTGGGCGTCCAGGAGCCTCGGGCGGGGGTGGTGGCGTGAGGCCTTCCCCCTCCCACCCCCGTCCCTGTCCTGCCGACCAAGGGGCAGCTCACAACCGAGGGTCCCGGGGCGCCCACTGCCCTGTCTACCGGCTTCACATTGGGGAGAGAGCTGTGTCAAGCGCGAGACAATCACTTTCCACTCTGGGGCCGCTTCCCTGGCCCCTGGGCCCCTCGGCCACTCGGCAGGTACTTACTGGTCCATTCGCCGGGCCCTGAGGGCCAACTCTCTGCCCCATTCGCAGGGAACGCCCCGCCCTGAGGACAAGGGAACCTGTTGCTGGCTGCAGGTCTGGAGCACAGGAAGGAGGGGCTTTGGAAGCCACTTGCAACCTGGTCCGCACTCACAGGGCCCCAGGACCCTGCCCACTGGACCACTTCCAGTTGTCGCCCCCGGCCGCAACCCACTCTTCCCTTGACCGCTTTCCGCCAAGATCACCTCACCTCCCGGCCCAGCCCCCCAGACCCCGTTTAGGCTGGCTGCGGGTCACCGCGGTCCTGCCGCCAGCCAGCCAGCCTTGCTCCTGCCTTGCTCACCAGGTTAGTCTGCACACCTGGCCCCGCCCCCTTGTTCTCCTGACCGCCTCCAGCTGCTCACCTGAGCCCGCCCCCTCATTGACTTGACCGGGTTCAGCTGGGGGCCTGGGCCCGCCTCCTTGTTCCCGCAGCCCCGCCCCTTTATACATTGGACCAATGAGCGAGCAGCACCGGCCAGGCTGCCCTGCCCCTCAAACACAGCATAGCCCCCACCTCTGGGAGCTGTGCCCAAGGGCACATGGCCCCTGTGCTCACAGGGTGCCTGCCAGGTCCCCAAGCGTGGGCAGACCAGCCAGGACAGCCTTGGGCGTCCAGGAGCCTCGGGCGGGGGTGGTGGCGTGAGGCCTTCCCCCTCCCACCCCCGTCCCTGTCCTGCCGACCAAGGGGCAACTCACAACCGAGTGTCCCGGGGCGCCCACTGCCCTGTCTACGGGCTTCACATTGGGGAGAGAGCTGTGTCAAGCGCGAGACAATCACTTTCCACTCTGGGGCCGCTTCCCTGGCCCCTGGGCCCTCGGCCACTCGGCAGGTACTTACTGGTCCTTTCGCCGGGCCCTGAGGGCCAACTCTCTGCCCCATTCGCGGGGAACGCCCCGCCCTGAGGACAACGGAACCTGTTGCTGGCTGCAGGTCTGGAGCGCAGGAAGGAGGGGCTTTGGCGGCCACTTGCAACCTGGTCCGCACTCACAGGGCCCCAGGACCCTGCCCACTGGACCAGTTCCAGTTGTCGCCCCCGGCCGCAACCCACTCTTCCCTTGACCGCTTTCCGCCAAGATCACCTCACCTCCCGGCCCCGCCCCCCAGACCCCGTTTAGTCCGGCTGCGGGTCACCGCGGTCCTGCCGCCAGCCAGCCAGCCTTGCTCCTGCCTTGCTCACCAGGTTAGTCTGCACACCTGGCCCCGCCCCCTTGTTCTCCTGACCGCCTCCAGCTGCTCACCTGAGCCCGCCCCCTCATTGACTTGACCGGGTTCAGCTGGGGGCCTGGGCCCGCCTCCTTGTTCTCGCAGCCCCGCCCCTTTGGACATTGGACCAATGAGCCAGCAGCACCGGCCAGGCTGCCCTGCCCCTCAAACACAGGATAGCCCCCACCCCTGGGAGCTGTGCCCAAGGGCACATGGCCCCTGTGCTCACAGGGTGCCTGCCAGGTCCCCAAGCGTGGGCAGACCAGCCAGGACAGCCTTGGGCGTCCAGGAGCCTCGGGCGGGGGTGGTGGCGTGAGGCCTTCCCCCTCCCACCCCCGTCCCTGTCCTGCCGACCAAGGGGCAGCTCACAACCGAGGGTCCCGGGGCGCCCACTGCCCTGTCTACCGGCTTCACATTGGGGAGAGAGCTGTGTCAAGCGCGAGACAATCACTTTCCACTCTGGGGCCGCTTCCCTGGCCCCTGGGCCCCTCGGCCACTCGGCAGGTACTTACTGGTCCATTCGCCGGGCCCTGAGGGCCAACTCTCTGCCCCATTCGCAGGGAACGCCCCGCCCTGAGGACAAGGGAACCTGTTGCTGGCTGCAGGTCTGGAGCACAGGAAGGAGGGGCTTTGGAAGCCACTTGCAACCTGGTCCGCACTCACAGGGCCCCAGGACCCTGCCCACTGGACCAGTTCCAGTTGTCGCCCCCGGCCGCAACCCACTCTTCCCTTGACCGCTTTCCGCCAAGATCACCTCACCTCCCGGCCCAGCCCCCCAGACCCCGTTTAGGCTGGCTGCGGGTCACCGCGGTCCTGCCGCCAGCCAGCCAGCCTTGCTCCTGCCTTGCTCACCAGGTTAGTCTGCACACCTGGCCCCGCCCCCTTGTTCTCCTGACCGCCTCCAGCTGCTCACCTGAGCCCGCCCCCTCATTGACTTGACCGGGTTCAGCTGGGGGCCTGGGCCCGCCTCCTTGTTCTCGCAGCCCCGCCCCTTTGGACATTGGACCAATGAGCCAGCAGCACCGGCCAGGCTGCCCTGCCCCTCAAACACAGGATAGCCCCCACCCCTGGGAGCTGTGCCCAAGGGCACATGGCCCCTGTGCTCACAGGGTGCCTGCCAGGTCCCCAAGCGTGGGCAGACCAGCCAGGACAGCCTTGGGCGTCCAGGAGCCTCGGGCGGGGGTGGTGGCGTGAGGCCTTCCCCCTCCCACCCCCGTCCCTGTCCTGCCGACCAAGGGGCAGCTCACAACCGAGGGTCCCGGGGCGCCCACTGCCCTGTCTACCGGCTTCACATTGGGGAGAGAGCTGTGTCAAGCGCGAGACAATCACTTTCCACTCTGGGGCCGCTTCCCTGGCCCCTGGGCCCCTCGGCCACTCGGCAGGTACTTACTGGTCCATTCGCCGGGCCCTGAGGGCCAACTCTCTGCCCCATTCGCAGGGAACGCCCCGCCCTGAGGACAAGGGAACCTGTTGCTGGCTGCAGGTCTGGAGCACAGGAAGGAGGGGCTTTGGAAGCCACTTGCAACCTGGTCCGCACTCACAGGGCCCCAGGACCCTGCCCACTGGACCACTTCCAGTTGTCGCCCCCGGCCGCAACCCACTCTTCCCTTGACCGCTTTCCGCCAAGATCACCTCACCTCCCGGCCCAGCCCCCCAGACCCCGTTTAGGCTGGCTGCGGGTCACCGCGGTCCTGCCGCCAGCCAGCCAGCCTTGCTCCTGCCTTGCTCACCAGGTTAGTCTGCACACCTGGCCCCGCCCCCTTGTTCTCCTGACCGCCTCCAGCTGCTCACCTGAGCCCGCCCCCTCATTGACTTGACCGGGTTCAGCTGGGGGCCTGGGCCCGCCTCCTTGTTCCCGCAGCCCCGCCCCTTTATACATTGGACCAATGAGCGAGCAGCACCGGCCAGGCTGCCCTGCCCCTCAAACACAGCATAGCCCCCACCTCTGGGAGCTGTGCCCAAGGGCACATGGCCCCTGTGCTCACAGGGTGCCTGCCAGGTCCCCAAGCGTGGGCAGACCAGCCAGGACAACCTTGGGCGTCCAGGAGCCTCGGCGGGGGTGGTGGCGTGAGGCCTTCCCCCTCCCACCCCCGTCCCTGTCCTGCCGACCAAGGGGCAGCTTACAACCAAGTGTCCCGGGGCGCCCACTGCCCTGTCTACGGGCTTCACATTGGGGAGAGAGCTGTGTCAAGCGCGAGACAATCACTTTCCACTCTGGGGCCGCTTCCCTGGCCCCTGGGCCCTCGGCCACTCGGCAGGTACTTTCTTGTCCTTTCGCCGGGCCCTGAGGGCCGGCTCTCTGCCCCATTCGCGGGGAACGCCCCGCCCTGAGGACAACGGAACCTGTTGCTGGCTGCAGGTCTGGAGCGCAGGAAGGAGGGGCTTTGGCGGCCACTTGCAACCTGGTCCGCACTCACAGGGCCCCAGGACCCTGCCCACTGGACCAGTTCCAGTTGTCGCCCCCGGCCGCAACCCACTCTTCCCTTGACCGCTTTCCGCCAAGATCACCTCACCTCCCGGCCCCGCCCCCCAGACCCCGTTTAGTCCGGCTGCGGGTCACCGCGGTCCTGCCGCCAGCCAGCCAGCCTTGCTCCTGCCTTGCTCACCAGGTCAGTCTGCACACCTGGCCCCGCCCCCTTGTTCTCCTGACCGCCTCCAGCTGCTCACCTGAGCCCGCCCCCTCATTGACTTGACCGGGTTCAGCTGGGGGCCTGGGCCCGCCTCCTTGTTCTCGCAGCCCCGCCCCTTTGGACATTGGACCAATGAGCCAGCAGCACCGGCCAGGCTGCCCTGCCCCTCAAACACAGGATAGCCCCCACCCCTGGGAGCTGTGCCCAAGGGCACATGGCCCCTGTGCTCACAGGGTGCCTGCCAGGTCCCCAAGCGTGGGCAGACCAGCCAGGACAGCCTTGGGCGTCCAGGAGCCTCGGGCGGGGGTGGTGGCGTGAGGCCTTCCCCCTCCCACCCCCGTCCCTGTCCTGCCGACCAAGGGGCAGCTCACAACCGAGGGTCCCGGGGCGCCCACTGCCCTGTCTACCGGCTTCACATTGGGGAGAGAGCTGTGTCAAGCGCGAGACAATCACTTTCCACTCTGGGGCCGCTTCCCTGGCCCCTGGGCCCCTCGGCCACTCGGCAGGTACTTACTGGTCCATTCGCCGGGCCCTGAGGGCCAACTCTCTGCCCCATTCGCAGGGAACGCCCCGCCCTGAGGACAAGGGAACCTGTTGCTGGCTGCAGGTCTGGAGCACAGGAAGGAGGGGCTTTGGAAGCCACTTGCAACCTGGTCCGCACTCACAGGGCCCCAGGACCCTGCCCACTGGACCAGTTCCAGTTGTCGCCCCCGGCCGCAACCCACTCTTCCCTTGACCGCTTTCCGCCAAGATCACCTCACCTCCCGGCCCAGCCCCCCAGACCCCGTTTAGGCTGGCTGCGGGTCACCGCGGTCCTGCCGCCAGCCAGCCAGCCTTGCTCCTGCCTTGCTCACCAGGTTAGTCTGCACACCTGGCCCCGCCCCCTTGTTCTCCTGACCGCCTCCAGCTGCTCACCTGAGCCCGCCCCCTCATTGACTTGACCGGGTTCAGCTGGGGGCCTGGGCCCGCCTCCTTGTTCTCGCAGCCCCGCCCCTTTGGACATTGGACCAATGAGCCAGCAGCACCGGCCAGGCTGCCCTGCCCCTCAAACACAGGATAGCCCCCACCCCTGGGAGCTGTGCCCAAGGGCACATGGCCCCTGTGCTCACAGGGTGCCTGCCAGGTCCCCAAGCGTGGGCAGACCAGCCAGGACAGCCTTGGGCGTCCAGGAGCCTCGGGCGGGGGTGGTGGCGTGAGGCCTTCCCCCTCCCACCCCCGTCCCTGTCCTGCCGACCAAGGGGCAGCTCACAACCGAGGGTCCCGGGGCGCCCACTGCCCTGTCTACCGGCTTCACATTGGGGAGAGAGCTGTGTCAAGCGCGAGACAATCACTTTCCACTCTGGGGCCGCTTCCCTGGCCCCTGGGCCCCTCGGCCACTCGGCAGGTACTTACTGGTCCATTCGCCGGGCCCTGAGGGCCAACTCTCTGCCCCATTCGCAGGGAACGCCCCGCCCTGAGGACAAGGGAACCTGTTGCTGGCTGCAGGTCTGGAGCACAGGAAGGAGGGGCTTTGGAAGCCACTTGCAACCTGGTCCGCACTCACAGGGCCCCAGGACCCTGCCCACTGGACCACTTCCAGTTGTCGCCCCCGGCCGCAACCCACTCTTCCCTTGACCGCTTTCCGCCAAGATCACCTCACCTCCCGGCCCAGCCCCCCAGACCCCGTTTAGGCTGGCTGCGGGTCACCGCGGTCCTGCCGCCAGCCAGCCAGCCTTGCTCCTGCCTTGCTCACCAGGTTAGTCTGCACACCTGGCCCCGCCCCCTTGTTCTCCTGACCGCCTCCAGCTGCTCACCTGAGCCCGCCCCCTCATTGACTTGACCGGGTTCAGCTGGGGGCCTGGGCCCGCCTCCTTGTTCCCGCAGCCCCGCCCCTTTATACATTGGACCAATGAGCGAGCAGCACCGGCCAGGCTGCCCTGCCCCTCAAACACAGCATAGCCCCCACCTCTGGGAGCTGTGCCCAAGGGCACATGGCCCCTGTGCTCACAGGGTGCCTGCCAGGTCCCCAAGCGTGGGCAGACCAGCCAGGACAGCCTTGGGCGTCCAGGAGCCTCGGGCGGGGGTGGTGGCGTGAGGCCTTCCCCCTCCCACCCCCGTCCCTGTCCTGCCGACCAAGGGGCAACTCACAACCGAGTGTCCCGGGGCGCCCACTGCCCTGTCTACGGGCTTCACATTGGGGAGAGAGCTGTGTCAAGCGCGAGACAATCACTTTCCACTCTGGGGCCGCTTCCCTGGCCCCTGGGCCCTCGGCCACTCGGCAGGTACTTACTGGTCCTTTCGCCGGGCCCTGAGGGCCAACTCTCTGCCCCATTCGCGGGGAACGCCCCGCCCTGAGGACAACGGAACCTGTTGCTGGCTGCAGGTCTGGAGCGCAGGAAGGAGGGGCTTTGGCGGCCACTTGCAACCTGGTCCGCACTCACAGGGCCCCAGGACCCTGCCCACTGGACCAGTTCCAGTTGTCGCCCCCGGCCGCAACCCACTCTTCCCTTGACCGCTTTCCGCCAAGATCACCTCACCTCCCGGCCCCGCCCCCCAGACCCCGTTTAGTCCGGCTGCGGGTCACCGCGGTCCTGCCGCCAGCCAGCCAGCCTTGCTCCTGCCTTGCTCACCAGGTTAGTCTGCACACCTGGCCCCGCCCCCTTGTTCTCCTGACCGCCTCCAGCTGCTCACCTGAGCCCGCCCCCTCATTGACTTGACCGGGTTCAGCTGGGGGCCTGGGCCCGCCTCCTTGTTCTCGCAGCCCCGCCCCTTTGGACATTGGACCAATGAGCCAGCAGCACCGGCCAGGCTGCCCTGCCCCTCAAACACAGGATAGCCCCCACCCCTGGGAGCTGTGCCCAAGGGCACATGGCCCCTGTGCTCACAGGGTGCCTGCCAGGTCCCCAAGCGTGGGCAGACCAGCCAGGACAGCCTTGGGCGTCCAGGAGCCTCGGGCGGGGGTGGTGGCGTGAGGCCTTCCCCCTCCCACCCCCGTCCCTGTCCTGCCGACCAAGGGGCAGCTCACAACCGAGGGTCCCGGGGCGCCCACTGCCCTGTCTACCGGCTTCACATTGGGGAGAGAGCTGTGTCAAGCGCGAGACAATCACTTTCCACTCTGGGGCCGCTTCCCTGGCCCCTGGGCCCCTCGGCCACTCGGCAGGTACTTACTGGTCCATTCGCTGGGCCCTGAGGGCCAACTCTCTGCCCCATTCGCAGGGAACGCCCCGCCCTGAGGACAAGGGAACCTGTTGCTGGCTGCAGGTCTGGAGCACAGGAAGGAGGGGCTTTGGAAGCCACTTGCAACCTGGTCCGCACTCACAGGGCCCCAGGACCCTGCCCACTGGACCACTTCCAGTTGTCGCCCCCGGCCGCAACCCACTCTTCCCTTGACCGCTTTCCGCCAAGATCACCTCACCTCCCGGCCCAGCCCCCCAGACCCCGTTTAGGCTGGCTGCGGGTCACCGCGGTCCTGCCGCCAGCCAGCCAGCCTTGCTCCTGCCTTGCTCACCAGGTTAGTCTGCACACCTGGCCCCGCCCCCTTGTTCTCCTGACCGCCTCCAGCTGCTCACCTGAGCCCGCCCCCTCATTGACTTGACCGGGTTCAGCTGGGGGCCTGGGCCCGCCTCCTTGTTCCCGCAGCCCCGCCCCTTTATACATTGGACCAATGAGCGAGCAGCACCGGCCAGGCTGCCCTGCCCCTCAAACACAGCATAGCCCCCACCTCTGGGAGCTGTGCCCAAGGGCACATGGCCCCTGTGCTCACAGGGTGCCTGCCAGGTCCCCAAGCGTGGGCAGACCAGCCAGGACAGCCTTGGGCGTCCAGGAGCCTCGGGCGGGGGTGGTGGCGTGAGGCCTTCCCCCTCCCACCCCCGTCCCTGTCCTGCCGACCAAGGGGCAACTCACAACCGAGTGTCCCGGGGCGCCCACTGCCCTGTCTACGGGCTTCACATTGGGGAGAGAGCTGTGTCAAGCGCGAGACAATCACTTTCCACTCTGGGGCCGCTTCCCTGGCCCCTGGGCCCTCGGCCACTCGGCAGGTACTTACTGGTCCTTTCGCCGGGCCCTGAGGGCCGGCTCTCTGCCCCATTCGCGGGGAACGCCCCGCCCTGAGGACAACGGAACCTGTTGCTGGCTGCAGGTCTGGAGCGCAGGAAGGAGGGGCTTTGGCGGCCACTTGCAACCTGGTCCGCACTCACAGGGCCCCAGGACCCTGCCCACTGGACCACTTCCAGTTGTCGCCCCCGGCCGCAACCCACTCTTCCCTTGACCGCTTTCCGCCAAGATCACCTCACCTCCCGGCCCCGCCCCCCAGACCCCGTTTAGGCTGGCTGCGGGTCACCGCGGTCCTGCCGCCAGCCAGCCAGCCTTGCTCCTGCCTTGCTCACCAGGTTAGTCTGCACACCTGGCCCCGCCCCCTTGTTCTCCTGACCGCCTCCAGCTGCTCACCTGAGCCCGCCCCCTCATTGACTTGACCGGGTTCAGCTGGGGGCCTGGGCCCGCCTCCTTGTTCTCGCAGCCCCGCCCCTTTGGACATTGGACCAATGAGCCAGCAGCACCGGCCAGGCTGCCCTGCCCCTCAAACACAGGATAGCCCCCACCCCTGGGAGCTGTGCCCAAGGGCACATGGCCCCTGTGCTCACAGGGTGCCTGCCAGGTCCCCAAGCGTGGGCAGACCAGCCAGGACAGCCTTGGGCGTCCAGGAGCCTCGGGCGGGGGTGGTGGCGTGAGGCCTTCCCCCTCCCACCCCCGTCCCTGTCCTGCCGACCAAGGGGCAGCTCACAACCGAGGGTCCCGGGGCGCCCACTGCCCTGTCTACCGGCTTCACATTGGGGAGAGAGCTGTGTCAAGCGCGAGACAATCACTTTCCACTCTGGGGCCGCTTCCCTGGCCCCTGGGCCCCTCGGCCACTCGGCAGGTACTTACTGGTCCATTCGCCGGGCCCTGAGGGCCAACTCTCTGCCCCATTCGCAGGGAACGCCCCGCCCTGAGGACAAGGGAACCTGTTGCTGGCTGCAGGTCTGGAGCACAGGAAGGAGGGGCTTTGGAAGCCACTTGCAACCTGGTCCGCACTCACAGGGCCCCAGGACCCTGCCCACTGGACCACTTCCAGTTGTCGCCCCCGGCCGCAACCCACTCTTCCCTTGACCGCTTTCCGCCAAGATCACCTCACCTCCCGGCCCAGCCCCCCAGACCCCGTTTAGGCTGGCTGCGGGTCACCGCGGTCCTGCCGCCAGCCAGCCAGCCTTGCTCCTGCCTTGCTCACCAGGTTAGTCTGCACACCTGGCCCCGCCCCCTTGTTCTCCTGACCGCCTCCAGCTGCTCACCTGAGCCCGCCCCCTCATTGACTTGACCGGGTTCAGCTGGGGGCCTGGGCCCGCCTCCTTGTTCCTGCAGCCCCGCCCCTTTATACATTGGACCAATGAGCGAGCAGCACCGGCCAGGCTGCCCTGCCCCTCAAACACAGCATAGCCCCCACCCCTGGGAGCTGTGCCCAAGGGCACATGGCCCCTGTGCTCACAGGGTGCCTGCCAGGTCCCCAAGCGTGGGCAGACCAGCCAGGACAGCCTTGGGCGTCCAGGAGCCTCGGCGGGGGTGGTGGCGTGAGGCCTTCCCCCTCCCACCCCCGTCCCTGTCCTGCCGACCAAGGGGCAGCTTACAACCAAGTGTCCCGGGGCGCCCACTGCCCTGTCTACGGGCTTCACATTGGGGAGAGAGCTGTGTCAAGCGCGAGACAATCACTTTCCACTCTGGGGCCGCTTCCCTGGCCCCTGGGCCCCTCGGCCACTCGGCAGGTACTTACTGGTCCCTTCGCCAGGCCCTGAGGGCCAACTCTCTGCCCCATTCGCAGGGAACGCCCCGCCCTGAGGACAAGGGAACCTGTTGCTGGCTGCAGGTCTGGAGCACAGGAAGGAGGGGCTTTGGAAGCCACTTGCAACCTGGTCCGCACTCACAGGGCCCCAGGACCCTGCCCACTGGACCACTTTCAGTTGTCGCCCCCGGCCGCAACCCACTCTTCCCTTGACCGCTTTCCGCCAAGATCACCTCACCTCCCGGCCCAGCCCCGCAGACCCCGTTTAGGCTGGCTGCGGGTCACCGCGGTCCTGCCGCCAGCCAGCCAGCCTTGCTCCTGCCTTGCTCACCAGGTTAGTCTGCACACCTGGCCCCGCCCCCTTGTTCTCCTGACCGCCTCCAGCTGCTCACCTGAGCCCGCCCCCTCATTGACTTGACCGGGTTCAGCTGGGGGCCTGGGCCCGCCTCCTTGTTCCCGCAGCCCCGCCCCTTTATACATTGGACCAATGAGCGAGCAGCACCGGCCAGGCTGCCCTGCCCCTCAAACACAGCGTAGCCCCCACCCCTGGGAGCTGTGCCCAAGGGCACATGGCCCCTGTGCTCACAGGGTGCCTGCCAGGTCCCCAAGCATAGGCAGACCAGCCAGGACAGCCTTGGGCATCCAGGAGCCTCGGGCGGGGGTGGTGGCGTGAGGCCTTCCCCCTCCCACCCCCGTCCCTGTCCTGCCGACCAAGGGGCAACTCACAACCGAGTGTCCCGGGGCGCCCACTGCCCTGTCTACGGGCTTCACATTGGGGAGAGAGCTGTGTCAAGCGCGAGACAATCACTTTCCACTCTGGGGCCGCTTCCCTGGCCCCTGGGCCCTCGGCCACTCGGCAGGTACTTACTGGTCCTTTCGCCGGGCCCTGAGGGCCGGCTCTCTGCCCCATTCGCGGGGAACGCCCCGCCCTGAGGACAACGGAACCTGTTGCTGGCTGCAGGTCTGGAGCGCAGGAAGGAGGGGCTTTGGCGGCCACTTGCAACCTGGTCCGCACTCATAGGGCCCCAGGACCCTGCCCACTGGACCACTTCCAGTTGTCGCCCCCGGCCGCAACCCACTCTTCCCTTGACCGCTTTCCGCCAAGATCACCTCACCTCCCGGCCCAGCCCCCCAGACCCCGTTTAGGCTGGCTGCGGGTCACCGCGGTCCTGCCGCCAGCCAGCCAGCCTTGCTCCTGCCTTGCTCACCAGGTTAGTCTGCACACCTGGCCCCGCCCCCTTGTTCTCCTGACCGCCTCCAGCTGCTCACCTGAGCCCGCCCCCTCATTGACTTGACCGGGTTCAGCTGGGGGCCTGGGCCCGCCTCCTTGTTCTCGCAGCCCCGCCCCTTTGGACATTGGACCAATGAGCCAGCAGCACCGGCCAGGCTGCCCTGCCCCTCAAACACAGGATAGCCCCCACCCCTGGGAGCTGTGCCCAAGGGCACATGGCCCCTGTGCTCACAGGGTGCCTGCCAGGTCCCCAAGCGTGGGCAGACCAGCCAGGACAGCCTTGGGCGTCCAGGAGCCTCGGGCGGGGGTGGTGGCGTGAGGCCTTCCCCCTCCCACCCCCGTCCCTGTCCTGCCGACCAAGGGGCAGCTCACAACCGAGGGTCCCGGGGCGCCCACTGCCCTGTCTACCGGCTTCACATTGGGGAGAGAGCTGTGTCAAGCGCGAGACAATCACTTTCCACTCTGGGGCCGCTTCCCTGGCCCCTGGGCCCCTCGGCCACTCGGCAGGTACTTACTGGTCCATTCGCCGGGCCCTGAGGGCCAACTCTCTGCCCCATTCGCAGGGAACGCCCCGCCCTGAGGACAAGGGAACCTGTTGCTGGCTGCAGGTCTGGAGCACAGGAAGGAGGGGCTTTGGAAGCCACTTGCAACCTGGTCCGCACTCACAGGGCCCCAGGACCCTGCCCACTGGACCACTTCCAGTTGTCGCCCCCGGCCGCAACCCACTCTTCCCTTGACCGCTTTCCGCCAAGATCACCTCACCTCCCGGCCCAGCCCCCCAGACCCCGTTTAGGCTGGCTGCGGGTCACCGCGGTCCTGCCGCCAGCCAGCCAGCCTTGCTCCTGCCTTGCTCACCAGGTTAGTCTGCACACCTGGCCCCGCCCCCTTGTTCTCCTGACCGCCTCCAGCTGCTCACCTGAGCCCGCCCCCTCATTGACTTGACCGGGTTCAGCTGGGGGCCTGGGCCCGCCTCCTTGTTCCCGCAGCCCCGCCCCTTTATACATTGGACCAATGAGCGAGCAGCACCGGCCAGGCTGCCCTGCCCCTCAAACACAGCATAGCCCCCACCTCTGGGAGCTGTGCCCAAGGGCACATGGCCCCTGTGCTCACAGGGTGCCTGCCAGGTCCCCAAGCGTGGGCAGACCAGCCAGGACAGCCTTGGGCGTCCAGGAGCCTCGGGCGGGGGTGGTGGCGTGAGGCCTTCCCCCTCCCACCCCCGTCCCTGTCCTGCCGACCAAGGGGCAACTCACAACCGAGTGTCCCGGGGCGCCCACTGCCCTGTCTACGGGCTTCACATTGGGGAGAGAGCTGTGTCAAGCGCGAGACAATCACTTTCCACTCTGGGGCCGCTTCCCTGGCCCCTGGGCCCTCGGCCACTCGGCAGGTACTTACTGGTCCTTTCGCCGGGCCCTGAGGGCCGGCTCTCTGCCCCATTCGCAGGGAACGCCCCGCCCTGAGGACAAGGGAACCTGTTGCTGGCTGCAGGTCTGGAGCACAGGAAGGAGGGGCTTTGGAAGCCACTTGCAACCTGGTCCGCACTCACAGGGCCCCAGGACCCTGCCCACTGGACCACTTCCAGTTGTCGCCCCCGGCCGCAACCCACTCTTCCCTTGACCGCTTTCCGCCAAGATCACCTCACCTCCCGGCCCAGCCCCCCAGACCCCGTTTAGGCTGGCTGCGGGTCACCGCGGTCCTGCCGCCAGCCAGCCAGCCTTGCTCCTGCCTTGCTCACCAGGTTAGTCTGCACACCTGGCCCCGCCCCCTTGTTCTCCTGACCGCCTCCAGCTGCTCACCTGAGCCCGCCCCCTCATTGACTTGACCGGGTTCAGCTGGGGGCCTGGGCCCGCCTCCTTGTTCTCGCAGCCCCGCCCCTTTGGACATTGGACCAATGAGCCAGCAGCACCGGCCAGGCTGCCCTGCCCCTCAAACACAGGATAGCCCCCACCCCTGGGAGCTGTGCCCAAGGGCACATGGCCCCTGTGCTCACAGGGTGCCTGCCAGGTCCCCAAGCGTGGGCAGACCAGCCAGGACAGCCTTGGGCGTCCAGGAGCCTCGGGCGGGGGTGGTGGCGTGAGGCCTTCCCCCTCCCACCCCCGTCCCTGTCCTGCCGACCAAGGGGCAGCTCACAACCGAGGGTCCCGGGGCGCCCACTGCCCTGTCTACCAGCTTCACATTGGGGAGAGAGCTGTGTCAAGCGCGAGACAATCACTTTCCACTCTGGGGCCGCTTCCCTGGCCCCTGGGCCCCTCGGCCACTCGGCAGGTACTTACTGGTCCATTCGCCGGGCCCTGAGGGCCAACTCTCTGCCCCATTCGCAGGGAACGCCCCGCCCTGAGGACAAGGGAACCTGTTGCTGGCTGCAGGTCTGGAGCACAGGAAGGAGGGGCTTTGGAAGCCACTTGCAACCTGGTCCGCACTCACAGGGCCCCAGGACCCTGCCCACTGGACCACTTCCAGTTGTCGCCCCCGGCCGCAACCCACTCTTCCCTTGACCGCTTTCCGCCAAGATCACCTCACCTCCCGGCCCAGCCCCCCAGACCCCGTTTAGGCTGGCTGCGGGTCACCGCGGTCCTGCCGCCAGCCAGCCAGCCTTGCTCCTGCCTTGCTCACCAGGTTAGTCTGCACACCTGGCCCCGCCCCCTTGTTCTCCTGACCGCCTCCAGCTGCTCACCTGAGCCCGCCCCCTCATTGACTTGACCGGGTTCAGCTGGGGGCCTGGGCCCGCCTCCTTGTTCCCGCAGCCCCGCCCCTTTATACATTGGACCAATGAGCGAGCAGCACCGGCCAGGCTGCCCTGCCCCTCAAACACAGCATAGCCCCCACCTCTGGGAGCTGTGCCCAAGGGCACATGGCCCCTGTGCTCACAGGGTGCCTGCCAGGTTCCCAAGCGTGGGCAGACCAGCCAGGACAACCTTGGGCGTCCAGGAGCCTCGGCGGGGGTGGTGGCGTGAGGCCTTCCCCCTCCCACCCCCGTCCCTGTCCTGCCGACCAAGGGGCAGCTTACAACCAAGTGTCCCGGGGCGCCCACTGCCCTGTCTACGGGCTTCACATTGGGGAGAGAGCTGTGTCAAGCGCGAGACAATCACTTTCCACTCTGGGGCCGCTTCCCTGGCCCCTGGGCCCTCGGCCACTCGGCAGGTACTTTCTTGTCCTTTCGCCGGGCCCTGAGGGCCGGCTCTCTGCCCCATTCGCGGGGAACGCCCCGCCCTGAGGACAACGGAACCTGTTGCTGGCTGCAGGTCTGGAGCGCAGGAAGGAGGGGCTTTGGCGGCCACTTGCAACCTGGTCCGCACTCACAGGGCCCCAGGACCCTGCCCACTGGACCAGTTCCAGTTGTCGCCCCCGGCCGCAACCCACTCTTCCCTTGACCGCTTTCCGCCAAGATCACCTCACCTCCCGGCCCCGCCCCCCAGACCCCGTTTAGTCCGGCTGCGGGTCACCGCGGTCCTGCCGCCAGCCAGCCAGCCTTGCTCCTGCCTTGCTCACCAGGTCAGTCTGCACACCTGGCCCCGCCCCCTTGTTCTCCTGACCGCCTCCAGCTGCTCACCTGAGCCCGCCCCCTCATTGACTTGACCGGGTTCAGCTGGGGGCCTGGGCCCGCCTCCTTGTTCTCGCAGCCCCGCCCCTTTGGACATTGGACCAATGAGCCAGCAGCACCGGCCAGGCTGCCCTGCCCCTCAAACACAGGATAGCCCCCACCCCTGGGAGCTGTGCCCAAGGGCACATGGCCCCTGTGCTCACAGGGTGCCTGCCAGGTCCCCAAGCGTGGGCAGACCAGCCAGGACAGCCTTGGGCGTCCAGGAGCCTCGGGCGGGGGTGGTGGCGTGAGGCCTTCCCCCTCCCACCCCCGTCCCTGTCCTGCCGACCAAGGGGCAGCTCACAACCGAGGGTCCCGGGGCGCCCACTGCCCTGTCTACCGGCTTCACATTGGGGAGAGAGCTGTGTCAAGCGCGAGACAATCACTTTCCACTCTGGGGCCGCTTCCCTGGCCCCTGGGCCCCTCGGCCACTCGGCAGGTACTTACTGGTCCATTCGCCGGGCCCTGAGGGCCAACTCTCTGCCCCATTCGCAGGGAACGCCCCGCCCTGAGGACAAGGGAACCTGTTGCTGGCTGCAGGTCTGGAGCACAGGAAGGAGGGGCTTTGGAAGCCACTTGCAACCTGGTCCGCACTCACAGGGCCCCAGGACCCTGCCCACTGGACCAGTTCCAGTTGTCGCCCCCGGCCGCAACCCACTCTTCCCTTGACCGCTTTCCGCCAAGATCACCTCACCTCCCGGCCCAGCCCCCCAGACCCCGTTTAGGCTGGCTGCGGGTCACCGCGGTCCTGCCGCCAGCCAGCCAGCCTTGCTCCTGCCTTGCTCACCAGGTTAGTCTGCACACCTGGCCCCGCCCCCTTGTTCTCCTGACCGCCTCCAGCTGCTCACCTGAGCCCGCCCCCTCATTGACTTGACCGGGTTCAGCTGGGGGCCTGGGCCCGCCTCCTTGTTCTCGCAGCCCCGCCCCTTTGGACATTGGACCAATGAGCCAGCAGCACCGGCCAGGCTGCCCTGCCCCTCAAACACAGGATAGCCCCCACCCCTGGGAGCTGTGCCCAAGGGCACATGGCCCCTGTGCTCACAGGGTGCCTGCCAGGTCCCCAAGCGTGGGCAGACCAGCCAGGACAGCCTTGGGCGTCCAGGAGCCTCGGGCGGGGGTGGTGGCGTGAGGCCTTCCCCCTCCCACCCCCGTCCCTGTCCTGCCGACCAAGGGGCAGCTCACAACCGAGGGTCCCGGGGCGCCCACTGCCCTGTCTACCGGCTTCACATTGGGGAGAGAGCTGTGTCAAGCGCGAGACAATCACTTTCCACTCTGGGGCCGCTTCCCTGGCCCCTGGGCCCCTCGGCCACTCGGCAGGTACTTACTGGTCCATTCGCCGGGCCCTGAGGGCCAACTCTCTGCCCCATTCGCAGGGAACGCCCCGCCCTGAGGACAAGGGAACCTGTTGCTGGCTGCAGGTCTGGAGCACAGGAAGGAGGGGCTTTGGAAGCCACTTGCAACCTGGTCCGCACTCACAGGGCCCCAGGACCCTGCCCACTGGACCAGTTCCAGTTGTCGCCCCCGGCCGCAACCCACTCTTCCCTTGACCGCTTTCCGCCAAGATCACCTCACCTCCCGGCCCAGCCCCCCAGACCCCGTTTAGGCTGGCTGCGGGTCACCGCGGTCCTGCCGCCAGCCAGCCAGCCTTGCTCCTGCCTTGCTCACCAGGTTAGTCTGCACACCTGGCCCCGCCCCCTTGTTCTCCTGACCGCCTCCAGCTGCTCACCTGAGCCCGCCCCCTCATTGACTTGACCGGGTTCAGCTGGGGGCCTGGGCCCGCCTCCTTGTTCCCGCAGCCCCGCCCCTTTATACATTGGACCAATGAGCGAGCAGCACCGGCCAGGCTGCCCTGCCCCTCAAACACAGCATAGCCCCCACCTCTGGGAGCTGTGCCCAAGGGCACATGGCCCCTGTGCTCACAGGGTGCCTGCCAGGTCCCCAAGCGTGGGCAGACCAGCCAGGACAGCCTTGGGCGTCCAGGAGCCTCGGGCGGGGGTGGTGGCGTGAGGCCTTCCCCCTCCCACCCCCGTCCCTGTCCTGCCGACCAAGGGGCAACTCACAACCGAGTGTCCCGGGGCGCCCACTGCCCTGTCTACGGGCTTCACATTGGGGAGAGAGCTGTGTCAAGCGCGAGACAATCACTTTCCACTCTGGGGCCGCTTCCCTGGCCCCTGGGCCCTCGGCCACTCGGCAGGTACTTACTGGTCCTTTCGCCGGGCCCTGAGGGCCAACTCTCTGCCCCATTCGCGGGGAACGCCCCGCCCTGAGGACAACGGAACCTGTTGCTGGCTGCAGGTCTGGAGCGCAGGAAGGAGGGGCTTTGGCGGCCACTTGCAACCTGGTCCGCACTCACAGGGCCCCAGGACCCTGCCCACTGGACCAGTTCCAGTTGTCGCCCCCGGCCGCAACCCACTCTTCCCTTGACCGCTTTCCGCCAAGATCACCTCACCTCCCGGCCCCGCCCCCCAGACCCCGTTTAGTCCGGCTGCGGGTCACCGCGGTCCTGCCGCCAGCCAGCCAGCCTTGCTCCTGCCTTGCTCACCAGGTTAGTCTGCACACCTGGCCCCGCCCCCTTGTTCTCCTGACCGCCTCCAGCTGCTCACCTGAGCCCGCCCCCTCATTGACTTGACCGGGTTCAGCTGGGGGCCTGGGCCCGCCTCCTTGTTCTCGCAGCCCCGCCCCTTTGGACATTGGACCAATGAGCCAGCAGCACCGGCCAGGCTGCCCTGCCCCTCAAACACAGGATAGCCCCCACCCCTGGGAGCTGTGCCCAAGGGCACATGGCCCCTGTGCTCACAGGGTGCCTGCCAGGTCCCCAAGCGTGGGCAGACCAGCCAGGACAGCCTTGGGCGTCCAGGAGCCTCGGGCGGGGGTGGTGGCGTGAGGCCTTCCCCCTCCCACCCCCGTCCCTGTCCTGCCGACCAAGGGGCAGCTCACAACCGAGGGTCCCGGGGCGCCCACTGCCCTGTCTACCGGCTTCACATTGGGGAGAGAGCTGTGTCAAGCGCGAGACAATCACTTTCCACTCTGGGGCCGCTTCCCTGGCCCCTGGGCCCCTCGGCCACTCGGCAGGTACTTACTGGTCCATTCGCCGGGCCCTGAGGGCCAACTCTCTGCCCCATTCGCAGGGAACGCCCCGCCCTGAGGACAAGGGAACCTGTTGCTGGCTGCAGGTCTGGAGCACAGGAAGGAGGGGCTTTGGAAGCCACTTGCAACCTGGTCCGCACTCACAGGGCCCCAGGACCCTGCCCACTGGACCACTTCCAGTTGTCGCCCCCGGCCGCAACCCACTCTTCCCTTGACCGCTTTCCGCCAAGATCACCTCACCTCCCGGCCCAGCCCCCCAGACCCCGTTTAGGCTGGCTGCCGGTCACCGCGGTCCTGCCGCCAGCCAGCCAGCCTTGCTCCTGCCTTGCTCACCAGGTTAGTCTGCACACCTGGCCCCGCCCCCTTGTTCTCCTGACCGCCTCCAGCTGCTCACCTGAGCCCGCCCCCTCATTGACTTGACCGGGTTCAGCTGGGGGCCTGGGCCCGCCTCCTTGTTCCCGCAGCCCCGCCCCTTTATACATTGGACCAATGAGCGAGCAGCACCGGCCAGGCTGCCCTGCCCCTCAAACACAGCATAGCCCCCACCTCTGGGAGCTGTGCCCAAGGGCACATGGCCCCTGTGCTCACAGGGTGCCTGCCAGGTCCCCAAGCGTGGGCAGACCAGCCAGGACAGCCTTGGGCGTCCAGGAGCCTCGGGCGGGGGTGGTGGCGTGAGGCCTTCCCCCTCCCACCCCCGTCCCTGTCCTGCCGACCAAGGGGCAACTCACAACCGAGTGTCCCGGGGCGCCCACTGCCCTGTCTACGGGCTTCACATTGGGGAGAGAGCTGTGTCAAGCGCGAGACAATCACTTTCCACTCTGGGGCCGCTTCCCTGGCCCCTGGGCCCTCGGCCACTCGGCAGGTACTTACTGGTCCTTTCGCCGGGCCCTGAGGGCCGGCTCTCTGCCCCATTCGCGGGGAACGCCCCGCCCTGAGGACAACGGAACCTGTTGCTGGCTGCAGGTCTGGAGCGCAGGAAGGAGGGGCTTTGGCGGCCACTTGCAACCTGGTCCGCACTCACAGGGCCCCAGGACCCTGCCCACTGGACCAGTTCCAGTTGTCGCCCCCGGCCGCAACCCACTCTTCCCTTGACCGCTTTCCGCCAAGATCACCTCACCTCCCGGCCCCGCCCCCCAGACCCCGTTTAGTCCGGCTGCGGGTCACCGCGGTCCTGCCGCCAGCCAGCCAGCCTTGCTCCTGCCTTGCTCACCAGGTTAGTCTGCACAGCTGGCCCCGCCCCCTTGTTCTCCTGACCGCCTCCAGCTGCTCACCTGAGCCCGCCCCCTCATTGACTTGACTGGGTTCAGCTGGGGGCCTGGGCCCGCCTCCTTGTTCCCGCAGCCCCGCCCCTTTATACATTGGACCAATGAGCGAGCAGCACCGGCCAGGCTGCCCTGCCCCTCAAACACAGCATAGCCCCCACCTCTGGGAGCTGTGCCCAAGGGCACATGGCCCCTGTGCTCACAGGGTGCCTGCCAGGTCCCCAAGCGTGGGCAGACCAGCCAGGACAGCCTTGGGCGTCCAGGAGCCTCGGGCGGGGGTGGTGGCGTGAGGCCTTCCCCCTCCCACCCCCGTCCCTGTCCTGCCGACCAAGGGGCAACTCACAACCGAGTGTCCCGGGGCGCCCACTGCCCTGTCTACGGGCTTCACATTGGGGAGAGAGCTGTGTCAAGCGCGAGACAATCACTTTCCACTCTGGGGCCGCTTCCCTGGCCCCTGGGCCCTCGGCCACTCGGCAGGTACTTACTGGTCCTTTCGCCGGGCCCTGAGGGCCGGCTCTCTGCCCCATTCGCGGGGAACGCCCCGCCCTGAGGACAACGGAACCTGTTGCTGGCTGCAGGTCTGGAGCGCAGGAAGGAGGGGCTTTGGCGGCCACTTGCAACCTGGTCCGCACTCACAGGGCCCCAGGACCCTGCCCACTGGACCACTTCCAGTTGTCGCCCCCGGCCGCAACCCACTCTTCCCTTGACCGCTTTCCGCCAAGATCACCTCACCTCCCGGCCCCGCCCCCCAGACCCCGTTTAGGCTGGCTGCGGGTCACCGCGGTCCTGCCGCCAGCCAGCCAGCCTTGCTCCTGCCTTGCTCACCAGGTTAGTCTGCACACCTGGCCCCGCCCCCTTGTTCTCCTGACCGCCTCCAGCTGCTCACCTGAGCCCGCCCCCTCATTGACTTGACCGGGTTCAGCTGGGGGCCTGGGCCCGCCTCCTTGTTCTCGCAGCCCCGCCCCTTTGGACATTGGACCAATGAGCCAGCAGCACCGGCCAGGCTGCCCTGCCCCTCAAACACAGGATAGCCCCCACCCCTGGGAGCTGTGCCCAAGGGCACATGGCCCCTGTGCTCACAGGGTGCCTGCCAGGTCCCCAAGCGTGGGCAGACCAGCCAGGACAGCCTTGGGCGTCCAGGAGCCTCGGGCGGGGGTGGTGGCGTGAGGCCTTCCCCCTCCCACCCCCGTCCCTGTCCTGCCGACCAAGGGGCAGCTCACAACCGAGGGTCCCGGGGCGCCCACTGCCCTGTCTACCGGCTTCACATTGGGGAGAGAGCTGTGTCAAGCGCGAGACAATCACTTTCCACTCTGGGGCCGCTTCCCTGGCCCCTGGGCCCCTCGGCCACTCGGCAGGTACTTACTGGTCCATTCGCCGGGCCCTGAGGGCCAACTCTCTGCCCCATTCGCAGGGAACGCCCCGCCCTGAGGACAAGGGAACCTGTTGCTGGCTGCAGGTCTGGAGCACAGGAAGGAGGGGCTTTGGAAGCCACTTGCAACCTGGTCCGCACTCACAGGGCCCCAGGACCCTGCCCACTGGACCACTTCCAGTTGTCGCCCCCGGCCGCAACCCACTCTTCCCTTGACCGCTTTCCGCCAAGATCACCTCACCTCCCGGCCCAGCCCCCCAGACCCCGTTTAGGCTGGCTGCGGGTCACCGCGGTCCTGCCGCCAGCCAGCCAGACTTGCTCCTGCCTTGCTCACCAGGTTAGTCTGCACACCTGGCCCCGCCCCCTTGTTCTCCTGACCGCCTCCAGCTGCTCACCTGAGCCCGCCCCCTCATTGACTTGACCGGGTTCAGCTGGGGGCCTGGGCCCGCCTCCTTGTTCCTGCAGCCCCGCCCCTTTATACATTGGACCAATGAGCGAGCAGCACCGGCCAGGCTGCCCTGCCCCTCAAACACAGCATAGCCCCCACCCCTGGGAGCTGTGCCCAAGGGCACATGGCCCCTGTGCTCACAGGGTGCCTGCCAGGTCCCCAAGCGTGGGCAGACCAGCCAGGACAGCCTTGGGCGTCCAGGAGCCTCGGCGGGGGTGGTGGCGTGAGGCCTTCCCCCTCCCACCCCCGTCCCTGTCCTGCCGACCAAGGGGCAGCTTACAACCAAGTGTCCCGGGGCGCACACTGCCCTGTCTACGGGCTTCACATTGGGGAGAGAGCTGTGTCAAGCGCGAGACAATCACTTTCCACTCTGGGGCCGCTTCCCTGGCCCCTGGGCCCCTCGGCCACTCGGCAGGTACTTACTGGTCCCTTCGCCAGGCCCTGAGGGCCAACTCTCTGCCCCATTCGCAGGGAACGCCCCGCCCTGAGGACAAGGGAACCTGTTGCTGGCTGCAGGTCTGGAGCACAGGAAGGAGGGGCTTTGGAAGCCACTTGCAACCTGGTCCGCACTCACAGGGCCCCAGGACCCTGCCCACTGGACCACTTTCAGTTGTCGCCCCCGGCCGCAACCCACTCTTCCCTTGACCGCTTTCCGCCAAGATCACCTCACCTCCCGGCCCAGCCCCGCAGACCCCGTTTAGGCTGGCTGCGGGTCACCGCGGTCCTGCCGCCAGCCAGCCAGCCTTGCTCCTGCCTTGCTCACCAGGTTAGTCTGCACACCTGGCCCCGCCCCCTTGTTCTCCTGACCGCCTCCAGCTGCTCTCCTGAGCCCGCCCCCTCATTGACTTGACCGGGTTCAGCTGGGGGCCTGGGCCCGCCTCCTTGTTCCCGCAGCCCCGCCCCTTTATACATTGGACCAATGAGCGAGCAGCACCGGCCAGGCTGCCCTGCCCCTCAAACACAGCGTAGCCCCCACCCCTGGGAGCTGTGCCCAAGGGCACATGGCCCCTGTGCTCACAGGGTGCCTGCCAGGTCCCCAAGCATAGGCAGACCAGCCAGGACAGCCTTGGGCATCCAGGAGCCTCGGGCGGGGGTGGTGGCGTGAGGCCTTCCCCCTCCCACCCCCGTCCCTGTCCTGCCGACCAAGGGGCAACTCACAACCGAGTGTCCCGGGGCGCCCACTGCCCTGTCTACGGGCTTCACATTGGGGAGAGAGCTGTGTCAAGCGCGAGACAATCACTTTCCACTCTGGGGCCGCTTCCCTGGCCCCTGGGCCCTCGGCCACTCGGCAGGTACTTACTGGTCCTTTCGCCGGGCCCTGAGGGCCGGCTCTCTGCCCCATTCGCGGGGAACGCCCCGCCCTGAGGACAACGGAACCTGTTGCTGGCTGCAGGTCTGGAGCGCAGGAAGGAGGGGCTTTGGCGGCCACTTGCAACCTGGTCCGCACTCATAGGGCCCCAGGACCCTGCCCACTGGACCACTTCCAGTTGTCGCCCCCGGCCGCAACCCACTCTTCCCTTGACCGCTTTCCGCCAAGATCACCTCACCTCCCGGCCCAGCCCCCCAGACCCCGTTTAGGCTGGCTGCGGGTCACCGCGGTCCTGCCGCCAGCCAGCCAGCCTTGCTCCTGCCTTGCTCACCAGGTTAGTCTGCACACCTGGCCCCGCCCCCTTGTTCTCCTGACCGCCTCCAGCTGCTCACCTGAGCCCGCCCCCTCATTGACTTGACCGGGTTCAGCTGGGGGCCTGGGCCCGCCTCCTTGTTCCCGCAGCCCCGCCCCTTTATACATTGGACCAATGAGCGAGCAGCACCGGCCAGGCTGCCCTGCCCCTCAAACACAGCATAGCCCCCACCCCTGGGAGCTGTGCCCAAGGGCACATGGCCCCTGTGCTCACAGGGTGCCTGCCAGGTCCCCAAGCATAGGCAGACCAGCCAGGACAGCCTTGGGCATCCAGGAGCCTCGGGCGGGGGTGGTGGCGTGAGGCCTTCCCCCTCCCACCCCCGTCCCTGTCCTGCCGACCAAGGGGCAACTCACAACCGAGTGTCCCGGGGCGCCCACTGCCCTGTCTACGGGCTTCACATTGGGGAGAGAGCTGTGTCAAGCGCGAGACAATCACTTTCCACTCTGGGGCCGCTTCCCTGGCCCCTGGGCCCTCGGCCACTCGGCAGGTACTTACTGGTCCTTTCGCCGGGCCCTGAGGGCCGGCTCTCTGCCCCATTCGCGGGGAACGCCCCGCCCTGAGGACAACGGAACCTGTTGCTGGCTGCAGGTCTGGAGCGCAGGAAGGAGGGGCTTTGGCGGCCACTTGCAACCTGGTCCGCACTCACAGGGCCCCAGGACCCTGCCCACTGGACCACTTCCAGTTGTCGCCCCCGGCCGCAACCCACTCTTCCCTTGACCGCTTTCCGCCAAGATCACCTCACCTCCACGCCAAGCCCCCAAGACCCCGTTTAGGCCGCCTGCCGGTCACAGCGGTCCTGCCACCAGCCAGCCAGCCTTGCTCCTGCCTTGCTCACCAGGTCAGTCTGCACACCTGGCCCCGCGCTCTTGTTATTGTGACCTCCTCCAGCTGCTCACCTGAGCCCGCCCCCTCATTGTCTTGACTGGGTTCAGCTGGGGGCCTGGGCCCGCCTCCTTGTTCCCGCAGCCCCGCCCCTTTATACATTGGACAAATGAGCGAGCAGCACCGGCCAGGCTGCCCTGCCCCTCAAACACAGCATAGCCCCCACCCCTGGGAGCTGTGCCCAAGGGCACATGGCCCCTGTGCTCACAGGGTGCCTGCCAGGTCCCCAAGCATTGGTAGACCAGCCAGGACAGCCTTGGGCGTCCAGGAGCCTCGGGCGGGGGTGGTGGCGTGAGGCCTTCCCCCTCCCACCCCCGTCCCTGTCCTGCCGACCAAGGGGCAGCTCACAACCGAGTGTCCCGGGGCGCCCACTGCCCTGTCTACGGGCTTCACATTGGGGAGAGAGCTGTGTCAAGCGCGAGACAATCACTTTCCACTCTGGGGCCGCTTCCCTGGCCCCTGGGCCCCTCGGTCACTCGGCAGGTACTTACTGGTCCCTTCGCCGGGCCCTGAGGGCCAACTCTCTGCCCCATTCGCAGGGAACGCCCCGCCCTGAGGACAAGGGAACCTGTTGCTGGCTGCAGGTCTGGAGCACAGGAAGGAGGGGCTTTGGAAGCCACTTGCAACCTGGTCCGCACTCACAGGGCCCCAGGACCCTGCCCACTGGACCAGTTCCAGTTGTCGCCCCAGGCCGCAACCCACTCTTCCCTTGACCGCTTTCCGCCAAGATTACCTAACCTCCAGGCCAAGCCCCCCAGCCCCCCGATTAGGCCGCCTGCCGGTCACCGCGGTTCTGCCACCAGCCAGCCAGCCTTGCTCCTGCCTTGCTCACCAGGTCAGTCTGCACACCTGGCCCCGCCCCCTTGTTCTCCTGACCGCCTCCAGCTGCTCACCTGAGCCCGCCCCCTCATTGACTTGACTGGGTTCAGCTGGGGGCCTGGGCCCGCCTCCTTGTTCCCGCAGCCCCGCCCCTTTATACATTGGACCAATGAGCGAGCAGCACCGGCCAGGCTGCCCTGCCCCTCAAACACAGCATAGACCCCACCCCTGGGAGCTGTGCCCAAGGGCACATGGCCCCTGTGCTCACAGGGTGCCTGCCAGGTCCCCAAGCGTGGGCAGACCAGCCAGGACAGCCTTGGGCATCCATGAGCCTCGGGCGGTGGAGGGGGTGTGGGGTGAGGCCTTCCCCATCCCACCCCCGTCCCTGTCCTGCCGACCAAGGGGCAGCTCACAACCGAGTGTCCCGGCGCGCCCAGAGTCCTGTCTATGGGCTTCGATGTTGCGGAGAGAGCTGTGTCAAGTGAGAGAAAATCACTTTCCACTCTGGGCCGCTTCCCTGGGCCCCTCGGCTCCTGCCCCTCGGGCCCTTGGCCCCTGGGCCCTTCAGCCCCTCAGCAGGTACTTACTGGTCTGGTCGTCAGGCCCTGAGGGCTGGCTCTCTGCCCCATTCTCGGTGAATGCCACTCCCTGAGAACAAGGGAACCTGTTGCTGGCTGCCAGTCTGGAGCTCAGGAAGGAGGGGCTTTGGTGGCCACTTGCGACCCTGGTCCCCACTCACAGGGTCCCAGGACCCTGCCCACTGGACCACTTCCAGCTGTCGTCCCCGGCCCCAACCTACTCTTCCCTTGACCGCTTTTCGCCAAGATCACCTCATCTCCTGGCTAAACCCACCAGCCCGCTGTTTAGGCTGACTGCTGGTCATGGGTGGTGTGGTAGGTGCATGTTGTGTCTAAGTGGATTTGTGGGTGTGTCTGCATGAGGTGGTTGAGAGTGCAATGGTGTGTGTGGTATAGGTGAATGCTGTGTCTAAGTGGGTGTGTTGGTCTGTCTACATGGAGTCATGTGAGTGTGTGGTGTAGGTAAATGTGGTGTCTGTGGATTTGTGGGTGTGTCTGCAATAAGTGGTATGACCGTGTGTGGTAGAGGTGACTGTGGTATCTGTGGGGGTATTGTGTGTCTGCATTGAGTGCTCTGAGTTCACAATGTGCGTAATGGAGGTTAAAGTAGTATTTTAGTGGGTGTATGGGTGTTTCTGCATGGTCTGAGTGTGTGTGTTTGAGTTACTTGGGGATCTTTGTAGGTTTGTGGGTGTGTCTGCATGGAGTGGTCTTACCAGTGGTATGCATGGTTTTGTAGTAGAGGTGACCAGTGTCTGTGGGTATTTGGCTCCATCTGCGTGTAATGATGTGATTGTGCACGGTGTGTGGTGGAGGTGAATGTAGAATTTTAGTGGGCGTGTGGGGATGTCTGCATGGAGTGGTGTGAGTGGTGCAGGTGAATGTGGTGTCCGTGGGTGTATGAGTATGTCAGAAAGGAGTGGTCTGGTGTTCATGGTGTGTGTAATGGACATAAATGTCATGTTCTGGTGGATGTGTGTGTGTTCATGGAGTGCTCTGATTGAGTGTGGAGCTTGCAGTGGAGGTGAGTTTGGTGTCTGTGGTTGTGTTGATGTGTCTGAGTGTTTGTGGTATGTGGCATAGATGAATGAGAGTCTTTGTTGGTATGTGGCTATATCTGAATGGAGTGCTCTGAGTGTGTATGTTATATGTGATGGAGGTGAATGTTATTTCCTTGTTGGTATGTGGTTATGTGTGCATGGTGTGGTGAGTGTCTGTGGAGTGTGTGGTAGCAGCAAATGTGACATCTGTGAGTGTTTGGTGTGTGGAGGAAGTGTTCTGAGTGAGTGTGGTATGTTTACAGTATCTGGGTGTGTGGTGTGTCTGACTGGAGTGGTCTGACTATATGGTGTATGTGGAGAAAGGGACTGTGGGATCTGTGGGTGTGGTGTGTCTGAATGGAGTGGCTAACTGTGTGTGGTGTATGTGGAGAAAGGGAATGTAGGATCTGTGGGTGTGTGGTGTGTCTTAATGGAGTGGCTGACTGTGTGTGGTGGACATGGAGGCGGTGACTATAGGATCCGGCAGGGGGTGTGCAAGAGGCCGCTGGTCGATGTTTCTCTCTCATCGATGTTTCTAGCTCTCTATCTCTCCCCCTTCCTCTCTGTACGAAAAATCAATAAAATATACTTTAGAAAAATATATATAGCCTAATAAAATATAATTAAATTGATTTATCATGGAATGCAGATGACAGATGATGTAGGACATGAACACAACAGAATAAAATAGTAAAGAAACAAATAGCAGTTCAGCTGGCACAAAAATTCTAAAGAGAAAGGATACAATAATGAATTTCAATTTTGTTACTTCTTAGAATCAAAAAATTTTTAACTTAAAGCAACTGACTTGTAATTGATTTTTTACAGAGAGGAAGAGAGAGGGATAGAGAGTTAGAAACATCAATGAGAGAGAGTCATCGATCAGCTGCCTCTTACACACCCCCCACTGGGGATGTGCCTGCAACCAAGGTACATGCCCTTGACCGGAATCAAACCTGGGATCCTTGAGTCCACAGGCCGAAGCTCTATCCACTGAGCCAAACCAGTTTTGGCTGACTTGTAATTCTTAGGATCCATCTACTCCATGGAGTCTCCGTAAACTGATCCCTCTGCCCATCTTAGTTTCTTGGTTTCTCATGGAATGCCTTATGAATTGTTACCTTGTATTTTTAGCTATTTTTCTATCTTCTAAAATCACCAGAAAGACTTTAAACCACTTGAAGTAGAGTTGGGGCCACATCAGCAATGTTTTGTCTGATAGCATCTAACACATGCTCTCCAATTTGGAAACTGAAAAAATAAATTAGTGTGTGTGTTGGGAAAGGGACCAGGAAGGCATCACCTTAGGTGAAAAAAAAAAAATTGCTAGGATGCAGAGCTCCACAGGCTCTTCCTGAAAGGCACGGAAGACAGCTGAAGCCAACATTTCCCAGTCTCCTAAGGTCTGGGGTTGGACCTGAGAGTCTGCTTTTGCAACAGGCTCTCAGCTACTGGCATCGCTGGCAGTCTTCAGAGTAGCAAGGAATTCTCGTCTTGATAGATTAGCTTTAATAATCCGCAATGATATTTCTCCAGGTGACTAAACTAAATCACACCTGTTCCAGAAATACCTAAGATATTTCATCCGGGAGCACTGCCTGATTCTCAGCAGCCCTGCTCCTTCCGCACACGGCTCACCCTCTTGGCCCAGGGTGACCCAGAACAAATATGCTTACACTGCTGTCAGGCCTCCAGACTGGCTCTGGCATTACTGCTCCTGCTCAGCCTCTAGGAGAGACCTTCTCCTGCCTCCGATTGCTGGCAAAATGTGCTCTATAAGCCTTATCAAGTGCATCAAGAATACCAAAAATCACTTAGAGACTTGGGACCTCCTCTCACTAAAAACAAAAACAAAAAACAGCTCTCTGAATTAATGGGATACAAGAGTTCTTTACAATTATTAGAACCAAACCATCATATCCCAACCCAACCCATAATTCCAAGAAAACCGTGCGGCTCCTCTTGGTTATCCCTGTTCTCCTTTCCTTTGTTTAGCCTGACCCAGACACGGCAGCCTTGGAAACTCTATTCCAGATGCTGGACCTGTGCCAACGGCTGAGCTGAGCCCAGATGGATCCGTCTCATCTGTGTCCAGTGCTCCTGCCAAGCCATTAGTCTAACATCTGACCATCCGGGTTACAGGAAGATGCTGTTCAGATTGAGACTCACGCTTGGTGTTTGCCAGTTTAAGTTTGGAGTGTGAGCCTCCTCAGTGAGCCCTGAGAGTGCGGACCTGCTACACATCTGTGCAGACCGAGTGACCCATTCATTTCAAAGGGAATCAAAGGAGAGACACTGCTTCGTCCTGCACGCTGTACTCATATGTAGTTTGGAGTTTGCTGACATTTGTGTGTTACAAATTTGCAGGATTACTTCTCTCCTCATAAACTAAAATGCAGACAATTTTCCTCTGACTCAAAGTCAGAAATACTGTCAGGTACTAATCGTGCACTTCTGAACTTCAGCTTCTAAAGTGACTGACATCTTCCACAACTGAATTTTCAATATTTATGTTAAAACTTTGTGTGTACTCCCTATCCTAGGAATATTGTCAGTAAAACAGCATTCCCTGGTCATTCTGAATAAAACCAAAACAACAAATTTACAAATAAAAGTACAATGAATCTGCTTCCACAAACAATATATGCTCATTGATTTTAACATTAATTTTGTTATAAGCATCATTTTCAACTTTTTCTTTTTATATCTATTTCTTGTTTAATTGTTGTTATTTTCTAATAAACAGCTCATATTTTTTCATTTTCACTGCTTTTCTGATTCAATAAATTTCAATTTTCTCCTCCACTGTGCTCCAGTATATTTCTGTGTATTGCTGCATATAAATTTTTGTTTTAAAAAAGTGTTTGCCTCTTAAAATTTGAAAGACATAGTTACCCAGCATAACTTTGTGCCAATTTCTATTTTCACCAAAAGTATTTGAGCATTTCTCTGTATTCTCTCAACATTTTACTCAGTCAATCCAATATCTGCAAAATTACCTTGTATTATTATAAATACATAATTATAAAAACATATATTTTAGATATGTGCCTTTTATAATACAATTTTTAAATATAGCAAAAGTCATTTATTAATAGACCCAAGTATTTTTTTTCCTGTAAAAAATTAGGAAGCCAGAAGTACCTAAATTTAAACAGAAGTCAAGCAATCAATATCTCACTATATTATCTTATTTAGAAATGTTAATAAATATCCATCATTTAGTTTAACTTCGTATAAACTTTTATCTTAGTTATATTTATTTAATTACTTTTCTGTTTAACAAATATGCTTAAATGGATGCCAAACTGCTAACCATCATCTTAAATTATTTTTCTTATTGACAAATTTTGTAATATGGAGTTAGCATGAGCTTATTTGATGAATAAACCCAGTAGAAAAAAATATGTTTGTATTACCGCTAACACTAATGATTCTGAAGACATGCCTATTTTTATTAAACCAACATACTTAAATTAGTTTTTCATTAACAAAGATTATCCCAGATCATGTGAATTTGAGAAACATTTGGGTTAGTTTCTATGTTTCTGAAAGTTTTGGAAATAATTTACATGAGCATTTAGTTTTCTCCTAGCCCATTAAACAGAACTCAAAAATATCGTATGGGCCCAAAGAATACACATAAATAGATATGTTTCTCCAGAGTCGCCACTACAATTCCAAAAAATCCAAACGTTCACCCATTTTCCAAGGCAGAAGATCCTGGTCCAAGAATTGTATACATATGGGGATCAGAGGTTTTTGAGGAGATGGAGAAGGAGTTTAGACTGGCAGAACTCCCCTTCGCCTGCAGATTCCCTAAGATGTTTAACTATGAGGGGTCTTATTTCTTAACTGTTTCAAAACACAAGTAATCAGCACATCTGACCAAAATAGGGTGGCTGTGGCCTCTTCGCCATGCACGTGTGTGCAGGTGAAGACACGGCGGTATTACTAGGTGAGAGGCCTCCTTTGCTCTATGCATGTCCCCAAGCAATGACTCAGCAAAACACTACACACACTGTACAAGTACATTCTTAGGTAGTAACCTCTTTACGTTAATGTAGCAGGAGCATCACTAATAGGCATGAGGTCTCTTTTATAAGTTGCCACTGAACAGTTGTTAGCTGCTTTATACATAATAAATCATGTCCCACTTGCCTGTGGTTACCCGCCTGTTTTTCCAATTCCCTGTACCCAGAAGGGTTCAGTCCCTGGCTGAGGGGGTTGCACCCAACAGTGACTCACCAAGACGCTTCAACAAACAAAATACATGTTCTACAGAATAAAGAGCTCCTATGCTAATTAGACTGGACAGCAGAGCTACCTTCCAGAACAACCTTCCAGAATGACCAGTGGGCAGGGGGTGGGGTGGCAGCCAAGGCAGCTGGGGATGGGAGGCAGCAGCCAAGGCGTCCAGGGCTGCCAAGGCCTACGCTTGTATGAACTTTGTGCGTCAGGCCTCTAGTCTGTACAATAAAGCCAGAGAGCATAAAATACAAAGCAAGTGGAGTTGAGGTCTAAGCGATTTACCTATGAACTCTATGGTCCAGTGAGAGAGAAGTGGCCTCAGCAGACTCTGTGTCCATCACCAACATCCAGATGCTCACTATGCTCAGGTTCATTGCAGGGTCTCCTTTGGATCCCACTTCTGATACTAGAAACTGTCAAAAATTCAGAGTTAATAACATTTCAATTCCCAAATGAATAACTATCAAAATAAAAATAATAAATAGTATTTAGGAAGACTTTGTTGTACATATAAGAACAGTGTATAACCTGGGAGCCTTCAAAAATATGAAGTAATATGAGGCTCACTCAGGATGCTTATCAAGTGAAAATGAAGTTGCTTCTCTTTATAACTAGAGGCCCGGTGCACGAAATTCATACACTGGGGAGAAGGGGTCTCCTTGGTCCAGTCTGCACCCTCTCCATGGGACCCCTCGGTGGGTGTCTGACTGCCAGTTTACTCGAACATCTCTCTCACAACCCTGGACTGCTGACTCCGAATCGCCCACCTGCCTTCCTGCCTTGCCGCCCCTAACTGCCCCCTCCTATCAGCCAGGTTGCCTCCAACTGCCAAACTAGTTTTGGCAAGGGTTTGGTTTTAAAAAGTGATTATCTCATGCTGGTTTGGCTCAGGGATAGAGCATCGGCCTGCGAACTGAGGGGTCCAGGGTTTGATTCCGGTCAAGGGCATGTACCTTGGTTGTGGGCACATCCCCAGTAGGGGGTGTGCAGGAGGCAGCTGATTGATCTTTATCTCTCATGGATGTTTCTAACTCTCTATCCCTCTCTCTTCCTCTCTGTAAAAAAATCAATAATATATATATATATATATATATTTTTTTTAAGTGATTATCTCATATCATTTTTAGGAAGATGACTTAAGTAAATGATTTTCAGAGGCATTAAAAGAAATAACCTGTTAATTTTGCTTAATTTTATAAAAGAAGGTTCATTTTAACCTGTAGTAAATTTAAAAAGATTTAAGATTAAAATTGATCCAAGTTTCTTGTTTTTATCTTTATGATTATTAAATTCCTAAAATTTTCTGTAGACATTTCTTTTAAATAAGTCTGGTAATATGTTTTCAAGAAAACAAAATGAAAATCATGATTCAACTGTAAAGTCATGAATAAAATTAATGCTGAACAAAAATATCTTACTCTAATTACTGATTTTTTCTAAGTAATTATGGAAAATATGTAACCATCGTAATCCCTACTTGCAGAAAGCCACATTTTACATGTTCCTTTAACACTTTTCAATTAAACTTCTTGCATTCAAATGTATGTTTAATCTCAGATCAAGGCAAAGTTTGTAACATACTTTGCATGTTGCACTTTTCAGTATTTCAATGGAGATAACAATTCAAATCTGATATGGAAACTCTGTTGCAAATATTTGTAATCATATCATGCTAAAACCACCAGCTTGCTTTGAGATATATCTGTGAATTACTTTATGAGATGTGCCATAGTCTCATAAAGTAAGTCCATAGAGTGGCATGTTTGTGTATCTACTTTTGTGTTTGGTTCTGAGAAACAAGCTGGTGAAATAATTTCATACTTCAAATTGTGTTTCACAGATTTTGTATTATTCCATTTTAAATCTGTCCATATTTTATCTTTGTTATCTAGTTGACCGCTAGTTCCCGGATCACCAATAAAAAAGACAAAAAAATATGTCAGAAATGATTGCTTGACAACTTTTCCCCATCATTTCAAAGTAATTCTAATGAACCAAATTCTTGCTTATCTTTGTTTTATTAATAAACATAATTTATTTATAGTAATCACTATTCTTCAAATAAGCATAATTAATTTTAGGCGGGTGGGAGTTATAAATGTAAATAATTGTTCCATTTTCCTAAAAATACTCCGTAAACAATATCAAGTTGAGTAAGCTTGAGAAAAGACTGAAGTAATACAAAAAACTGATCATTTGTTCTTTCTTATTGCACAGTAGCCATTTAAATGTGTGAATGAGCCCTGGCTAGCTTTGCTCAGTGGTTAGAGCATTGGCCCTCACATGGAAGGTTCGAGGGTTCAATTCCCAATTAAGGGCACCTGCCTGGGTTGCAGGTCCATTCCCAGCAGTGGGCGTGGAAGGCCAGCAGTCGATGTGTCTCTCTCACATCAATGTTTTTCTCCTTCTCTTCCTTCCCACCTCCTCTCCACTCTGAAAAATCAATGAAAAAATATCCTCAGGTGAGGATTAAAATAAGAAGAATCAAAGAAACAAAAAAAGTGTGAATTAATAAAGTCATTGCCATAAATATATATGCTACCTTCCAATAACTATTGGTGAAGCCACTGAAAAATCATATCTTCCCTATAAAATTTTGTTGTCCAGTCTTTGTATTTACTCCAATAAGATTTACTAGTGACAAATTACTAGTAGTGTACTAGTTGGCTGGTAATCTCGGAGTTTATACTATTTACAGCCTACTTTAATCTTGAAAAGTTCAGAAAGTGAAGCTTCCAAACATGGAATGGTTAGATCATCTCACAAAATGGTGGAGTCTTTCTAAAATATTACAGGTATTTTTATGAGACTATAAACTATTTTTTAAGTAAAAAAAAAAAGGTTTTAAAGCCAAAGAGACTGTGTGTTCCAGCTTTTTGTAAAGTGGTGTGCTCAAAAGCAGCAGTTAGCAGTGAAATATACATCTTACTTTTAGTACTATATTATAAAAAAGTATTTGTCCGATTTTAATCCTTTTTGATCTTAGAGATAAAACTTTGCACAGTAAAATTTTACCTCCTGGCTCTTCACCACTTCTTCAATCCTATCATTCTTGACATACAGTTAAGAAAAGACCTCCAGATTGATAAGTTTGAAGGCTAAGAAGAAACTTATAAAATGAAAAATGGATTCTCCAGGCTGAGGACAATTTATGAGCAGTTGGCACCTCAACACAGTGTATTACCAACTAGCATGAAGGCAGCTGAACCTGCCTGAGCATAAGAAGACCGTGAGAAATCTTATCCCCATAAAAGAAGATTTACATCGAAATGGATGTACTCCAGCCCTCGGGATGAGCAGGTGAGATGCTTTAGTTCCACCTGTGCTGCATATACCGGGGTGGGGGTGGGGCATCACTGTCTATGGCTGACTCTGTTCTGATTGGCTGATGCTCATAAAGCAGCAGTTGTTAGGTTGTTACATGTCTTAAAGGTCATCCCAGAGCTCTAGCTGGGATGACCTTGGTGTTGGCCTGCAGTGGGTATTGACAGTGTTTCCCTGCCGCCTTTCTCTCACAACCTGGGCATGCTGCAATGTACACTGATTCTTCCAAGCTTCCATCAACTGATTTTGGAAAAATTACTTTTAAGTCTTTTTCCCCCCCCCAATTCCAAACTATCTTTGAGACCCACATCCCAAAAATAGACTGCCTGGAGGAAAGGCAGTAATTGATTATTTTCTTTATATATATATATATCTAGAACTGAGACCAAAAATATACTAACATATTCAATAAATATGCATTGGAATAACCGGCAGCAGCCAAGGGGGCAGGGTGGCTGGACCATGCATGCGCTCTGCTGCCCACGTGACATTCTGCTGCCTGTGCCCGATGCATTTGTTTATTATATTAGACATTGTATTAGAATGATCTATTCATACTATGACTTATACAAGTATTTGGTTCATTTTTGCTGCTACCCTGTTTCCCCGAAAATAAGACAGTGTCTTATATTAATTTTTGCTCCCAAAGATGCGCTAGGTCTTATTTTCAGGGGATGTCTTATTTTTCCATGAAGAAGAATATGGTACACATTTATTATTAAATGAAAATTAAGGAAATTTATTACCTGTATATGGTACGGTAGTACAGTAGTTGTCAACGCAAACCAGACAAACTGGGAATCCTACGGTATCAAGAATTTTCTCATTTATTCAATAACAATCATGTCATCATCTTCTGGAACATCATCATAACAATCCAATTCCTGAATTTCCTGGTGAATTTCTTGTGACTCCATTTCTTTCAGAATCAGTGGACCAAATCTCTGTTTAGCAATAGCACTGTCTTTAAATGAGTACTTCTTGTCAAGGTAGCCTGCTCGCAGTGCATTTGCAATGCAACTGTCAGTGATTTTCTCCCGTGAATTCTTCACCCAAGTCACAACTTCTTGCAGTTCAGGTTCCACAAAGTTTCCACGCTGATTTCTCTCCATTCTATTTTCAATGTAGTCATTAATTTCCATGCGCACATTGTCTTTGAATGGCTTGTTTATTGCAATATCAAGAGTCTGGAGATAGGCCATCATTCCTGCCGGAATCATTATCTGATCTATTTTTCTTTCGTGAAGAAATGTCTTTATGTCTCCTCCTCTCTCCTGCCCAGCGCTCACCGCTCACTCCGACCCCTACTCCGCCTCCACACAGCAGTGACTTCAGGACTCTGCATAAAATCACTGGTTGCTAGACGCCAGTCAGGGCGGCCCTAGCGACCAGTTTATGGTAAATTAATTTTCATTCTGAGACAGAGCTTAGGTGGGGCCTTATTTTTGGGAGGGGATGCCTTATATTTCACTCAGTAGGAAACCTGTAAGAAGGTATTATTTTTGGAGGATGTTTTATTTTCGGGGAAACATGGTATATAGTACTCAGTGTTCTGATTCATCAGCAATGTATTTATCCATTCTCTTGTTAATGGACATTATTGTTGCTTCCACTTTAGAGCTATTATGAACAATGCTGTTATTTACATTTTTGAACATACATTTTGGTGAAAGCACACTTTATTTGAGCATATACCTTAAAAATAGAATTTTTGTATACATACATTTAGCTTTAATACTTATTGCCAACTCATTCTCTCAGAGAGATTGTGCCAAACCAGGTAGGAAAGCACAGGTTATTTTGCATTTTATTTTGCATTTTAACAACACTTGCTGTTGCTATCTTTCCCAATATGTACAGGGATTTACTGTGCTTTTTATTTGAATTTCCCTAAACACTGTTATGATTTGTCTTGTATTCTCAAAATTCATAAGCTAAAATTATAAACCCTAGTACTCAGAATATTACTTTATGGAGTCATTGCAAATGTAATTAGTTAAAATAAGGTTATACTAGAGTAAGGCTCAGTCCTAATCCAGAATACCTTGTGTTCTTAACTTAAGAGGGATCAGGGTATAATTTGGATACAGACACAAGGGAGAATGCCATGTGAACATTGGAGTTTTGCTGCCACAAACCAAGGAAGGTCAAAGATGACCAACAAACTAGTAAAAACTATAGAAGGAACATGAACAAATGCTCCCTCACAGCCCCGGGAAGAAGTAAACATTGCTGATACCTTGATGTGGCCTCTGAAATGTCAGAATAAATTTTTGTGGTTTTAAGTCAGCTAGTTTGTGGTCCTTTGTTAGAGCAACTCTAGTGAAGAAATATAACGACTAATGTTAGTTTGCATTTCCTTGTTTACTAACATTAGCATTTGGATATTCTACTTTATGACATGCCTTCTGACTTATTTCCTGATTGAGTACTAAGGATATGTGAGCAATTGGGCTAAAAGTTGACTTTCAGCTACATATTGAAATATCTCCTTTTTTTTGACGATAACACAACTCGATACTTTTTATTGTCTGGGACGATGGTTGCTCACAGACCACAGAGACTCAGGAAGGCCCATTGCTCGGGCCCAACCAGAGACACTTCCACACTCTCAATTCAGAATCCTTTGGGCTAGAAGACAGGCTTTTCCTGGCGGGAGGTCCATGACAGCACTCAGTACAAGAGCGCCATACCTGAGCCCAGCTGAGGGAGGCTGGACTCATTTTATTACCTCGGTGTGACCCTGAACACTCGGATGTGGATGGCGGAGTTGTCTCTGACGCGGGTCAGCGGCTCTCGGGCCTCAGTCTCTGGTTCCAGGTCGTCACCAAGCTCCGCTGTGGAGGTGTTGGCGGCCACCTGCAGGGAGCCGAGGCTGCCCGCCTGCAGCTGGGGGCGATGTTGATGGCACGGTGGGTGGCCAGGCCCGGCCATGGATGTAGACCTCAGTGCATGCGTCCTGAGCCCGCGCCCCGCCGTCCAGCAGCTTCTGGCAGCGGACAGCTGGGCCTGGAAGTCGGTCTTCGTGTTGACAGAAATGTCACTGGGCCCCGGGGCCGGCGGGGAGGCAGTGGCTCCGAAGGGCGTGCTCCGCAGGATCCACTCAGGCTGCCGCCCCGGGGCTCCTGGGTGTCCGCCCCGTGGCTGCCCTGGTCTGCGCCAGGGCCTGAGGCGGTGCGGCCAGGACCCCAGGCCCGCACAAGCGAAGGAAAGGGGCGCTCAGCAGGAACGCAGGGGCGGGCGGCACGGCTCCTGCGGGACCCACGGGTCACCCTGAGGCCTCCGCTTCCGCCGAGTCCGGCGCCGAGGGCTCCACCACGTGTCTCCTACATATCTTCTTTGCAGTACATTTTTTACCCCCTTAATGGTATTCCTAATTTTGATATAATATTTATTCGTGTTTTGCAGTATGTTTGCTTCTCTTTATATTCCTATTTGTATTTTTATTATTTTTAAAATAAATTTTTGTTGATTTCAGAGAGGATGGGAGAACAGAGAGAAATAGAAATATCAGCTGCCTTCTACATGCCCTGCCGAACCAGCAACCGGGGCATGTGTCCTGAGTGGGAATTGAACCTGACCCCCTGGGTCATAAGTCAATGCTCAACCACTGAGACACACTGGCTGGGCAATTGTGGACTATTTAAATCTTGATAAAAAAAAAAAAAGAGAGAGAGAGAGAGAGAGAGAGAGAGAGAGAGAGAGAGAGAGAGAAAGAGAGAGAGAGAGAGAGAGAGAGAGAGAGAGAGAGAAAGAGAGAGAGAGAGAGAGAGAGAGAGACCCCCTACGTTTTTTTTTTTTTTTTTTCTATTTTACGCTTGATCTTAGCCTAAAGGCCAAGAAGCGATAGTTTTTTTTCTATTTTAAATGGTTATTTGAAAACACTTCTAGCTCCAGAACTTTATTTTTATTTTTAAAATATATTTTTATTGATCTCAGAGAAGAAGTAAGTGGGAGAGAGAGTAGAAACATCAATGATGAAAGAGAATAATTGATTGGCTACCTCCTGCTCACCCCATAGTGGAGATTAAGCCTGCAACCCAGGCATGTGCCCTGACCAGGAATTGAACCAAGACTCAGGTTCATAGGTCTATCCTCAACCACGGAGCAGGCTCTGTGAAAAATCAATAAAAAAGATATATATATATATATATATATATATATATATATATATATATATATATGAAGTAAGGGTTTAGTTCGAGATAATTCAGTTCAACAGCACAAGAGTGGATGGTCACATACATGTACACACTGACGAGGAGTAGAGAGGAAGGGATGGATTGGTGAAAAGGCACCAAGGAGCCTCAGATAAAATGATTGGAAGGTAGAGCCAAAAAATGATGAAAGTAAATACCACCACCAACGTCACAGGAACAATATAATAATGAGAATGGAAGCTACATAATCCAGGCTATATCAGGTCCTTTGGATCATTTGTTTCTCAGAAAGGGCTGACCCTCTAGGTGAAAAATGTTTTATAGAGCACTAGAGGCCTGATGCACGAAATTCATGCAACAGTTCGCCTTCCTTCCCCCGGATGCTGGCACCAGCTTCCCTCTCCTACTGGGGACCTGAGCTTCCTTCTGGTCACCAGCACGCACCGGGAACCCGGGCTTCACTGAAGCCCCAACTTTGTCCAATAGGTCATCCGGAAGGACGTCTGGTCTAATTAGCACATTCCACTTTAATTATTATATTTTATATAGTGTTACTATATTACCCCATTAATTCTTATGTCCTCCTCAAGGAAACCTAATAATGGGTGTTTTAATGAGGGTGTCCACCTTAGCCATTGTTATGAAGCGAGTCCCCAAGAGATGAACCACCAGAGCCAATTTGACTTTAAGCATGCCAGAGTTTATTACAGATTCGAATCCGGGCTCAAACCTTGGCTGACGCAGCAGCCGGCAAACACCCAGGTGAGAGCCCCGATGGAGGGGCAGTCTCTCCTTTTATCTCTTTTTCCCATCCCATCCCACTGTTGGTCTGTCACACTCTGATTGGCACCTCAAGACAGAGAACTGGCCGTCTTTAGCTGTTCCTTAGGTGATTTACACAACCTGGCCTGTTTTGCTTCAAACAGAATGTCTGTTCTGACTCCCAAAAGGAGTGCAGGATGCTGCGTTTTTTTATGGCCCCAATTTCCCAGCCAGATCCAGAGGGAGGTCTGCATGTCCCACCCCAAAAGAGTTCCCGGCACTGAGTTACGACTGATTTTATTTTTTTAAACTTTTCCCCCATGGACTGGTCTGTCTCCAGAGTCCTTATCTCTTGGGCAGACAGGCCAACTGTCACATTCCCTACTGATCTTATCGGGGAATCAAATCTTTGAATCCTCCTCCTCCAGGTCCTCCATTTTGAGACTATGAGAGTGAGTTCGGAGGACCATGATCTTAAGGTCCTGGACTTTGGATTGTATTAAACTTACCAGACATCTGAACAAACAAGGATCCACAGTTATAGATAGTAATTGAATGAGGAGGGAGCAGGCTAAGGCCCTAATAAGAGTTGTTAGCCAAGGGGACCATGTAAAGAGGTTTTCATACAGGTTCCCATGGCTGGCCCTGGCTTCCTCCCTTTCCTTTAATCTTTTTCTTAGTTGGCTGAGGCTCTCCTTTATGACTCCAGAGTGGTTGGTATAAAAACAATAAGCTTCACCCAGGGCTAGGCAAAGCCCTCCTTGCTTGAGAAAAAGTAGGTCTAAACCCCATCTATTCTGGAGGACAACTTCAGCTAGGGAGCTCAGTGACCCTTCTAGCTTGCTGACTGTACTTTCAAGAGTGCTAAGGTCAGTATCTATCTGTTGGCTCAATTCTCTGTAGTCCTGGTTCCCCTTAATAAAAGGGGAATAAGGACTGGGACCCTCTTAACCCGGTGTGGGGCGAGACCTAAGTGTTCTCGGCCCCCTTCCCCAGAGAAGTAATAGACCTGAGGAAGTATGTGTGCTAAGATGGAGAGGCCTGGCAATTCCTTGTCTCAGAGAAATGGGGGAAAGGCACAATGAGTTATTCCATTGGTACAAGCCCACCAAGTCCCTTCAGGGGCAGCCAGCAGGGCTGCTCCTCCTCGCGATGGCTCCTCGGGTAGCTGATGGTGGAGGCACAGGACGAGGCATGGAAAGAGTCCTTCAGAGGGTAATTTGCAGGCATTAAGCAAGTCCCTTGTCCTTGTAGATCCCGGAGAGTAAGTTTCGGGTTACGACCCCACTGGCAGTGACCCTCCGCAGCGTCCAAGGAGATGTTTCTTATGTCCTGTGGGGTATCTCCAAGAGAGATGTTAACAGCAATTCCTGAATAATAAGGGGGTTAAGGGTTGAGACATAACCAACAGTCATTTGTGAGGCTGGGGTGAGTCCTTGGACAGTGAACTTCTTTACCCACACTGAGTCTCCGGGCTGGAAGAGATGTACAGGGTCCACAGTGGGCACTGGCAGTGTATCTGGAACAAGCTTATGGGTGGCTCTCTGGGTAAAATGCAGAGCCTATAAGGACTTGAGCAAGGGAATGGTTATGAATTCTATCTTTCAGTTTCTCCCTGACCCCAGGAAGGATGGAGGGAGGTCTACCATGTATGATCTAAAAAAAGGGGGGGACCCAGCCCAGTAGGGGGTACACCTGGCCCATAATAGGGCGAAGGGCAGGGGGTTGGTCCAATTTTCACCGGTTTCCAGGACAAATTTAATTAAACTTTATAGAGTTCCACTCATGCCTGTCCTAAGGCTTGAGCTATACTTTTAGATACCTTGCTACAAAGACTAGGCTGTCATCTGATCCTATGACTACTGGCAGCTTGAATCTAGATATAATCTCCTGGAGTAATTTCTTGACTACTACAGAGGCAGTTTCTATCCTATGCTTCAACCTAATCTGAGAAGGTGTCTATAAAAACTACCATGTACTTGTACCTTAATGCTGGTGGCTTAATCTCTGTGAAACCCACCTTCTAATGGCTCTCCTAGGGAATTTCCCTGGGGCCCAAATTCACAGGGGTCCCTCTATTCTTGCTTAGCATTTACCTGTACACAGACAGTACTTCTAGTGACTATGCTTTTACCTTACTTAAGCTTCGTAGTATCTGCCTCACAGAAGTTCAGAAGTCTTGATGATGCCTAAGTGGGTAACCTGGTGTAACTGGGCAACTAACGTCTGACCTAGAGCCTCTGGGACCAACAGTCTGCCATCTGGTAGGGTCCACCAACCATCTGGTCCTTTAATGACTTGCTTCTGTTCAGCCAATTCCTCCTCTTGTTTGGTGTAGGTTGGGGTCCGGCAGACTTGTAAAGGCCCTACTGGTCTTTGGGCATCTTCCTTAGCAGTTTGGTCTATGGCTCTATTTCCTCTGGCTTCAATTGCCTCCCCTCTCTGATATCCTTTGCAGTGCACTATTGCAACTGCTTGCAGGAGTCAGATGGACTCAAATAAGCTAAAATCTCTGAAATTGGTAATCCTCTTTCCTGGGGATGGCACTGTGTCCCCATTGAAGGGCCTGGATTAAGGCCAAAAGTTCAGGAACTGTGTCCAAATGGTATAATCTAGGGTGACTACTGCTGCCCCTGAATATCAGATCCCATCCCGAATGTAACTGCTCCCATCCGTGAACAGTACCTTGTCTGGTAAGGACATCTGTCAGTACTGTGTCTGTTACCTCTATGCCATCACGAATAGGTTCCTCTGGATCATCTGGAAGCAGGCTGGCAGGGTTGATGGCCAGTGTCTTATGGAACCGGACACATGGCTGGTCCAGGAGAAGAGCTTGGCACTCGGTGATTCTGGCGTTTGACATCCATCTCTCTGGAGCACCCGAAGGAGGGTCTCAACGGCATGGGGTGTTGTCAGGGCTAGCTCCTGGCCCAGAGTCTGCTTATCTGCCTCCTTCTTTAGCAATGCAGTGGTGGCCGCTGCCCAGAGGCACAATGGCCACTCTGCTGCCACAGGGTCTAGTCTCTTAGACAGATAGGCCACATAGGCCACAGGTCTCTTCCAGGGACCTGGAGTCTGAGTGAGAATCCCTTCGGCAATGCCCCTTACCTCACTCACGTTAAGGAGGAAGGGCTTCGTGACATCTGGCAAGGCTAGGGCAGGTGCTGAGATGAGAGCCTTCTTTAGCTCCTCAAAGGCCCGTTGTTCTACTTCAGTCCAGTTCAGCAGCTGCGTTCCTCCAGTGCGTGTTCCTTCTTAGGTCCACAGTCCTCCTTGATGTCCACGGAAAACAGTGAGTTTGTCTGGTGGCTCCCTGGACTGATATCTTCCTAGCGGTCCCATAGGCTCTGTCAAGACTGAATAAACTGCCCAGTGCTCACCAGGAAATTAATAGCTTTTCCTCTCACTTGTAAGGTTACCCTTGGGAGCTTAATTGAAAGGAGCCCTGGTCCTGTCAGTCTTCTTCCTTGAGGTTAAAAACCCTTGTAGTCTAAGTCTTCCTTTCTTTCAGACCGTTTCTGTCTCTTCTGGCCTCACCTTCTGTCTCTCTCCCTCTCTAATCTCTGTCCTTTCCTGTCTCTTGCTCATGTCTCTCTCCCTCCCTTTCTCACATACACACTCACACTTATATACCCTTATCACTTTCTCTTCCAATCTTCGTTTCTGCTTCTGTCTAAATCCTCCTTCTCAGACTCCCAGAGTCTCTTTTTTAAGTCTCTGTTTTGTTCTTTCCCTCTCTCCCTGTTTCTCCTTCTCATCACATGCACAGCTTTCATAAAAACTTTCACTATTTTACATTAGCTTTTAAACCTTCTTTCTATGTCCTTCAAAAATCTATAACCATACCTCAAATCTTCCATTATTTTAAAATATTTAGAAAAGGCAGAGGGAAGAGGGAGTGGGTCCAGCACTCTGTTCCCAGGCCTCCAGCCCCTTGAAATTTAAACTGCCACATTCTTCCTACAGATAAAGATCTCAGATTCTGATAAGACTGAAAAGGGGAACAGGAGAATTTCTAGCTGAGCCTTTAAGCCCCCTAACAGAACAGGGTGAAAAGTGTCCAAGCAGTCAAGGGGGGGTTGGGGTCCCCTTGGGATATAGGGGGGTCACAGGGGAATTTTCCTTCTCGCCTTACCGCCTCCAGCTACTCAAAACAACTCCTGGAGCTGAATGGAGGCATGGAGTCAGCGGGTCCCAGGTGGTGAAGGCTGTGCTTCCACCAGGGCGTTTTCATCAGGCTGTCCACCCCTTGCCTCTTGCTAGTGAAGGTGCCTTGGGGGAACCGGTGACCCCTACACTGCAATCGGACTCCCTGAACTTTCTGACAAACTCTTACTGATTTTAAAATTATAACTTGCGTTGACGAACACACAAGGACCAAGCCGCCCACAAAATATTTTCCTTTTCTTTTAAAGATTTTACAATGTACTGTAATCATCAATTACATTAAACTTAAATGGCCAATTGAAACAAACAGTTCTGAGACCATTCCTCCACAACTGATGAAGACTGGGTGGAGGCAGAAATAAGATTCATTTAGTTTTTGAGCTTGCTGGGCAGACTTGGTGACTTTGCCAGCTCAAGCTTCATTCCTGTAAATAGTTAATTTTAGAATTCAGTCTCTGCTTTTAACCTTTTTGGACTATAATTGTTACAACCTCATACCTTCACATTAAAATCTGGGGCTGACTGTGCTACAAATTGGACCACCAGGGCTGCCTGATTTGCCGGGGCATCAGGATCGATAGGTGTGTATGTCCTATAGGCCTCACATAGTCGCTCGAGGAAAGCCGCCGGACTCTCATTTGGCCCTTGTCTGGTCTCAGTCATCTTAGAGAGATTGGTAGGCTTTCGAGCGACAGCCCGAATGCCTCTCAGGAGAACCTGGCGGTAATGGTCCAGAGCCTCCTTTCCTCACATCGAATTGGGGTTCCAATTAGGGCGGGCCAAGGGGAAGATGGGGTCAATCTGGGCTGAATCTGTAACAGGCTCCCCATGGCTGTCAAGAACCTGTTTTCTCCCTTTAGTCTGTATTCTCTCTCTCTCCTCAGTTGTAAGCAGGGTGTTTAGTAGTTACTGGCAGTCATCCCGGGTGGGCTGGTGAGTGTAAAGTTATCAGCCCTTGGGGGTTCTGCGAAAAGGGGGGATTCTGATTCTTCCAATTGTAAAATCAGAGGTGGTGAAAGGAACATAAGTCCTTAGGCTCAGCCCATGGGAGTCTGTCTCCCCCACCTCCCTGAGCAGTAACAGGGCGGCCGGTCGGCTTTCACTGACCTGAGCTCCTGAACGAGTGTGGGGAGGGCTGAGGGGAGCTCATTAAGGGTGGTCCCTTTCCTATCCCTCTCACCAGACCTGGAAGAGTCAGGTGACACAGGGGGTTCCTTCTCGATGGCTCCTTCTCGGGGTAGAGGAGAATACTCCATTCTCATCTGAGATCTCACTGGGGGGTCAGGTCCCTTTTCTTCGCTTGGCGAGGTAGTGGAGACAGCAGTGGCCACATAAGGGGGTGGGCAAGGGAATTTCAGGCCCGACATCGGGTCTTCCTCAGGAGCCTCTAAAACAGGGGGTGCCGAAGGGGCATGAATCGGCTTCTCTCAGCCCACCTGTGGCCGGGCGAGTAAGACAGACCTGGGAGGTCTCTTTCCCAATTTTCCTTTGTCAGGGAGACAACCACACTCCTTCAGCCATTTGGGGTTATAAAAAAGAACATCAATCCAGATATCAATGTATGGAATTTGGTCCGGATGCCCGGGGCTTCCATAGACTATCCGCCAGAATCCTGAGCAGGGCCCCATGTCTAGGATCCCTGTTGAAGGCCAATCAACCCCAAATGTCGGCCACTCCAACTCACAGAGTCTCCGGAGAGTGATGGCATCTACGGAAACACCATAGCCTTCACCTCGTTTTTTGAAGTCCGGAAAAATTTTAACCATGCATTCGAGGGGACCTAGGTGACTCTTCTTTGAGTTTCCTTGCCCCATTTCTCTCTTTCTTCCCAATCTATAAACAGTTAGGCAACAAATAATTCCAAAACAAATCCAAAAGAGGAAAAACGAAAACACTTTTACCAATTCCCACACAGTCGATTGCGGCCGCACTCTCTCAACACTCACAACGACACTCATTCCGACCAGAACCAGGGAGTCTCCAGACTCCAGAACCAGGCAGAACCAGGGAGTCTCCAGACTCCAAAACCAGGCAGAACCAGGGAGTCTCCAGACTCCAAAATCAGGCCTCCAGGCCTCGGTGGTCATCACCACCTCTGTTGCGAACCGGGAGTTCAGTGGCGTCCTACCTCCCGAGATCATGACAACAGGGTACTTACCAAACCAGGACAAGAAGCTTCAAGAAACTTAAAAGAAAAACCAGGCCTGACTTACCGGCGCCAAGCAGGCGGATCCGATCTGATGTTCCAGAGGACGTGAAATTTCTTAGAGGGGCTTACTGAGAAGCCCCCCTGGTGGGGTCTCGCTGGGGAGCCTCCAAATGTTATGAAGCGAGTCCCCAAGAGATGAACTACTGGAGCCAATTTGACTTTAAGCATGCCAGAGTTTATTACAGATTCGAATCTGGGCTCAAACCTTGGCTGATGCAGCAGCTGGCAAACAGAATGTCTGTTCTGACTCCCAATGTAAAAAATGTAAAAGACTGGTCAACCTTGAAGCTCTGAAAAGTCAGAGCCAACCACTCCCTATCAAATTGAGACAACGGTAACTGAAACAACTTCCCCATCTTGTAATCATGTGATAATCCACTTATTACCTGTCTAAGGGCTATGGGTGTCTCCCAAATCAGCTTAAGGGTATGGGTGTATCCCATAACCTCAATAAAAGGGATAGCAAGGCAGGAGCCTAGTGGTAGTCTTCCCACTGGTGGACTCCTGCCTGGTCCCCCATTTTCCCAAATTAACTCTTTTCCAGTCTCTCTCTTCATTTTAGTTTGCGGCCTTTTTCAGAAACCGGAGCCTGAACCAAGCGGGTCACATTAAGGGATCCCACACATTGTTACATGAGGAAAGACCCAGCTGCAGGGCCTACTGGGCATAAGGAAGACTGAGGAGGCTAAGTCATGGCCAGACTCTAATGTAACTGCTAAGGTTTGGAAGTAAATACATATTGCTCTTAAGGGAGGAGGCATAGTCTGTGGTGAGTGGGATGAAGAATGGAAAAAGCCTCTTATGTGAAATATAAGCATGATTCTAAGCCTAATTTTCTCAGGTATTGCTTAGCCTCACCACTGGAGAGTATTAAGAATGTGCTTCTCCTAAACATGAAATCATTGCCTTTTTTTCATTGAAGTCACCTAACCTCTAGTGTTGATATGAAGTAAACAACTTAAAAAATTCAAGTTAATGTAGTGTTTCCATTGGATAAAGGGATCACTCGGGCCAGTGTGTATGGTGGCCCTGCAGTCCTGTGAACACTAGCTGGGTGCATGGGGTGTGCTGATGTCACGCACTGGTCATAGAACACCGCTGACACCATGGCGACGACTCGCATCATAACTGCCCTGGTCAGAACAGTGAGTTGGTTAGAGAAGAGGTCTCTTGAGTGTCCTGTTATTGATAGTGATTTGTTCATATTGATTTTATTTGTTAATTTGATTCTTTGTCATCACCATCTGACACACTGAAAGCAGAGTTTGGGGGGAAAAGGTATCTGATTTCAGTGACTCTTTAAAGAGTTGAACCATGAAGCATAAAAATAAGCAGAAACATCTGGAAGACAAAACTGCAAGAATGTCAAGAGGTATGTGTTACGCACATTCAGGTACTGTTTTCTAAAGAAAGAAAGAGAGAGAATTCCTAGTTTTAATGATGGAGGGAGACAGTGAGCGAGTGAGGAAGGAAGAGGGAGGATGGAAAGAAAGAGGAAGGGGAGTAAGGGATGGCTGGGAGAGAGAAGGAGAGAATGAAGAGAAGGGGAGAAAGACGAGAGAGAAGGGGAAGAGAGAGTGGGTGGTGGAAAGGAGGAAGGGAATAAGGGAGAGAAGGAAGGAGGGAGAGAAGAAGGGAGGGAGGGGAGGAGGGAGGGAGACAATGAAAGACGGAGATGGATGTTCACATGTTGAGGGTCCAGGGAGTCTGAGAGTAAACTCAGATGCCCGAGTCCTTGTCACTGTGGTTTAGGACCTGTGCTACCTAAACCTTCTCCCTCTGGGTTACTCTGTTAGAGACATTGTGGTTGATTAGTATAATATTTCTTAGAAAATGTATTTCCCTGTATTTGATTTCTGCCTAAAGGCACTGGTAAAGTAAATGCTGTTACTAGTTTTCTTTAGTTTATTCTCCTGTTAATAAAGAAGAAAGTATGGGTCTTAGAGGAGAGGGATAAATTGGCCGGCGGGGAGGAGGGGTGGGCTTCGAACTCATTGTGTAGGGATGAGAGCTTAATGTCAGATAGAAATTATTTACACAGAAGTAAAAAAAAAATTGTTTTAGATTATGAAGATGTAAATGTGGGCCTCTTATGTGAAATGTAAGAACAAATGGGATACACACACACAAATAAAACAACCATTAGCAATGACGGTTAAATTAAGGAGAAAGTTTGGCTCTTTTTGAAAAATGGAAAACTGGAACATTTTGGTTACTATGGAGATACAAGTAAACAACTAACTAGTATATGGAAGAACCGTTGGGCAGGGGTGGGAGGGGGATGGATTGAACCCAGTCCCAAAGTCCCAATGGTAGCTCACATTACTCAAGAGGACTGATATTTCTACCTTTGGGATTTCTGCATTCTCTAAGGGACTTTGAAAAAGTCCATTTCACTTCACTTTCAAAAAATAATTGAACATATTTAGAGACGTTATTGAGCATAAACTATGAGACAAGCAAATGTACATTCACACCTTTTCACATACACACACACATATAATATAAATAAACCAGGGAAAATATAAATAAGCATGGGGGTGGGACGGGTGGTGTCCCTTATCCCAGCCTTCACCCTCTCTAATCTGGGACCCCTCGAGGGAAGTTAAACTGTCTGTTTAGACCCTATCCCACCGGAATAGGGTCTAAATGGGCAGTCGGACATCCCTCTCACAATCCAGGACTACTTGCTCCCAACTACTTGCCTGCCTGCCTTCCTAATTGCCCCTAACTGCTTTTGCCTGCCAGCCTGATCACCCCCTAACCATTCTCTTGCCAGCCTGATTGATGTCTAACAGCTCCCCTGCCAGCCTGTTTGCCCAACTTCCCTCCTCTGCCGGCCTGGCCCACCCTACAGGATTGATCGCCTTCAACTGCCCTTCCCTGCTGGCCATTTTGTGGTGGTCTCTTTTGTCCACATAGGGGCAGGATCTTTGACCACATGGGGGCAGCCATGTAGTGTGTTGGAGTGATGGTCAACCTGCATATTACTCTTTTATTAAATAGGATACAGGCCTGGTGCACGGGTGGGGGCCAGCTGGTTTGCCCTGAAGGGTGTCCCAGTTCAGGGTGGGGGTTCCCTTAGGGTGTTGGGTGGCCTGGGCCAGGGGCCTGTGGTAGTTTGCAAGCTGGCATGCTCCCCTGGCGACCCAAGTGAAGGCCCTAGTATCTGGAATTTATTTACTTTCTACAACTGAAACTTTGTAGCTTGGAGCAGAGCCAAGCCTCCTGCCTGCTCCATGGCTGCAGCCATTTCTGTTTGGATTTCATAATTGAAACTTTGTATCCTTGAGTGGAGGCCTAGGCAAGCCAGGGCAGGTGGAAAGCTTGGGTTCCGTTGCCAGGGCAACTCAAGCCTCTCAACTGCTCTCTGTGGCTGCAGCCATCTTGGTGGGGGCTTAATTTGCATACTTGCTCTAATTGGCTGGTTGGCATGGCTGGTGGGTGTGGCTTTGAGCAGAGTGATGGATAATTTGCATATTACTCTTTCAGTAGCCAGGATTGTGTAAATGTACACATAGTTTTTTAATTCATCTGTTGATGGGAACTTGGGATGTTTCCAGATCTCGGCTATTGTAAATAATGCTGCAGTGAACAATAGTGCATCAGGGTGCCCTTTTCACCAGCACTGGTTGTTTGTTGATTTATTATTGGTTATCATTATGGCAGGTATGAGGTAATACCTCATTGTGGCTTTTTAAAATTGATTTTTAGACGAAGGAAAAGAGAAAGAGGGAGATAGGGGGGTGGGAGAGAGAGAGAGAGAGAGAGAGAGAGAGAGAAGAAAGAAACATCGATAAACTGCCTGCTGCTTGAGCTCAAACCAGCATGAAACTCACAACATGGGTATGTGTACTAACCAGGAATCAAATCCAACCAACTGAGCCACACCAGCAAGGGCTTATTGTGGTGACTCTGTGCAGTTCTCTGATGATTAGTGATGTTGAGCATTTTTTTATATGTTCCCGGTAACATGACATGCCCTTGTCTGGCTCATGGGGACATACTCTTCTTGGTTTGTTTATTGTTTGTTTCCTTTTTAAAAATTGGGTGGTTCTTTTCCTGATGCTGAGTTTTATAACTTCTTTATATATCTTGGAAACTAAACCTTTTATGATGTATCAATGGCAGATTAATTCTCCTATAGAGTGAATGTATATCTTCATTTTGCTGATGGTTTCTTTTGCTATGCAGAACCTTTGTGTTTGGTTAATGGGCAGATAAAAAAACAAATAAGAAAAGTGGACCACATCTCTATTATGTTTAATTTTTTAGCAAAGCTGAATTTACTAGAAGATGCTTTGCAGCATAGAAATAAGGCAGTGGCTCTAACTGAGGGCCAGAAAGCATGGATGCCTTCTTCTTCCTCTGATGATTCATCCTGCATCCCACCTAAGGACAATCTAAATGGTGCTGTAGGTGGAGGGGGGGATACTGAATAGGATACAAAGGGAGGGTAGAATATAGACAGAACTCTGAGTTGAGCTAAGTGGTTCAACCCCTTAGTGGACATAGGGCTGCACAGTACAAACCTCAAATGCTTCTGCATCTTGTTTAAAGTAAGCATCAGGGGGAAGAATATATTCCAAGGGAAAAACACTGAACAGGAATGGAACAAGTCCAAGGAGATCACTGGAGAACAGTGTTCTGTTTGAGGGTATAATGGGAGAGGGGCTAAGTGAAGAGAGTTTTAATCAGAGAAACATAGAAAAATATGCCCCTATGATCCAGAGAAGGGCATGTCATGTTACCAGGAACATGTGGAAGCACCACCAACTTAAAACACACCAAAAACGGTAGGATCGCCCATAACTGAACTTTGGATGGAGTAGAGATATCCAGTTAAAGACCTCATCACATCCATATATTTTATATCTCATGCTTTAACATTCAGACCTCTTTGCACTCACTGTCCCATCTTTCATTTTATTGAAATCATCCACATGTATCTGTGTTCTCCACTCTCTCTACCATACAAAGAGTTATAATTTACCTGACTGTTAACCCAATAAATTGGTATCCCTGTTTTTAAATTTTAGGTAAACAGAAGTGCACAATATATACTTTTTATCTGGTTCCTTTCCCTCTTCGTTATATTTGTGATATTCACCACACACTTCCAATTGTACACTTTTTCAAGAGGAAATTGGGTTGATACTCAATGTTTAGTTCCTGCACACTGTCTTTCAGACATGATATTAAGTTGTTGATAATCCATATAGATCTCCAGAAATAGCACATGCAAAATGTCCAATCCCATTGACTTCCACCAAACATACCATATAATAACTATTTACTAATAGTTTGGAGTAAATGGAACTTTAACTGTCATAGTCACTTTAATTTCTGTGACAGCAAGTGTCATTTGAGTTGACCATGTCTGACAAGTAATATCCACTCAACATGTAGTTGTTGAATTAACACAGACCCCAGAAAATGCCTCATGTCAATGTTCTCTTTTATTCCATTGCCCAGGACCATGCAACACCCAAGAGGACACGCCTCAGCGTCAGTCAACTCCGGAGGCAACAGCCTGCAGTCCTGACTTTTCGAAACGTTTTGCCTGTGTCTTCGCCCCACTGAAGTGTCTTCTTCGTGATAAGGATGGTGTGAAATACTCAAAGATGGAATCTGGGCTTAATCAAGAGATGTAGCTCAATTCTTCAGGCTACTCTCTATTTAGTTCACTTTCCTCTCAAAAACAGGAAAGGGCTTCAGGGCAGAAGGACTAGAACTAAGGCTCCTGCAGAGGGACAAGAAGAGAGTGTGCCTTCCAGAACTGGGCAAAGTCCTTTAGCATAAATCCCCAACAAACAACAATGGGACATGCCAAGTGGTATAAGAAAGTTCACTTAGAACCTGAGAAACAAATGAGTAGAAAGATTCTCACAAACTCACATTTCTGTCCTCTTTCATACCCAGTTAGGCTCCATGCTCCTTTCCCCACCTAGTTCTCTCATATACACAGACCTTCGCTGCTCATCTATCTTCCCCACTCTATAGGAGCAATACCTAGATACACTCTTCGTTCCTTCAAGCCATCATTTTCAGACGCACCCATTTGCACATTAATTCCATAAACTGTCCACACAGGTAAACTAACATGCCCTAGGAAATGAAATTTCATCTGCTGTGTCTCTGACCATATGGCTCTTCAGGGACCAGGCCTTCATGCCTTCATAGAGCTGAATATTCCTAGAGTGCACACACATGTCCTTTAACATGCTCCCTCTCAAAATCTCAAGTAACAACAGGTACCACTCCTGCGCATGTTTACATGTGCTGGCACACAACATAGCAAAGATGCACACCCTCAGTCACCATCCCCTTTTACAGACATGGAAAACACTCTCAGAGAAGTCCCAGAATATGCATACCACTCGGCAAAAACTTGCACACAAACTACATTCTCATTCGCACATTGTTATACCATGTAATAGCATCTAACAAAGTAACCCACACGGGATTCTGAAATAAAATATATACATGAACTTTCACTCCACATGCTCACGTAGGTCACGGCCATCTTAACTCATGCCACCCTCACACATATCTTCTAATTTTCTTATGTTTGAAAATGTCTCTGAGCATTCCAACAGTCACGTCAAAATATTCCCTGTCCTGGAACCTTTACCATGCCTGCATCCCAGTCAGCTAGGAAGCAGAAGAGCCCAGAGGAGCACAAAGGAGGACTGTATGGTGATGCCTGGACATGGAACTTGTCATTTCCCACCATCTTCTCTTTCTGAAATGTAGTCTTATGGTCAGAACTACCTGTAAGGGAAGCTCATAAATACAACATAGTAGTATGTCCAGGTTGAAAGGAGACAGCAGTTTCTGTCCATTTTCAAAGAACTCTTGGTGCAAACTCAGTGCCCCATGACATATATCAACACAAATATTTCGGTGCATTTAATAGTTTTCCAGGAATCATATTACACTATCAATGAAGATGAAGGTCATGTATGCTCATTGAACAGGGCACATAATAGAGTCTCCTTGTTTGCTAAATGGACAGATCAATACACGAATAACAAACATCAACTACATCTCTATTATTTTTAATTTCTCAGCAAAGCTCAACATACATACGGGAAGATGCTTCACAGCACAGAACAAGGCCGTGGCCCTGACTCAAGGCCAGAAAGCAGGCGAGGCCTCTTCCCCAGACAGTTTATCCGGCAGCTCTTCTAAGACAAGCTCAATGGTGCTGCTAAGGAGGGACTGTCCAATAGGATGCAAAGGGAGGTTGGGACTAGACAAAATTCCCGAGTTGAACTCACTGTCCCATCATTCATTTATTGAAATCATCTACTCTCTCTACCATTCAAAAAGTTATAATTTACCTGACTCCTAATCCACTAGATTGATATCCCTGTTTTGAAATTTTAGGTAAATAGAAGTGCACAATATATATTTTGTGTCTGGTTCCTTTCCCCCTTTGTTATATTTGTGATAGTCATCCAGGTAGCATCTGACTGTAGTTTTTTAATTCTGTTTAGCATTGCATGAATATGATTTTTTCATTAATTATACTTTACTGAGCATTTTGAATTACATGAAAAGGTGATGTTCTGGGCATTTGATTGTCAGTATTTTTCAGTATGGACATATTTCTACTTGATGAATGATGAAGAGCTGGACCACTGGGCCTAAGGAGCCATATTTTATCTTAACCCCTTCAGAACTCAATCTTTCATACTTTTAACTTCTAAGGCAATTACATGTTATTTGCCCCCTAATTTACACACTCTATTTTTATACTCTTTGCCATCTTTTAAAAAGCAAAGGTATTTTTTCTCTTATACACCTTCATTTTCACATCTTCACATTCTTTAATTATGCCCTCACATTTTGCAATTCCACTAGTTTCAAAGAGAACATTCTCAGGAATATTTATGTGTGTATATTGAATTTTCCATAAGGAAGGATTTGTGTGTTTTTCATATCATAAACCACATGATATGAAAAACTCACAAATCCTACATTATAGGAAGTGCAATATACACACATAAAGTATGTGCTAAACTAGCACACAAAGTGCATATATACCATCCTCAGTCACACAAAGCCCAACCCATATTCAGATATGCAAATGCCAAATCAATCACACATTAAACCTTAACCCAAGGTTAACCAACACATTATAAACTTAAACACCATGTGTACTACCTTCACCATAGCATTTTGCTACAAATATGAGTAATACACATAGAATACATATTCATTAGACATGATGATAATAAAGAAAATGTGCCTTGCCTGACATTGAAACTAAGACAGTGACATAATAATATAAAATAATTTCTTCAAAAATAAAAAATACATCTTTTAAAAAATATATATATTTTATTGATTTTTCACAGAGACGAAGAGTGAGAGATAGAGAGTTAGAACCATCAATGAGAGAGAATCATGGATTAGCTGCCTCCTGCATATTGCTCACTGGGGATGTGCCCGCAACCCAGGGACATGCCCCTGACTGGAATGGAACCCGGGACCCTTCAGTCCGCAAGCCAACGCTCTATCCACTGAGCCAAACCAGTTTTGGCAAAAAATTCATCTTTTTGTATCTCTGTCTGTATAGCAACATCACTATAGGTAGCAATATACTATATGTGGGTACATGCAGAATGTTTCATGAAACTCATACCACATACTTCCAAATTGTACACTTACCCAATGTTTAGTTCCTGCACACTGTCTTTCAGACATGATATTAAGTTGTTGATAATCCATATAGATCTCCAGAAATAGCACATGCAAAATGCCCAATCCAATTGACATTCACCAAACATACCATATAATAACTATTTACAAATAGTTTGGAGTAAATGGAATTTTAAGTATCATAGTCACTTTAATTTCTGTGACAGCAAGTGTCATTTGAATTGACCATGTCTGACAAGTAATATCCACTCAACATTTAGTTGTTGAATTGACACAGACCCCAGAAAATGAGTCATGTCAATGTTCTCCTTTATTCCATTGCCCAGGACCATGCAACACCCAAGAGGACATGCCTCAGTGTCAGTCAACTGCGGAGGCCACAGCGTTGTGTCCTGACTTCTCAAAACGTTTTATTTGTATTTTCTCCACACTGAAGCGTCTTGGTCTTGATAAGGATGGTAAGAAATACAAATGTGATCTGAGCTTAATCAATTGTTGTAGCTCAATTCTTCAGACTATTCTCTACTTAGTTCTCTTTCCTCTCAAAAACAGGAAAGGGCTTCAGGGCAGAAGGACTATTACTAATTCTTCTGCAGAGGGACAAATAGGAAGTGTGCCATCCAGACCTGGGCAAAGTCCTATCCCATAAATCCTCAACAAACAATACTGCGACATGCCATGAGGTATAAGAAAGTTTACTTAGAACCTAAGAATCAAATGAGTACAAAGATTCTCACAAACTCACATTTCTCTCCTCTTTCATACCCAGTTAGACTCCATGCTCTTTTCCCCGCCTAGTTCTCTCATATACACAGGCCTTCTCTGCTTATCTATCTTCCCCACTCTATAGGAGCATTACCTAGATACATCCTTCGTTCCTTCAAACCATCATTTTCAGACTCACCCATTTGCACATTAATTCCATAAACTATCAAAACAGGTAAACTAACATGCCCTGAAGGAAATGGAATTTCATCTGCTGTGTCTCTAACCATATACTCTACAGTGACCAGGCCTCCAGGCATTCATAGAGCTGAACATTCCGAGATGGCACACACACGTCATCTAACATGCTCCCTCTCAAAATCGCAAGAAATAACAGGTACCACTCCTGCACATGTTCACATGTGCTGGCACACAACATAGCAAAGATGCACACCCTCAGTCACCATCCCCTTTTACAGACATGGAAAACACTCTCAGAGAAGTCCCAGAATATGCATGCCACTCGGCAAAAACTTGCACACAAACTACATTCTCATTCGCACATTGTTATACCATGTAATAGCATCTAACAAAGTAACCCACACAGGATTCTGAAATAAAATATATACATGAACTTTCACTCCACATGCTCACGTAGGTCACGGCCATCTTACTCCTGCCATCCTCACACATATCTTCTAATTTTCTTATGTTTGAAAATGTCTTTGAGCATTCCAACAGTCACGTCAAAATATGCCCTGTCCTGGAACCTTTACCATGCCTGCATCCCAGTCAGCTAGGAAGCAGAAGAGCCCAGAGGAGCACAAAGGAGGACTGTATGGTGATGCCTGGACATGGAACTTGTCATTTCCCACCATCTTCTCTTTCTGAAATGTAGTCTTATGGTCAGAACTACCTGCAAGGGAAGCTCATAAATACAACATAGTAGTATGTCCAGGTTGAAAGGAGACAGCAGTTTCTGTCCATTTTCAAAGAACTCTTGGTGCAAACTCAGTGCCCCATGATATATATTAACACAATAAATATTTCGGTGCATTTAAGACTTTTCCAGGAATCATATTACACTATCAATGAAGTTGAAGGCATGTGTGCTCACTGAACATGGCACATAGTAGAGTCTCCTTGTTTGTTAAATGGACAGATAAATATACGAATAACAAACATCAACTATATCTCTATTATTTTTAATTTCTCAGCAAAGCTCAACATACATACGAGAAGATGCTTCACAGCACAGAACAAGGCCGTGGCCCTGACTCAAGGCCAGAAAGCAGGCGAGGCCTCTTCCCCAGACAGTTTATCCGGCAGCTCTTCTAAAGACAAGCTCAATGGTGCTGCTAAGGAGGGACTGCCGAACAGGATGCAAAGGGAGATCGGGATCAAGACAGAATCCAGGGTTGAGCTGAATAGTTGTGCCTATTAGTCCTCACTAGGATGCCAAGGGCAAAAACAGGAATGCTTATGCATTGTCTCCCATAGGATCAACAGTGGGAGCAATACATTCCAAGGGAAAAGCAAGTATTATAATAGGACTGGAGCAAGCCCAAGCAGATCAGTGGAGAACAGTGTTCTATTTGAGGAAATAGTAGGAAAGGGCCTATCTGAGAAACATGGAAAAATATTTTTATATGAGCTAGAAAAGGGCACATTGTGTTACCAGAAACATATCAAGCACTCATAACTTAAAACAGGTCCAAAGTGGTAGGATTCTCAGAACTGAACTTGAGGTAGAGTGCAGAGATAAACAAACAAGGACCCCATCAAATCTAACTATTTTCATAGACAGCCTTTACCATTCCCATTCATTCCATATCAAACTCCTATGAACTATATTCTTATAATGTTCCACAAGATCAAAATTTTATACCATGAGAGTGGTCTTGATGGTGGTGGGGCCTGTCCAATTTGGGTCTTGAGTGATTGATTTCAAGGAACAAGAAGGTAGGTGGGGACTTGACTCTGGGTCCCGAAGCACTCCCCAGTCTCTGACAGGAGGAAGATTTTTCATATACATTTTACTAATTTTCTTTCATCTCTGACACTTCTATTGTATTATAGAGAAAGGGCAAATAGCAATATTAAAATATTTCCTGCCGAAACCGGTTTGGCTTAGTGGATAGAGTGTCAGATTGAAAGGTCCCAGGTTCGATTTCAGTAAAGGGCATGTACATTGGTTGCGGGCACATCCCCGGTAGGGGTGTGCAGGAGGCAGCTGGTTGATATTTCTCTCTCATCGATGTTTCTCGCTCTCTATCCCTCTCTCTTCCTCTCAGTAAAATATCAATAAAATATATCTTTTAAAAAATATATTTCCTCTGATTAATTCCCTTTCAATGTGCACACATTTGTGAACTGGGCCACTAGTACTACAGAATATTCTCTGCATTCTGTGCCATTATTTTCAAAGCATAGGTATTCTTTCTCTTATACACCTTCATTTGCATATCCCCACTGTCTATAATTATTCTCTCACATTTTGGAAATACACTAACTGTTCTTGTCTCAAACAGAACATTCTTAGTAATAACATTTCTTATCTAAACAACATAATATGTAAAGCACATAAGTCCATTATTATTGATAATGCAATTTACACACATAAACATGTTCTGAACTAACACGGAGACAAAAAGCTCACATACCCTCCTCAGTCACACAAAGCTCATCCCACATTTACATTTGGAGCACCAAATCAATAACACATTCTATCTCAACCTGATTTTAACCAACACATTAACAACTTAAACACCAAGTACATTACATTCACCATGCCATTATGCTAAAATTGTGAATAATACTACGGCACACACAATCATGAGACATAATGATAATCTTAAACAGTGAATTAAGGAACAGTGAGCTTGGCTAAGATTGAATGTACAGTGACAGAATAGTGAATAATTTCTTCAAAAATAAAAATCCTTTTTCAGCTATGTCTGTATATCTGTATCAGTATAGACAGCAAAGTAAATATATGGATATTCATTAATAACTTCAAGAAAGTCACACCATATATCTCCTAAATGCATAATTTTTCATGAAGAAATTGAGTTGATATCCACCTTTTAATCCTTCCATATTGTCTTTCAAGCATAATTCAAAGTTGTTAATAGTCTATATAGAGCTCCAGAAATATCATATGCAAGATACCCAATCCCATTGACATCCACACACATACCATACAATAACTATTTACTAATAGTTTGGAGTAAATGGAATTTTAACTGTCATAGTCACTTGAATTTCTGTGAGAGGAGGTGTCATTTGAATTGATCATGTCTGACAAGTAATATCCACTCAACATGTAGTTGTTGAATTGACAAAGACCCCAGAAAATGCCTCATGTCAATGTTCTCCTTTATTCCATTTCCCAGGACCATGCAACACTCAAGAGGACACGCCTCAGCATCAGTCACCTGCTGAGGCCACAGCCCGCAGTCAGGCTGCAGGAGACAGGCCTGATTTCTCTGAACGTTTCGCCTGTGTATTCGCCCCACTGAAGCTTCCAGGTCTTGATAAGGATGGTGAGAAATACACAAACATATGATCTGAGCTTGGTCATTAGATGTGGTTCAATTCTTCAGGCTATTCTCTACTTAGTTCATTTTCCTTTCAAAAACAGGAAAGGGCTTCAGGGCAGAAGGACTAGAACTAAGTCACCTGCAAAGGGACAAGTAGGGAATGTGGTTTCCAGAACTAGGCAAAGTCCTTTCCCATAAATCCCCAACAAACAACACTTGGATGTGCCAAGTGGTATAAGAAAGTTCACTTAGAACCTAAGAATCAAATGAGTACAAAGATTCTCACAAACTCACATTTCTGTCTTCTTTCATACCCAGTTAGGCTCCAGGCTATTCCCCGCACCCCTAGTTCTCTCATATACACAGGCCTTCACTGCTCATCTGTCTTCCCCACTCTATAGGAGCAATAGCTAGATACACTCTTCGTTCCTTCAAACCATCATTTTCAGACACTTCGTTCCTTCAAAGTCTCTATTTGTACATTAATTCCATAAACTATCCACACGGGTAACCTAACATGCCCTGAAGGAAATGAAATTTAATTTGCCTTGTCTCTAACCATATGGCTCTTCAGTGACCAGGCCTTCAGGCCTTTATAGAGCTGAACATTCCAAGAGTGCACACACATGTCCTCTAACATGCTCCCTCGCAAAATCTCAAGTAAAAACAGGTACCACTCCTGCACATGTTCACATGTGCTGGCACACAACATAGCAAAGATGCACACCCTCAGTCACCATCCCCTTTTACAGACATGGAAAACATTCCCAAAGAAGTCCCAGAATATGCATGCCACTTGGCAAAAACTTGCACACAAACTACATTCTCATTAGCACATTGTTATACCATGTAATAGCATCTAACAAAGTAACCCACACGGGATTCTGAAATAAAATATATACATGAACTTTCACTCCACATGCTCACGTAGGTCATGGCCATCTTAACTCATGCCACCTTCACACATATCTTCCAATTTTCTTATGTTTGAAAATGTCTTTGAGCATTCCAACAGTCACGTCAAAATATTCCCTGTCCTGGAACCTTTAACATGCCTGCATCCCAGTCAGCTAGGAAGCAGAAGAGCAAAGAGGAGCTCAAAGGAGGATTGTATGGTGATGCCTGGATGTGGAACTTGTCATTTCCCACCATCTCCTCTTTTAGAAATGTAGTCTTAGGTCAGAACTACCTGCAAGGGAAGCTCATAAATACAACATAGTAGTATGTCCAGGTTGAAAGGAGACAGCAGTTTCTGTCCATTTTCAAAGAACTCTTGGTGCAAACTCAGTGCCCCATGACATATATCAACACAATAAATATTTCGGTGCATTTAAGACTTTTCTAGGAATCATATTACACTATCAATGAAGATGAAGGCCATGTGTGCTCACTGAACATGGCACATAGTAGAGTCTCCTTGTTTGTTAAATGGACAGATAAGTACACGAATAACAAACATCAACTACATCTCTATTATTTTTAATTTCTCAGCAAAGCTCAACATACATACGAGAAGATGCTTCACAGCACAGAACAAGGCCGTGGCCCTGACTCAAGGCCAGAAAGCAGGCGAGGCCTCTTCCCCAGACAGTTTATCCGGCAGCTCTTCTAAAGACAAGCTCAATGGTGCTGCTAAGGAGGGACTGCCGAATAGGAGGCAAAGGGAGATCGGGATCAAGACAGAATCCAGGGTTGAGCTGAATAGTTGTGCCTATTAGTCCTCACTAGGATGCCAAGGGCAAAAACAGGAATGCTTATGCATTGTCTCCCATAGGATCAACAGTGGGAGCAATTCATTCCAAAGGAAAAGCAAGTAATAGGACTGGAGCAAGCCCAAGCAGATCAGTGGAGAACAGTGTTCTATTTGAGGAAATAGTAGGAAAGGGCCTATCTGAGAAACATGGAAAAATATTTTTATATGAGCTGGAAAAGGGCACATTGTGTTATCAGAAACATATCAAGCACTCATTACTTAACACAGGTCCAAAGTGGTAGGATCCTCAGAACTGAACTTGAGGTAGAGTGTAGAGATAAACAAGCAAAGACCCTGTCAAATCTAACTATTTTCATAGACAATCTTTACCATTCCCATTCATTCCATATCAAACTCCTATGAACTATGTCCTTATAATATTCCACAAGATCAAAATTTCATACCATGAGAGGGGTCTTAATGGGGGTGGGGCCAGTCGAGTTTGGGTCTTGAGCGATTGATTTCAAGGCACAAGAATGTAGGTGGGGATTTGACTCTGGGTCCAGGAGCACACTTCAGTCTCTGACAGTAGGGAGATTTTTCATATACATTTTACTAATTTTCTTTCATCTCTGACACTTCTATTGTATTATAGAGAAAGGGCAAATAGCAATATTAAAATCTTTCCTGCCGAAACCGGTTTGGCTCAGTGGATAGAGTGTCTGACTGAAAGGTCCCAGGTTCGATTTCAGTAAAGGGCATGTACATTGGTTGCGGGCACATTCCCGGTAGGTGTGTACAGGAGGCAGCTAGTTGATATTTCTCTCTCATCGATGTTTCTAACCCTCTATCTCTCTCTCTTCCTCTCAGTAAAAAATCAATAAAAAATATCTTTTAAAAAATATATTTCCTCTGACAATTCCCTTTTAATGTGCACACATTTTTGAACTGGGCCACTAGTACTACAGAATATTCTCTGCATTCTGTGCCATTATTTTCAAAGCATAGGTATTGTTTCTCTCATACACCTTCATTTGCATATCCCCACTGTCTATAATTATTCTCTCACATTTTGGAAATACACTAACTGCTCTTGTCTCAAACAGAATATTCTTAGTAATAACATTTCTTATCTAAACAACATAATATGTAAAGCACATAAGTCCATTATTATTGATAGTGCAATCTACACACATAAACATGTTCTGAACTAACCCGGAGACAAAGAGCACACATACCCTCCTCAGTCACACAAAGCTCATCCCACATTTACATTTGGAGCACCAAATCAATAACACATTCTATCTCAACCTGATTTTAACCAACACATTAACAACTTAAACACCAAGTACATTACATTCACCATGCCATTTTGCTAAAAATGTGAATAATACTATGGCACACACAATCATGAGACGTGATGATAATCTTAAACAGTGAATTAAGGAACAGTGAGCTTGGCTAAGATTGAAATGGACAGTGACAGAATAGTGAATATCTTCAAAAATAAAAATCCTTTTACAGCTATGTCTGTATATCTGTATCAGTATAGATAGCAAAGTAAATATATGGATATTCATTAAGAACTTCATGAAAGTCACACCATATATCTCCTAAATGCATAATTTTTCATGAAGAAATTATTTTTTTAAAGCAATCTTTATTGTTCATATTATTACAAAGGTTCCTCATTTCTTCACCCCTTCACTAGGTTCCCACCCCACCCTCCACCCCCTCTCCATCCCCCATTGTCCCTCCATAGGTGCATAGTTTATGTTCAGTCTCTTCTTCCCTCCCTTTTCCCGATAGTAAATCCCTTTTCAGCTAGTAAATCAGTTACTTAGCATTTTCTCATATCAATAATACCTCCACCTGCCCAATGATACACTTCACAGAAAAGACATTTCCCAATAGGTCAACCAGCCTCATCCAGGCCCCACCCAAGGCACTCACAGATCAACACCCCAGCCCTATACTAACTCAACACATCCAGATCTAAGCCTTCATCACTTGATTCAGCAGGCCCTCAAGTTCCCGCGAAAGTTTCCAGCCATGTCTGAGAGGCAGCCGTGGGGCAGGGGCAGGAGAGGAGCGAGCTGTTCCGGGCCTGGCTGCTCAGGGCCTGGCCTCTGTTGATCTGGTTCGTTCCACAACCAGCTGCTCCGGATCTGGTCACTGCCGCTCCCGACCTAGTTGCTCTGGACTTGGCTGCTGCTGCTATGGGCCTGGCCGCTCCCAGCCTGGCAGCCGCTGCTCCGGGCCTGGCCGCACCCGACCCGGCTGCTCCGGGCCTGGCCGCTCCCAGCCTGGCAGCCGCTGCTCCGGGCCTGGCCGCACCCGACCCTGCTGCTCTGGGCCCGGCTGCCCAGGGCCCGGCCGCTCCGAGCCTGGGTACTCCCGGCCGGGATACTCTGGGCTCGGCTACTGCTGTTCTGTGTCTGGCTGCTCCCACCCCGGCTGCTCTGGGCCCGGCTTCTCCGGGCCCGGCCACTCAGGGTCTGGGTGTTCCTGGACTGGCCACCCTGGGCTTGGCCGCCTCCGCCTCAGGCCTGGCTGCCACTGCCCCAGGTCTGGCTGCTCCAGTGCTGGCTGTTGATGCTCTGGTTCTGGCTGCTGCTGCTCTGGGGCCTGGCCGTTGCTGCTCCGGGCCTGGCTGCCACTGCCTTGTGCCTGGCCACTCTAGGCCTGGCCGCCGCTGTTCCAACATTCTCTCCTTTTTTTTACTATTTCTTTTTTAAAACGCATTTATGTTGCAATGTTGGCAGGTGAGTTGAGTTCTTAGTTAGTCTTTGATTTTTCAAGATCATCTTTGTATTCTTTCTTAAGTAATTTTACTATCTTTTGCTCTCACTTGATTTCTTCACATTGAGAACTTCTTTGGTTTCTTCCTCCTTGTCCTGGGAGCTCAGCAGGTTGGCCTGTGGCACCCCTTTGTTCTCCGCGGGCTCCTGCGCTGCTTCAGCCTGTTGCGGGGGACGGCACCGCCCAGGAAGCAGCCCCCGGCCTTGGCTCCATTGCCCTCGCTCAGCGGTCGAAGGCTCAGGGGCACCCACGCCCCCAGAGGCCCCGTTGCCCGGCTCCTTGTTGGTGCCTGGTTGGCCGGCATCCAGCAGGGGCTCCCGTTCCCCGCCGCGTTCCCCCAGCCCGGAGCTTTTTTTCTCCTTCCAGCTAGGGGAGTCCAGAATCAGTCAACAGACTGTCCTCTGTGTGCAGTGTGCGCGAGTCCTGGGGCCCAGCCTTTCGCCGCTCTCCCCGGACTCCACCTCACAGCCCCGTCTCCCTCTGCCTGAGCTTGGGTCCTCAGGGATAGGCCCAGAACTGGGGTTTGGAGCAGTCCGGACTGAGGCTCAGTGCCACCGGAGGCCTTGTTTCTTCCCTCTAGGGTAACCCAGCATCAGAGTCAACATTCAGTCCTCTGCGACCGCATTGCATGCGACTCCGGGGGCCCTGCTTTTCGCCGGTCTTCTGGGATTCTGCCTCACAGCCCCATATCCCCCTGCCGGAGCCTGGGTCCCCAGGGTCTGGCCCATAACTGGGGCTCAGCGCTGCTGGTTCAGGGGGCTCAGAGCTGCCGGTTTGGGGGTTCAGCCCAGGCTGGGAGTTTTATTTCCTTCCTGCTAGGGTATGCTAGGCAGCACCCAGCCCTCTCCTCCTCTCTGGCTGCGAGCTCTCAGCGTACATGTTCGGGCGGGCACGCAGCATGTCTCCGTACCTTAGGCTTTTTTTCAGCTCCTCTGATTTTCCTTCTGGTTTTCTCTTTCCTTCTTGTTGTAGAATTTTCAGTCAGTCGACTACCTGTAGCTCTGGGCAATGTCCACTCTACATTTTAGTTGTATTCCATTGAAATTGTTGTGTGCTGCCATGGTTAGATGTCTACCCGAGTAGCCATCTTGGATCTCTCTGAAGAAATTATTGATATCCACCTTTTAATCCTTGAATACTGTCTTTCAAGCATAATTCAAAGTTGTTGATATTCTATATAGAGCTCCAGAAATATCACATACAAGATACCCAATCCCATTGACATCCATCAAACACACCATTTAATAAGAGTTTACTTATCATTTGGAATAAATATAATTTTAAATAGGAAAATCACCATAATTTCTTGAAGAACAAGTGTCTAATGACATGAAAATGCCTGATATATAATATCCACTCAAGGTGCAGTATTTGAATTGACAAGAAGATGAGAAAATGCTCATCTCAGTGTTCTTTTTTTATTCCATTTCCCAGGACCATGTAACACCCAAGATGATGCAACTCTACCCATGTCAACTGGGGAGACCACAGCCTGCAGTCAGGGTGCAGGAGACAAGCCTGACTTCTCTGAACGTTTCGTCTGTGTCTTTGCCCCACTGAAGCTTCCCGGTCTTGATAAGGATGGTGAGAAATACGCAAAGATGTGATTTGAGATTGGTCATTAGATGAAGCTCAATGGCTCAGGCTATTCTCAAATTAGTTCACTTTCCTCTCAAAAACAGGAAAGGGCTTAAGGTCAGAAGGACTTTACTAATTCTTCAGCAGAAGGATAAGTAGATAGTGTGTCTTCAAGCACAAGGCCAGGTAGGTCGCTGAACACAAATTTCAAAATTAGCAAGCCAGGGACAGCTAGAACTGAGGGGATAGATAGTGTCAACCATTGTGCATGATATTTTATTCAGAACTTACCCTCAGAGATGCACAAACTGAAATCCAATACCAAATATACTTGCATACAAAACTACACCTGCATTCATATATTGTTATAACATATAGATACATCAAAGTATACCACACACTGAATTCTGAAATATATCGTGTACATGAACTTTCACTCCAAATTCTCATGAGGGTCATGGACATCTAAACCCCTATATCTTTCACTACATCATCTACCTTTCTTAAGTTAGAAATTTTATTTCCCAGTATCCCAACAAACAGATGGAAAACTTTCCAGTACTGGAGCCTTTGAGAAACCTGCAAGCCAGTCAGATAGGAAACAGGAGAGCACCAATGGACACTTACGAGGTTTGTATGGCGAAGCCTGAAATGGCACATGTCATTTCCATTCATTTTCCATTGTAGAAATGCAATCTCATGGTCAGAACAACCTGCAAGGGAAACTCACAAAGATAACAGACTTGTATGTCCTCGTTGAATGAAGACAGCAATCTCAGTCACATTTTCAAAGAAGCCTCTTTGAACAAAACCAGTTATCCACGACATATATTGGCACAGTAACTAATTCAGTGCCCTTAATAGTTTCATAGGAACCACAACACACTACCCATCCAGGCCGTGTGTGCTCAATGAATGTGATACATAGTAGACTCTTTGATTAAAGGATAGATGAATACACAAATTACAGTCATGGACTGCATATCTGTGATTTTCATTTCTCAGCAAAGCTAGATTACCAAGAAGAGGCTTTGCAGCACAGACACAAGACAGTGGCTATAACTCAATCGGAGAATGAATCAACGGCGTCTTCTTCAGACAGCGTAATCTTAATCTCTTCCAAAGACAAGGGGATTGGTGCTGGTAAGGAGGGACTAGTGAGTAGGATGCCAAGGGAGGTGGGATCTAGACAGAAACCAGACTTGAGCTGAACATTTCTGCCCATTAATGGGCAACTGGCGGCCCAGTACAAACAGATACTCCAATGATTCTGCCTCTTCTTAGTTGGGGTCAGCGTAGAAACAATCCTTTCCAAGAGAAAACACTGAAAACAGCTGGAGTAAGACCAAGGAGATCAGTGGAGAACAGTGTTCTATTTGACGAAATAAGGGAAGAGGGTCTAAGGGGATGAGACATTTATCAAAGAAACATGGAAGAATATGTTCCTGTGAGCTGGCCAAGGGCATGTCATATTACCAGGAACCTGTGAAGCACCAACTTATCAAAGGCCCAATGTGGTAGGATCCTTAAGAACTGAACTTGAGGGAGAGTGCAGAGATACCCAGGCAGAGACACCATCACATCCATATGTTTTCATAGCCAGTGTTTGCCATTCACACTAATCCCATAAGACCCCTCTGCTGTCACTGTCCCATCATTCATTTTCTTATAATTTTCCACATGCATCTAAAGTCTCCATGCAGGAGTTTTGTCCATACCATGCAAACAGGTCTAATTTCTCTGACTCCTAAAACCCTAGATTAGTATCTTTATTTTCGCATTGTACGTTAATAGAAGGGCACAATATTACACTGTGTAAAGCTCCTATCACTAATCACTATATTTGTGGAATGCATCCATGTTATGTATGATATTAATTTTGTTCTTTTTTGGTACACATATATCATTGCATGAATATTATATTTTCATTGACTATAATTACCTGATAAATAGGGTTGCTTTCAGTCTGAATGGCTTGAAAAAGTGATATTGTGGGTATTCTATTGCATGTATTTTTCACACATTTCCATTTGGTGAATGCTTAAGAGTTGGACTGCTAGGCCTTAGTTCCCATATTTTATCTTAATTCTTTCATAACTCAATCTGTCAATTTTTTTGATTTCTAATGCAATCACCTGTTACCACACATCTAATGTTACACAAACTTATCTGAACTCTATGCCATTTTGTCAAAGCACAGGTATTATTTGTTTTATTTGCCTTCATTTTCACATCCCCTTTAATTAGTCCCTAACATTATGCAAATACACTGACTGCTCTTAGTCTCAAAGAGTACATTCTCAGCAATAACACTCCTTATCTAAGCAACGTAACATATAAAGTACATAAATGTATCATTATTGATAATGCAATCTACATACATAAATGTGTGCGGAACTAACAGAAAGCGCACACAACCTTAAACATTTCAGTCACACAAAGTTCATCCCATATTCACATAAGCAAATACCAAATCAACCTTACTACAAACCTTAACCCAGTTTTAACCAACACATTATGCATTGAACCAGCATGCACATCACATTCAAATAACACTTTGATAACCAATCCCACTGATATTCACAAAACACACCATTTAGCAAGTTTACTTATAGTTTGGAGTTCATGCAATTTGAACTGGAAAACTCGTATTAATTTCTATGAGAAGAGGTGCCTCACATGTCATGTGCACTCAACAAATAATTTTTGAATTGACACAGACCTAGGCAAATGCCTCATCTCAATGTTCTATTTTACTCCATTGCCCAGAACATCGCATCAGCGAAGACAGCATGCCTCAGTCGGAGTCATCCGTGGAGGCCGCAGCCTGTAGTTACCTAACAGGAGGAGAGTCTAGCTTCTCAGAACATTATATCGGTGTCTCTACCGCATCGAAGCGTCCCCGTCTGGATGAGGATGGTAAGGAATACACAGGTGGGATCTGAACTTAATCAAGAGATGTAGCTCAAAGGCTCAGCCTACTGTCTACTTAGTTCAATTTTCCACTCCAAAACAGAAACATGGCTTCAGGAAAGAAGGACTAGAACTAAAGCTCCTGCAGAGGGACAAGGAGGCAGGGTGTCTTCAAGGCAGGGCCAGGTCGCTCAGCACAAATTTCCAAAATAGCAGGCCAGGGACAGCTGGAACTGAGGCAATAGACAGTGCTGACAAGTGTGTGGATGCTACTTTACTCAGACCTTACCCTAGAGAAGCACAAACTGAGATCCTCACAGTCAGTCGCACATCAGTCCTCCTTCATACAAGCTAGGGCTCTGTATGTCCTGCATTTCATGTACACAGCTTTCACCCTTCATCTGTGTTTCCCATTCTCTAGCAGCATTACGGAGTATACGCTTACTTTCATTTCATCACATAATCATTATCCGATTCACCCATCCAGATGCATTAATTCCATGAATAATCCACATCCCTCACACAGATGACCTTTTTAGCTTATACTGTAAGAAAATTATATGCGCTGAAGAAAATTTGTTTTCATGTTGCCTTTCTAATCTATATGGCACTTCACATATCAGACGTCAGATCTTCACTGAACTTAACATTCTGAGTCTCATAAACACCTCCCCTAATACTCTCAGTCTCACGTACTTACTGTAAGATCAAGAACCAGGCCTGCACCATTTACATGTGCTGTCATACAACATGGCAAACATGCACATATTCCTTCCACTTATCAACATGAAAAACACTCACCAGAATTATTCTAATACATGCAAACAATTCCAAAAATACTTGCATACAAAACTACATCTGAATTCATATATTGTTATACCATGCAGACACCTCAAAGTATGCCACACACTGAATTCTGAAATATAATATGTACATGAACTTTCACTCCAAATTTTCATGTGGGTCATGGACATCTTAACCTGTATAGACTTCACATACCTCAACTACCTTTCTTTAGTTAGAAATTTTATTTCCCAGTATCCCAACAATCAAATGGAAAATTTTCCAGTACTGGACCCTTTGAGAAACCTGCAAACCAGTCAGATAGGAAACAGGAGAGCGCCAATGGACACTTACAAGGTTTGTATGGCACAGCCTGAAAAGGCACATGACATTCCCATTCATTTTCCATTGTAGAAATGTAATCTCATGGTCAGAACTACCTGCAAGGGAAGCTCACAAAGATAACAGAGTTTTATGTCCTTGTTGAATGAAGACAGCAATCTCCGTCCCATTTTCAAAGAAGCCACTTTGAACAAACCCAGTTACCCAGGACATATACTGGCACAGCTTTCACCCTTCATCTGTGTACACAGCTTTCAGTGCACTGAATAATTCAGTGCACTGAATAGTTTCATAGGAACCACATCACACTATCCATCCAGGCCGCATGTGTTCAATGAAAGTGATACATAGTAGACTCTTTGATTAAAGGATAGATGAATACACAAATTACAGTCATGGACTGCATATCTGTGATTTTCATTTCTCAGCAAAGCTGGATTACCAAGAAGAGGCTTTGCAGCACAGACACAAGACAGTGGCTATAACTCAATCCGAGAATGAATCAACGGCGTCTTCTTCAGACAGCGTAATCTTAATCTCTTCCAAAGACAAGGGCATTGGTGCTGGTAAGGAGGGACTAGTGAGTAGGATGACAAGGGAGGTGGGATCTAGACAGAAACCAGACTTGAGCTGAACATTTCTGCCCATTAATGGGCAACTGGCTGCCCAGTACAAACAGATACTCCAATGATTCTGCCTCTTCTTAGTTGGGGTCAGCGTAGAAACAATACTTTCCAAGAGAAAACACTGAAAACAGCTGGAGTAAGACCAAGGAGATCAGTGGAGAACAGTGTTCTATTTGACAAAATAAGGGAAGAGGGTCTAAGGGTATGAGACATTTATCAAAGAAACATGGAAGAATATGTTCCTGTGAGCTGGCCAAGGGCATGTCATATTACCAGGAACCTGTGAAGCACCAACTTATCAAAGGCCCAATGTCGTAGTATCCTCAAGAACTGACCTTGAGGGAAAGTGCAGAGATAACCAAGCAAAGACACCATCACATCCATATATTTTCATAGCCATTGTTTCCCATTCACACTCATCCCATATAAGACTCCTCTGCTGTCACTGTCCCATCATTCATTTCCCTATACTCTTCCACATGTACCTAAATTCTCCATACTGCAAACAGGTCTAATTTCTCTGACTCCTAACACCCTAGATTAGTATCTTTGTTTTTCCATTGAATGTAACTAGAAGGGCACAATCTATACTTTGTGTCTAGCTCCTATCACTAATCACCATATTTGTGGAATCTATCCATGTTGTTTATGCTGTAAATTTTTTTCTTGTTTGGTACATGTGTATCATTGCATAAATATTATATTTTCATTGACTATAATTATCTGATAATTCGGATTGCTTTCAGTCTGAATGCATTGAAATAGTGATGTTGTGTGTATTCTATTGCATGATTTTTTACTATGGACACATTTCTACTTGCTGAATCCTTAAGAGTTAGATTGCTAAGACTTACTTCCCATATTCTCTCTTAATCCCTTCAGAACTAGTCTTTCATACTTTTTGATCTCTAATGCAATCACGTGTTACCACACATCTAATGTTACACAACATTCTCTAAGCTCTATGCTATTTTTTCAAAGCACAGGTATTATTTCTTTTAAATGCCTTCATTTAAAATCCCCTTTAATTATTCCCTCACATTTTGCAAATACACTAAGTGCTTTAATTTCAAAGAGTATATTCTCAGTAATAATATTCCTTATCTAAAGCACATAAATGTATAATTATTGATAAGGCAATCTACATACATAAATGTGTAGTAAACTAACGCAGAGACATAAAACACACACAACCTTAATCTTTTTAGTCAGACATAGTTGATCCATATTCACATTAGCAAATACCAAATCTTACATCAAACCTTAACCCAGTTTTAACCAACACATTATGCATTTAACCAGCATGCACATCACATTCAAATAACACTTGATACCCAATCTCACTGATATTCACAAAACATACCATTTAGCAAGTTTACTTATAGTTTGGAGTTCATGCAATTTGAAATGGAAAACTCGTATTAATTTCTATGATGTGTCCTGTGTAGTAATGGTGCCTCACATGTCATGTGCACTAAACAAGTAATTTTTGAATTGACACAGACCTCAGCAAATGCCTCATCTCAATGTTCTATTTTATTCTATTGCCCAGAACACCGCATCAGCCAAGACAACGTGCCTCAACCTGAGTCACCCGTGGAGGCCTCAGCCTGTAGTTACCCAACAGGAGAAACGTCTAGCTTCTCAGAACATCGTATCGGTGACTCCACCACAATCAAGCATTCCCATCTCGATGAGGATGGCAAGGAATACACAGGTGGGACCTGAGTTTGGTCAAGAGATGTAGGTCAGTTCCTCAGTCTACTCTCTGTTAGTTCACTTTCCTCTCAAAGACAGGCAAGGGGTTTTCAGAAGGTCCAGTACTAAGGCTTCTGCAGAGGGACAAGGAGGGAGTGTGCCTTCCAGAACTCAGCTAAGTCCTTCAGCACAAATGCCCAACATAGCAGCACCAGGAGAGCGGTGGCTGAGGTAGAGAACAGTGCTGACATATGCATGGGAGTTTCCTCAGAGCCTTCCCCTCAGATGAACACAAACTCAGATCTTCACACTCTCCCACACGTCTGTCCTCCTCCATTCCAGGTTAGGCTCCATTTCGGCTGCTTTCCCCTAGTTCTCTCATATACACAGGCCTTCCCTCCTCATCTATCTTTCCCATTCTCTAGCAGCATTAACTAGATAGACTCTTACTTTTATTTCTTCACCCAATCATTTTCAGACTCACCCATTTATACATTCATTACATAAATAATCCCCATACCCTCAGACAGATAACCTCTTTAGGTCAAACTCACATGCCCTAAAGGAAAGGAACTTTCATGTCTTGTGCCCCTAACTAACCATATGTCACTTCATCCACCAGGCCTGAGACTTTCATAGAGCTGCACACTCTGAAAGCACATACACACCTCCCCTAATGCTCTCAATCGCACTGTCTCACAGTAAGAACAGGCACCACTCCTGCACTGTTCACATGCGCTGTCACTCCACATAACAAGCATGTACTCACCCATTTACCATCCTCTTTTAGCAATAAGGAAACACTTCCCAGCTATGTCCCAAACTCTACATGAATGTGCTAATCATCCTCATTCTTACATACTTCTACCATGTAAATACCTCAGATACAGGACACCACACACAGAATTCTGAAATATCACATATAGCCGAAACCGGTTTGGCTCAGTGGATAGAGCGTCGGCTTGGGGACTGAAGGGACCAGGGTTCGTTCCAGTCAAGGGCATGTACCTTGGTTGCAGGCATATCCCCAGTGGGGGATGTGCAAGAGGCAGGTGATCGATGACTCTCTCTCATCGATGTTTCTAGCTCTCTATCTCTCTCCCTTCCTCTCTGTACAAAATCAATAAAATATATTTTTAAAAAAAAAGAAATATCACATATATATATATATATATATATATATATATATATATATATATATATTTTTTTTTTACTTCACATGGTCACATACTGCATGGGTAGCTTCAATCCTACAGTCCTTGCATATATTTTCTAATCATTTTATGTTTCAACTTTTCTTTCCTAGAAATCAAGGAGATGCCTGTGTCCCGGGTCTTGGAGCAAACGGAGGGCACCTCTGACTATTCAAATAACAAAATTCCTCCCCGTGCCTGTAATAATAACGAACCCGTGATGGCCCCAGTGCCTGGGACAGAGCAACGGCTCAAGAAAATTTACTACATGCGGGTAAAATTGAAAAGGGGTGTGGCCGTCTTATACCATGCAAAGGAAGGGTGGGTGCCTCCCTCAAAAAAGGTCAAAATGGAAGAAATGGCCTATATTGGAAAGGTCCATAAAAATATCTCTGTTTCGCACATGTCTGAGGACGAACACCTAATTTCCCCTGAGCCGATGTTAGACAGCGGAGCCCAGGATAAAAGGGAGGAGGCTGACAGTCCAGCACAGCCTCCTGCTCGGAGCTGGTATCCCAGCGCTAAGACGCCTGAGTGGCTGGTGGCCCGGGACAATGGGTTCAGGTGCATGGCCTGCTGCCGGGTGTTCCCCAGTTTAGAAGTCCTCCAGGAGCATGTGGAGTGCGGGGCCAGGCAGGGCTTCAGCTGTCACGTTTACCATGAGGCCATGACTATTCTAAACTACGAAGAGCGTCAGAGGGAGGACAAAGAGAAGAGAATAAGGCAACGTTTAGATGCCAGAAGGAAAATCATTTAGGCACAAAGACAAACTTGTACAACTAAGTAGGCTGTTTTTCAGCCCTTACAAGAGAGGAAGTGAAGGTTAGACTCCATTCTATTCAAGCAGACCTAGTATCCAACCTTTTTACTCATACCTACCACCACCATCTCTACACCCCACCACCTGTCTCAGCAGACAGCCCCTTGTAATACCACCTACCACTTTCCTGAGGGGCAAGAAGGCAGAGAACACCATCCAGATACTGCCTTTCCTCTATCCAAGTTTATTATATACCATCCTTGATGCAAAACATGTAAACATCCTACCACTTGTCTCAGCAGACAGCCCCTTGTAATACCACCTATTATACCACTTTCCAGAGGGGTAAGAAGGCAGAACACACCATCCCAGACACTGCCTTTCCTCTATCCAAGTTTATTATATACCATCCTTGATGCATGCTTGATGCAAAAGACTATAAACACCATAAAATTTTGATAGTACAGATTGAAATTCCCCTCTCCTATACCCACCCCCGCTTTTTCACGAAATTGGCCTTGGTTAAAAAAATTTTACATATTTTTCTGTATCTCTTTCTTTAAATGAAGATATCTGTTTGTTTTTTTCCAGTATCTCCCTGTAATGTATTCACCTTCACAATTATTTGGCTGGAAGACAGACATTATGGAGGGACAAAAAGGTACTGCATGGGTGAAAGCAAAAGCAACTCTAATCCACCTCTAACCTCCTAGGAACTTGCGGAAACACATGTGCATATACAATTCTTATACATACATATCCATGGGGAAGGATGCAGCACACAATGAACAATTACAAGATACTCTAATATTTATATTAACACGTGTATAAATACATTTTTTAATTGTCATAGTGCATATTTAAGGTGAATATAATTTTAGAAGGGTGACAGCTACCAACTTGAAAAACACTGTTTCCATTTTTATTTACATGCATGTCATTTACACTTAATTTTATACATTTTTAGTTGACAGTATTAATTTTTTTCCTCTCTCTGCCATCTTCAGAGTGTAAGAAAAATGATATTTTCAAAAAGTATTATTTCTAATTCCCAAGCCTATAAGGGGGAATGGAAATTAAAATAGATCCATGTTTCAATGATCTTTATAATTTGTAGCTTTTACTCTTCTGAAATTATTAAAGCTTAAACCTGTACTATGACAATTTGGATACCCTTATGTATTCATATTAGATTGTCTTGTAACTTTTCATTTTGTGCTGCATCCTTCCCCATAAAAACACATGTATAAGAACTGTATATTCACCTGTGTGTCCACAATTGCATAGAAGCTAAGAGATGGATTACAGTTGCTGCTGTTTTCTCCTGAGTATTTTCTCCTTCTTCCATGGAAAAGAAGGTCTGTTTTCTGCCGCCAAATATATGGGCAATTCAGACCAGTCAAGTGAAGTCATTACTTCTCTGCCTTCCTGTCATCATCCGGCCCCGTTACCCCCAGTGAACATCTATCCCTGACCAATCTGTACTGATAACTTGCAAGGTAAAATGAGAGAAACACTGAGCTAGTAGTGGTGGTGGTAGTGATGAGTTATCCTTTGTCTGCATCTCAAATGAAAGTTTTCCACTCTTCAATTCCTCTAGTTTGAAAGACCGGGCTGTTTAAACTGTTACTTTAAGCCACTAAGCGTCAGCACTAAATCTTCAATAAGTTCTTAGATTTTTTTCCCCCCCTCAATTAGCCTAGGCCATTGCCTGTTGTTTGTAAAATGTTCTCTAACTAATGCAAATTAGCTTCAACATAATAATTTCTTCAATTTTATTAGCTGAAATGACATAACCTAAAAAGGACCACATTATATACCTCTGACATCATATTGAAACACTAAGGGATATACTGGTAGCCAGTACATATAGTATGTCCTTGATTAATTAGGAAAGTGCATAGCCACCAATATTTTTATGCACATCTACCACCACAATCTCTACAACCATCCCAGCGATATGAGCAGACGGCCCCTTTTAACATCACCTAGCACTTTCCTGAGGAAGAAGGCAAACCACAAATACCAGATACTGTGCAACCTTCTATCCAACTTTATTATACCCCTACTTATGCCATCTATGAATACATGTATGATGCAAAAGACTAAGCACCTTAGAAATGTAATGATATACATTGGTTTTAATATTGGTTTTAATATACCTCTCCCCTGTCCTCAGACCTTATCTTTCAATGAAAGTGCTTTGTTAGGATAGCATGTTCTGGAGTCTAGCATGTATTTAATACCACCTAGCACTCTCCTGAGGAAGAAGGCAGACCATACATCCCAGATACTGTCTTACCCTCTATCCAACTTTATTATATATCCTACAAATGCCATGTATGAATACATGCCTGATGCAAAAAACATCTGTAAGCACCTTAGAAATTTAACAATACAGATTGTAATATCCCTCCCCTGTACTCAGCCCTCATATTTCAATGAAAGTGTTTTATTAAGATAGCATGTACTGGAGTCTAGAATGTATTTGCAAAGTAACATATATTCATTCATCTGTTCCTTAGGGAATTTTGTTAAATGGATAAAGCAAATAAAATTTTTTACATGCTACCAATTCCATTTTTGCATTCACTATGTGTTCTTATTTTCTATATGATGGCTAATAAGTCTATTATCTATATATATTACACTAAGTTATTTTCCCCATTTTCTAAAGAAAAAAAAATGCAAGTACATATCCTGTTGAGATTCAAAATCCTCTCTATGCTTGTCATCATTTTCTGCCTCATTCCAGTACATCTTTTTTTTTTTTTTTTTTTTTTTTTTAATATATATATTTTTTATTTCAATACACAAAAAATATAAAAAAGTTAACAATTACAGAACAATAAACAAAAGCACACAAATAAAATAGAAATATTGAGTTTAAAAAATTAAAATATGGGTGTAAAAATTCAAAACTCAACTTCCGTGTGATATATTTTAAAACAATTGTTGATACATAGTGCTACCTTATAATCTGGATAGTATGTAGATTCTTTTCTTTTCTTTTTTTTTTTACATATTTTATTGATTTTTTTTTTTTTTACCCCCCTCCCTCCCTCCCACCCATCCCCTCCCTCCCCAGAGTTTTATGAACATTGGTTGTACTTATATGCATGTATACAAGTCCTTCGTTTGATCAATTATTTCCCCCAGATCTTCCTCCCCTCCCCACTGTAATTTGACAGTCTGCCTGTTGCTTTACTTTCTCTATCTCTGTCTCTTGGTTCATCAGTTCATAAAGAGCTTTATTGTCCACCAATGAGTGAGGTCATGTGGTATTTCTCTTTCATTGATTGGCTTATTTCACTCAGCATGATGTTCTCCAATTCCATCCAGGTTGCTGCAAATGATGAGAATTCCTTCTTTTTTATGGCAGCATAGTATTCCATTGTGTAGATGTACCAAAGTTTTTGGATCCAATCATCTGCTGACGGACACCTAGGCTGTTTCCAAATTCTGGCTATTGTAGATTGTGCTGCTATGAACATAGGGGTGCAAATATCCTTTCTGATTGGTGTTTCTAGTTTCTTGGGGTATATTCCTAGAAGTGGGATTACTGGGTCAAATGGGAGTTCCATTTTCAGTTTTTTGAGGAAACTCCACACTGTTCTCCACAGTGGTTGCACCAGTCTGCATTCCCACCAGCAGTGCACGAGGGTTCCTTTTTCTCCACAACCTCGCCAACACTTGTTGTTTGTTGATTTGTTGATGTTGGCCATTCTGACAGGTGTGAGATGGTACCGCATTGTTGTTTTGATTTGCATCTCTCGGACAATTAGTGACTTTGAGCATGTTTTCATGTGCCTTTTGGCCTTCCTTCTGTCTTCTTTTGAAAATATTCTATTTAGGTCCATTGCCCATTTTTTAATTGGATCAATCATCTTCCTTTTATTTATTTGTATAAGCTGTCTGTAGATGTTGGAGATTAAACCTTTATCAGTGGTATTATTTGCAAATATGTTCTCCCATACTGTGGGCTTTCTTGTTGTTTTGTTGATGGTTTCTTTTGCTGTAAGAAAGCTTTTTATTTTGATGTAGTCCCATTTGTTTATTTTCTCTTTAGCTTCCATTGCCCTAGGGGCAGTATCAGTGAAGAAGTTCTTTTGGCATACGTCGGAGATTTTGCTGCCTGTGGATGTTTCTAGTATTTTTATGGTTTCCCGCCTGATGTTTAAGTCCTGTATCCATTTTGAGTTTATTTTTGTGAATGGTGTAAGTTGGTGATCTAGTTTCATTCTTTTGCATGTGTCTGTCCAATTTTCCCAACACCATTTATTGAAGAGACTGTCTTGACTCCATTGTATATTCGTGCCTCCTTTGTCAAATATTAATTGAGCATAGTGATTTGGGTTGATATCTGGGTTCTCGATTCGATTCCATTGATCTATATGTCTGTTTTTGTGCCAGTACCAGGCTGTTTTGAGAACAGTGGCTTTGTAATATAGTTTGAAGTCTGGTATTGAGATCCCTCCTACTTTACTCTTCTTTCTCAGGATTGCTGTGGCTATTCGGGGTCTTTTATTGTTCCAAATGAACTTTTGGAGAGTTCTTTCTAGGTCAGTGAAATATGTCGTTGGTATTTTAATGGGGAGTGCATTGAACTTATAGATTGCTTTAGGAAGTATGGACATTTTGATGATGTTGATTCTACCAATCCATGAACATGGTATGTTCTTCCATCTCCTTACATCTTCCTCTATCTCTTTTTTCAGTGTCGTGTAGTTTTCTGCATATAGGTCCTTTACTTCCTTAGTTAAATTTATTCCTAGGTATCTTAATTTTTTTGGTGCGATGGTAAATGGAATTGTTTTTTTAGCCTCTGTTTCTGTAGTTTCGCTGTTGGTGTATAAAAATGCCATGGATTTCTTGGCATTAATTTTGTATCCTGCTACGTTGCCAAATTCATTTATTAAGTCAATTAGTTTTTTAATGGAGTCTTTTGGGTTTTTTATGTACAATATCATGTCATCTGCAAATAAGGATAACTTTACTTCTTCTTTTCCAATTTGGATGCCTTTTATTTCCTCCTCTTGTCTAATTGCAATGGCTAGTACTTCCAGAACTATGTCAAACAGGAGTGGCGAGAGTGGGCATCCCTGTCTTGTTCCTGTTCTTAGAGGGAATGGTTTTAGTTTCTGCCCATTGAGTATAATGTTGGCTGTGGGTTTATCATATATAGCTTTTATTATGTTGAGGTATGATCCTTGTACTCCCACCTTGTTAAGAGTTTTTATCAGGAAGGGGTGTTGGATTTTATCAAATGCTTTTTCTGCGTCAAGTGATATGACTATATGATTTTTATCTTTCAATTTGTTTATGTGATGTATCACGTTTATTGATTTGCGGATATTGTACCATCCTTGCATTCCTGGTCATTCCAGTACATCTTATACTAAGTACGCTATAAAATACATCTTAAAAAGTCTAGTACTTTTTACAGTGTCTACCCAAGCATGATACAAGTATCTAAAATCATGTTTTGTATTATAAGATAGCTTTTAATTTTCTACAGGTTAAAAATTGAGGACATTTGGGGGAAAAAAACATTTTCCCTTATTAATGAGTTGTGCCCTTGTTTTAAATTCATAGTAATTTTATATTGTATAATTTTTATCTATTCATAGTAATGTTTTAAAAGTTTTCTCTTGAAGATAAAGTGACTTAAGAGTTTGCTATTTTTGCCGAAACCAGTTTGGCTCAGTGATAGAGCATCGGTCTGGGGACTGAAAGGTCCCAGGTTCGATTCCGGTCAAGGGCATGTACCTTGGTTAGGGGCACATCACTGGTAGGGGGTGTGCAGGAGGCAGCTGGTCGATGTCTCTCTCTCATCGACGTTTCTAGCTATCTCTCTCCCTTCCTCCTCTCTGTAAAATGTCAATAAAATAAAAAAAAGAGGTCGCTATTTTTTTTAAATTATATTTTTATTGATTTCTACACAGGAAGAGAGAGATAGACGAAGACAGAGTGACTTGGAAAGAATTTGCTATTTTTTAGAAACATCAATGATGAAAGAAAATCATTGACTGGCTGCCTCACAATCGGGCATGTAACCTGATCAGAAATCAAACCATGACCTCCTGGTTCAGAGGTTGATGCTCAACCACTGAACCACACCATCTGAGCTAAATTTTTTTTATTTTATATTGATTTGAGAGAGAGAGAAACATTGATCAATTGCCTCCCATATGTGTATTGACCAGGAGTTGAATTCAAAACCTAGGTATGTGCCCTGACTGCCACCCTTTCATGGAGGAAAACACTCCAACCAACTGAGGTACACTGACCAGGGCAAGCTTCCGTTTTTCTCAGCAATCTGCTGACTGCTGGAGACTCCCCACAATGAAGAGCTAACATGACTAAGGCATTACAGAAACAACTGTGGCTGAAAGGATTCGCTTTAAAATAGCACAGAATTCTCATTTTATTTCAAATTCCAGTTCTTATGGTGGTAGTTGGTTGGTTGGTGCTCTTCTGAAAACAGTAGCACAAAGGTTAAATATTCACCTCTGGGAACATTTCACAGCCAGGTGAATGCCTCCTGAGTACAAAAGGCCTGGGACAAATAACAGATGGGTTTGGGTGTGCAGGAGGCAGCTGGTCGATGATTCTCTCTCACTGATGTTTCTAACTCTCTATCCCTCTCTCTTCCTCTCTCAAAAAATAAATGAAATATATTTTTTAAAAAATTAAATAAAAAATAAATCTAACAGGAAAATTAACGGCAGAGCTCAAGGCTTAACATCTGAATGGCAGAGTCCTTCTTTTATTCCAAATCCTGATTTCCTCTGAATTTGATTTCATGCAATTTGAAATTAGTCTGGCTCTAACAAAATATATCAAATATATTGAAATGCCTAGATATTTTTGATTAATAAATCTCTGTGAAAACCACCCGTGGTTAACCCGCATTTTAGCCCTGCACTGCTGTAAGTAGGTTCTCTCTAAACTGCACATTTAGACGCTCGAGGTTTGTGAGCTAATCCAAGCAGCCTGACATTTTAGGGTGTTCATCACATCAATGGCTAGAATGGATTACTTTGATTGTCCTAAATGTGGTATAAACCCAAATGCTACCACCCTCACGGGGCTCCACGGGGCTCTTGTCTTCAATCAAAATCGTATCAGTGAGCCTCTATCTTTACTCCTGCCTAAATTGTTCGCTGACCTTGGGCCCTGCTTCTGACTCCTGCTGCTGTGGTGGGGCTCTGACAGTCTGCTAAATGCTCTCTTTTCGGGTCTAGCTTCTGTCTGCATGGCCCTACCACTGGCCAAGTTCTAACCCAAACCAATCAACTTCCCTGCAATTAAGATCATACTCTGCCTGGTTTCCAGTAAGACGGACACAACCTAGACTAGAGGATCACCATCTCCTCACCCCGTTCTCTCTCTCCACCCACCAGATTGGACCTGTGGACAGTGCAGTCAGCCTGTGCACAGGAATCTGGATTACTGTCCATCCCTGGGTAGGGCCTGGGGGAGCAACACAGGATGACCCCACACATCACTGGCCCCATTGACTGCAACATACTCTCGCTCTGGAACTCACTGTTTGGAAATGTATCTAACTTAGCCCAACTAAGTTTCTCTCACCACCGCCTTGCCCACGCAAAGCTGTTTCTCTGCGAGTCCTGGAAACTCCCCTTTTGCCTCCCGGAGAAATCACAGGGCTCTTTGGTGAAGGCTTCAGAGGAGGAACGCACAGCCTTGAAGTCAGTCCCTTGAAGATTCAGGCAGATGACCAGCCTCCGGCTGGAGACAGAGAATTGGAATGATAGCCTTTGCTCACGGATGTTCAAGAGATGCTCCCTTCTTGCTTCTGAATCTGCCTAATCCTCGCCTTGTCATTCTCTTGAGATCTCACTGTCAAAAAGGCTTTGGTGTGTCTTCCTTCCTCCCCTGCTGACCATCTCAATTCCCTCCTCTGCCCAGCAACCTACTCTGCTTCCTGCCCAAGCCAGGGACAAGCCTGTCACAGGAAGCAGCCAACCTTCACATCCTGTCTGAGCATCCTGCCCAGCACTCACCCAGGAGACTGTGGAGACCACGCTGACCGCACACAGACACTCCCTCTGAGGCCGTTCAGAGTTTTAAAAATTATCCTTTCAGCCGCCGCAGCGCCAGCAGCTGCCGCCAGGCCCGCCCGCCCGGGATGGACGATCCTGCGGAACTGCTCCCGCTTCCTGGCCCAGAGGAACGAGCAGACCCCAGCACCGAACCCCGGAGCCTGAGGCCGCCGCTCCCTTCCTACAGCGGCCTGACCCACCGCCAGACGGAGGGCGCGGGGGCGCCGGCGGCCCAGGCGCGGTGGCCATCACGCAGCGCAGACCCCGGAGGCCGGCCGCCTGCTGCGTGCGCAGCCCCAGCGACAAGCGCGCGGCCCCGCTGAGCAGCGTCCGGCACCTGATCCGCAGGGACAAGCCCCGCCGGACCTGCGCATGGCCGCCGTCTGTGCCCGGCCAGCCCATCCTGCCGGCCACCCCGCCAAGGGCTCCTGGGCACCCTCCCCCGACAGTAAAGGCAGCTGCCGCCCACCTCTGACCCTCAAAAAAATTTTTTTAATTATCCTTTTATTGATTTCAGAGAGGCAGAGGGAGAGAAAGATCAATGATGAGAATCATCGATCCGCTGCCTTCTGCACAGTCCCTTCAGGGACCGAGCCTGAAACCCGGGCATAAGCCCTGACCAGATCAGGTGACCTCTTAATTCCTGGGCTGACACTCAACCACTGAGCCACGCAGCGGGGCACATTGTTCAGAATGTGATACCTCACAGAGGAATTAGCCACTTTCCAGCTTGAAGGTGAGAAGTGAAAACAAAGAAGCCAATATAGATAATTGATTTTCTTGAGCTTAATTCAGTTGCTTGAGCAGTTATGACCTTTCCCATAAAAAAAAAAACGATCTCAAAGTAGCTTTTCAAAGTGCTATATCCTGCAGGTTCCTAGACTTGCATTCATGCATTCAACAAATATGACTTAGCCAATGTAGTAATATTTACTCTTAAAGTAAAAGTCTTAGCTGCTCAGAATATCTCCAAGACAACTGCTGCTTTTCTCGGAGTTTTTTGTTGTTGCTAATGTTTTCATCCACGTATGAAGTAGGGAATGATCCACTGTGTGTGTATACCTTAGTTCGGAGGTTCTCTGGTTCATCTAGAACAGCAGCTGCAGTCAGTACCTGGCACTTGTTAGAAATGCGAATTCCTGGGCTCTACCCTAGACCTTCTCAATCTGAAGTTCTAGTTCCCATCAGTAGTGTAAGGAGCCTTCCAGGTGATGCTGATTCATGCTAGTTTAAGAACCACTGCCTCAGGTTCTTGAACCTAATGATCACATGCAGACTCCATCATTAATGGGGCTGAAATAAGGAGCTGACTCAGTGACTATTTCACATCATATGTCCTCTATGGAAAAACTATATAATTTATAACAAAAGCATTTTGGGACTTAATCTTCATTTGGTTGAGGCTTGTTTTTCAACTAGTGAACACCAGAAGAGGGTCAATATTACCTATTCATAAGCTGAATAATATGTAAGTAGGCAAGAATCAGTTTTCCTTAGACATCTAAATCCTGATTTATACTTGGTGAGTATACACTGAGTGACCAGATTATTATGCATTCAGAGATCATAATAATCTGGCTACTCAGTGTATACAAATACACACACACACACACACACTGAGTGGCCAGATTATTATGCGCTCAGAGACCATAATAATCTGGCTACTCAGTGTATATATTTCTAGCACCTTCCTCTTCTCTCAAAAGGTTCCCAGTTTAGATAATAAATTATGTCCTAAGTATCACCCACTTTATGAATAAAAAAAATAAGGCAGTGAAATGTGTGAATAATTCCTGAAAAGTATTTATCATTCCACTAAGTTTCACTTAACAAAAGCAATTTTTAAAAAAAATTCTTAGATATTAATTTTTTAAAATATATTTTTATTGATTTTAAAGAGGGTAATTTTTCTTTTAATTTTTTTGTTGTTGTTAATACTTGCAGAGGATATTTTTCCACTGATTTTTTAAAATATATTTTATTGATTTTACACAGAGAGGAATTGAGAGGGACAGAGTTAGAAACATCGATGAGAGAGAATCATCGATCAGCTGCCTCCTGCACACCCCACATTGGGGATGTGCCCGCAACCAAGGTACATGCCCTTGACCGGAATCAAACCCGGGACCTTTGAGTCTGCAGGCCGATGCTCTATCCACTGAGCCAAACCGGTTTCGGCTATCTTAGAAAATTTTAACTTGCTTTCCTAACTTAGAAATTTACCCTCAAGAAATAATAGAAAGATTTATCTATTTTTCTCTCTGCTTCCAGTATCATGACTTAATTATCTCTGGATAAAATAAGTCTGAGAGGTGAATGTTATAATTATTTTTCTCATTTAAAAACATTCTCTATTAAAAAACTACCTTCTTTACTGACTTTTTTTTAACTGTTTTTTAAAAAATATATTTTATTGATTTTTCGCAGAGAGGAAGGGAGAGAGATAGAGAACTAGAAACGTTGATGAGAGAGAAACATCGACTAGCTGCCTCTTGCACACCCCCTACTGGGGATGTGCCCGCAACCAAGGTACATGCCCCTGACCGGAATCGAACCCGGGACCTTTCAGTCCGCAGACCGATGCTCTACCGCTGAGCCAAACCGGTTTCGGCTCTTTACTTTTAGTTACAAAGTTTATCTTCAAAACTTTTCCTTATGAACAACTTTCCAACCACCCTATAATGTTTCATCTTAATCTAAAATAGGCAAAAATAACTGTATAATTATGGATCGATCTGTAATCTGACTTCAGAGTTAAACAAACAATAAGACCACAAACAGGAACTTAAAAGTCATATCATGTAACCATATATTACTTTAAATCAGAGCTTTTCAACATAGGTACTATTGACATTTTACATTACATATAATTCTTGGTTATAGGGGCAATCCTATGCAATGTAGGATGGTTAGCAACATCCTTGGCCTCTAGCACCTAGATGCTAGTAAGCACTCACCCAGCTGGGACAAGTAGAATGTCTTCAGACACTGCTAAATGTTCTCTGGGGATAAATTTACCACCTGATTAGAAACACTGTTTAACGGTATATCACATTTCCTACTTTTTCCACTCAACAGCTAATCAACTTTTAAAAAAATATTATCTTTATTGATTTGAGAGAGAAAGGGAAAGAGAGAGGGAGAGAGAAACATCAATGATGAGAATCATTGATAGGCTGTCTCCTGCACGCCCCCCACTGGGGATGGAGCCCAACCCAGGCATGTGCCCCTGACCAGAATCAAACCCGTGACGCTCTATCCACTAAGCCAAACCGGCAAGGGACAGCTAATCAACTCTTATGTATCCACTCAATTCTGAAGGAAGTACACAGACTAATACAAAATATTATTTTTAATTAGACAAGGCTTAACTTAAGACATCATAGTGACATCTACTGGCTTGGTACTGAATTGTACACTTGATATATACTGTAAAAAATCCTTCTTAGAAAGTTGAACAATTCACTGAAAGCAGTAACATTAACATCAGAACTGTTAATTCTGTGTAAAGCCTTCCACAGATAATATCAACTGTCAATTGCTTCTTAGATTTTTATGTACTCTCTGCTGGATAAATTAAATTGTTAGTGAATGTTTTCAGAGACAGATATTAGAGGAATATCCTTTTATGATGAGTAAAAAAAGTCTGGGTCAAAACTTGCAAAACTTAAGCAGCATGCTTTTTTATAATTTATACTAAAACTTAAAAATACCAAAAATTTTAAAATAATAATTCTATAAATAAAATTACAGCAACTCTCTAGGTTTTTATTTCTTCTCTTCTCTCTTTTTCCCCCTAGGTATTTTAATAAAAGACATTTGGTAATTAAATTCTACCGTCACTTAAACTGATGAAGTTTATTGGTGTTAAAACTATAACAAAGTTGATCCTAAAACATTTTGCAATGCAAAATTATTTCACTCAAGGAGTGTTTAATAATTTGAATGCCAGGAATTACAAGCAATTTTCAAATGCAGAGACTCTCACATTCATAAAACTTTATACATCATTTGTACTAACAGATATTTATATTACTAAAATCAAGCATGCATCACTTCCAAACATTCTTGTATCATGATTTTTTATATTACATTATTAAAACCATTTCTTCGCCATTACACATATTATCATACACTTGCACCATTCTCCTTGGATTTCTGATCTTTATCTTCACTCTTCACATTATACTATATAAAACAACAAAGAAAAAGTATATTTTATTAGAATGTCTTAAATGTAACTATAACAAATAGTAAACAGAGATATCCATTTTAGTATCTATGGAAAATTGACCCTGTGGGGCAACTATGTTCAAGTCTTTAAATTCTATGCAGAATGGTTTCTAGTATTTGAGAGAGCCATCTGAGCCCTGAGAAATGAGAAGTTCTAAGGAATCACAGCAGTGAATTCCCTGCACTACAGATATTTTTCTTTTTGTTCTGAAAGAGAAAAAGATTTTAGATCTCTGTTATTAAAGTTAGTTTATTATGGCATCGAGTTACTGGATTTTTTTACAAGAATACTAGTCAATTAATTTTGAGAGTGCCAAAGAGTTTCTCCTCTGCCCAATAGTAAATGGGTTTTTAAAAGAAATGAGTGGTTTTATCTTCCTCAAATTTAAATTCACTGAGGAATACAAATGAAATTTGCTATATGAAATCTGTTCACCTAAACCATGTTGACATCCTGAATAGGTTCTAGAAAAATACAATATTTAGGGAATTGCTTTTGAACAATCGAATGGACAGAATGCAACCATTATTCGCTCCAAGAAAAATCACCAAGAAATAGTGCAAAATAGATTTTAAAAACTGGAATAAATTATGAAAACATTTGAAGTACAAAACTACTAACCTTGTTGAGAACAGTGTGGATTTCATCCATTACTGTGGATAAGTTTCTGATTGTCTTATTCAGTTGGTTTTCAAATTGCAAATTCATATTTTCTGAAATTGTTAAGTTATCTTGTAACTGACCAAGGTCCTTTTTAATTTCTCCCAGTTCACCAGAGAGGCTTCTGTTGGAATTCTGCAAATGTAATATGGTTTTTCCATCTTCATCTATTAAAAGAAGCATATGCAATTCCTTTAAAGAGCCTATAAATGTCAATTTCATTACCAAGCAAACTGCAATTCTCACTTAAAGTTTTATCTAAGTATTACTTCTAAAATCCAGATTCCATTTTTAGATGGTTGTATAGATTAGATAAAATAGCAGAAACTGGTCAAAAATAGAAGGATAAAGCCCGTTTGGCTCAGGTGGACAGAGCATCGGCCCTCGGACTTAAAGATCCCAGGTTTGATTCTGGTCAAGGGCACATACCTTGGTTGCAGGAGACAATCAATTGATGTGTCTCTCTCACATCAATGTTTCTGTCTCTCCTCCTCCCTTCCACTTTCTAAAAATCAATGAAAAAATATCCTCGGGTTGCCCTAGCTAGTTTGGCTCAGGGCATATAGTGTCGGCCTGTGGACTGAAGGGTCCTGGATTTGATTCTGGTCAAGGATGCAAGCCTGGGTTGCGGGCTCAATCCCCAGTAGGGTGTGTGCAGGAGGCAGCTGATTAATGATTCTCTCTCATCATTGATGTCTCTCTCTCTGTTTTTTCCTCTCTACCTTCTCTCTGATATCAATAAAAATATATATATTTAGCCAAAACCGGTTTGGCTCAATGGATAGAGCGTTGACTGTGGACTGAAAGGTCCCAGGTTTGATTCCGGTCAAGGCATGTATCTTGGTTGAGGGCACAACCCCCATAGGAGGTGTGCAGGAGGCAGCTGATTGATGTTTCTCTCTCATTGATGTTTCTAACTCTGTATCCCTCTCCCTTCCTCTCTGTAAAAAATTAATAATATTTATATTTAAAAAATTTAAAAAAACCACCACGATTTTATAGACTTTATGTTTTAGAGTAGTTTCAGATTTACAGCAAAATTAAATGGAAGGTACAGAGATATCCTGTCTCCACACTTGCAGAGTCTCCATCATGATCCATGTCCTTCATCAGAGTTGTACATTTCTTACAAAAGAAGTCTGTACACTGAGGCATCTTAGTCATCCAGAGCCCACAGTGTAACCTCTGGTTCACTCTTGAGATTGTGTATGCCATGAGTTTGGAAAAATATATGGCATGTATCCAACATGATAGTGTCATGTGCAGTAGTTTTACTGTTCTAAAATCCCTCTGTGCTCTGCTTATTCATCCCTTCCCTCCTCGATCCCCTGGAAATCATTGCTATTTTCACTATTGCCTTAAGTTGCCTTTTCCAGAATGTCATATATTTTAAATTAAACAGGGTGTAGCCTTTTCAGATAGACTTCTTTCACTTAGTAATAGGCATTTGTTTTCTCCACGTCTTTTCATAACTTAATAGCTCGTTTCTTTTCAGTGCTGAGTAGTATTTCAATGCCTCAATGTACTAGGGTTTATTTGGCCATTCACCAACTGAAGGATATCTTGTTTTCTTCCAAGTTTTGGCAATTATAAATAAATCTGCTATAAACATCCATGTGCAGGGTTTTTGTGTGAATGTACGTTTTCAACTCCTTTGGTAAATACCATGGAGTATGATTCTTGGTAAGAGTATGTTTAGATTTGTGGGAAATCATCAAGCTGTTTCCAAAGTGAGAATTATTTATTTTTAAAATATATTTTATTGATTTTTCACAGAGAGGAAGAGAGAGGGATAGAGAGTTAGGAACATCGATGAGAGAGAATCATCAATCAACTGCTTCTTGCACATCCCCCACTGGGGATGTGCCCGCAACCAAGGTACATGCCCTTGACCAGAATCGAACCTGGGACACTCCAGGCCGCAGGCCGACACTCCATTCACTGAGCCAAACTGGTTTCGGTGAGAATTATTTTTTTAACAACCTGAGTGAGAAGATTTCTAACATCTCCATGGTTCATTAAGAACAATGCTGGTAATTAATAAACAATTATTAAAATGTCTCACTTGCATTTCACTATGCAATTCTTTTTATAAAAAAGACTTACGGAGATAAAAAATTAAACTTCAACATTTTCCCAAAGAATAATCCATTCAGAACATGGTGGAATATTTTATATTACTCATGCAGAGAAGTCTATAACTCAGAACTTATTTTCTTGTTTAAAACATATAGCTCTATAACTCAAAGCTTTTTCAATATTATAAAGAGCTTACATCTATATGAACAATGTGAAGTGAACAATTGAATTTTACAAACTGAGAACAAATATTATATTTTTGTTACAATTTGACTCATAAGTTGGTTTATGAACTACATTCTGTAACTTATTGGAAGGGTTTAACACAAATTATGAATTGATCCCTTTCATTTTTCTCATTATTGCTATCCTATCTAATAAAGAGGGAATATGCTAATTGACCATCACTCCATTACAAAGATGGCTGCAACCACAGCTGAGGCCAAGTTCCCTAAGGAGCCTTAACAAGCAATCAGCAGGGACCTGAGGCTACGCCCTCTTCCGCCCCCATGGGGCTTCACAGGGGACCTCAGACCATGTTCCCCAACCAGCAGGGTTTGACTGGTTACCTTGGGGTGTGCTTCCCATCATGGTGCTGGACTAGGGGAACTGAGGCTGCTCCCCACACCCCAGTGCCAGGCCTGGGGACCTCAGGCCACAAGCCCTGCCCCAGCACCAGGCCAGGGGACCAGAGGCTATGCACCCCTTGTCTGGCTGGGCTTGACAGGGGACCTCAATGTGCACCCCCAGTGCTGGGCCGGGGGAACTCAGGCCACGCTCCCACCCAGCAGGGCTTGACAGAGGACCTGAGGCTGTGTTCCCCGCTTCGTGCTGGGCCGGGGGACCTGAGGCTGAGCCCTTCCCCACCCAGCAGGGCTTGACAGAGGACCTGAGGCTGTGTTCCCCGCTTCGTGCTGGGCCGGGGGACCTGAGGCTGAGCCCTTCCCCACCCAGCAGGGCTTGACAAGAGATCTCAGGCCATGTCCCCCATCTGGTGGGGCTTGACGGAGGACCTCAAGGCACAACCCACACCCCTGTCTGGGCTGGGGGAACCTCTGGCCACACACCCTGTCCTTGCACCAGGCCAGGGGACCTGAGGCTACGATCCCTGTCCAGCAGGGCTTGACACGGGTGAGACTGGCCGGGTCTGGATCTAGCCCAATTGGGGGGCGAGGGGGGCATGCTGGATCTGGGTCTCATGCAATTTTGAGGTGCATGTGGGTGGCCTGGGACTTGACTCTGACAGGAGGAAAGTTTTCATATACATTTTACTAATTTTCTTTCATCTCTGACACTTCTATTATAGAGAAAGGGCAAATAATAATATTAAATTATTTCCTCTAATTAATCCTCCTTTAATGTGCAAGAATTTCATGCACTGGGTCACTAGTATATGATATATTTCCTAGCAGCAGAGCAAACTCAAGTATGATTAAAGTGGATACCCACCCACCCACACACACACACACCCCAATGGCCTGTCAGACAAACATATTTTCATCCTAAAAGACAACTCAAATGTTACCTCTTCAGTGAAGATTTCTGGGATTTTTTCCTTGCACCCTCCACCTGTGCTTCCAGAAAAATATGTACAGAGATCTGCACTTCCTGCATTATTCTGGTTGCTTGCCTGCTTGTTGTTCTGTGCTCCTTGAGAACACCTCTGCATCCAGCAATCTCTATGAAATGCTTGTGCAATGAGCAGGGAGAAAGTGAATAATATATTTTGCTGTGTTATGACCTGTTAAGTAAGTAGTGAAGGTTCAAGATTTTCAAAACCACATAATTGGTTTTCTGACTGCAAAGACTCTTAACTTTCTTTTTTTCTTTTTTTTTTTCAAATTAAAATATACATTTAATGTAATTTTTCTCATCAGAATAACAGTGGAATAATTTCATTAAATGAAAATAAGGCATTTTGAAGGAAAAAGGGAACAAACAAGTTGGACTGGAAACACCAGCTATTAAATTTTATTATGGAACTCTAATAATTTAAATAATATATTAGTGATAAGTATTAGGAAAAAGACAGTGAAACAGAAGAGAAAATACCACATGCAATACAAACAACTTCCAGGATGGCATTATCCTCCTAATAACCTTTTTACTCCTGTCCCTTCCCTAAAAATAGCAATTCCTTCAACTTCTTTTTAAAAATATATTTTATTGATGTTTTACAGAGAGAAAGGGAGAGGGATAGAGAGCTAGAAACATCAATGAGAGAGAAACATCGATCAGCTGCCTCTTGCACAGATCCTTCTGGGGATGTGCCCGCAACCAAGGTATATGCCCTTGACCGGAATCGAACCTGGGACCTCTCAGTCCACAGGCTGACATCTATCCACTGAGCCAAACCAGTTAGGGCTCCTTTAACCTTTTTAATGGAGGATGCTCATTCTCTCATATGGTAGTATTAGCATTCAAAGGTAGAATTAGCATTCTCTTAATTCTCTAATAACACTGTGGCTGAGTGAGTAGATTGCAAAGAGGGGGAAAATCAGAGTTTATTTCCATTGAGGTTAAGGGACCAAGAAGGTAGGATGGTACATGTGCTGCCCATGTGAATATTAAATTCATTTAAGATGATAGGAGATGCTAAAGTGGAGAGGAAGACACCCTCAATGAATGCAGAAGCATGATGCTCACTTTGGTAGGTTATTAATGAGAAAGGTAAAACAATGTTCTGATTGTGTTATAAGACTCTTGAAAGTGACTTCTTAAGAACTATCCATCAAACAGATTTTCCTATATATCATTCCAATTTATAACTATTAATGTAATGTCATCTATTATAAAATATTGTTTATTTGTTCCACTGCTTTATGGCATGCCCTGTATTTTTTCACAGTATTATCTCCCTCATGAAATGCTTTAAAAATGTCTCATTTCTTTGCCAACTAAATTTTGATATCCTAGAATGACTTGGCCTCTCTTTCTCTTTATTTTATTGATTTCAGTGAGAGAAAGAGAGAAGTAGAGAGAGACAGAAACATCAATGATGAGAGAGAATCTTTCATCGGCTGCCTCCTGCACATCCCATGCTAGGGATCAAGTCCTCACCCAGGCATGTGCCCTGATCAGGAATCAAACCATGACATTATAGTTCATGGGTAGATGCTCTACCACTGAGCAACACCAGCCTGATGAACTTGGCTTCTCTCTGAGAAAGAGCCCCACTCGTACACAGGCTGTGTCCAATGCTTTACCCAGAACTCAATAATCGTTCCTTGTTATTAATTTATATAAATGGAATATATATATTTAACATCCAGAAAAATAAAACAAAACTGTTTGAAAAGTAAGCATGTGTATAGAAACCTAACTCTCTTTAAAATATGCACACACACAAACACACACACACACACACACATACACACATGTGCTTCCTGACTTACAATAGGATTACAAACCAAGTTGAAAAAGTTATATTAAAAATACATTGAATACTATAAGCTATAGTATCAGTCGTTTACCCTTGTGATTGCATGCATCACCACAGAGGATCATACCACAGACTGCCAGCCTAGGAAAAGGTCAGAATTCAAAATTTGGAGTATGGTTTCCATGAAATTGCTTTCACACCACAGTAAAGTTTAAAAAATATCTCAAAATTTTAAGTCATGCCCTAGCTTGTTTGGCTCAGTGAACAGTGTCAGTCTGTGGACTTAAGAGTCTTGGGCTTGATGCCAGTCAAGGGTACATGCCCGGGATTGTGGCTTTAATCCCCAGTCTTCCCAGTAGGGGGCGTGCAGGAGACAGCCAATAAATGATTCCCTCTCATCATTGATGTTTCTATCTCTTTTTTCCTCTCCCTTCCTCTCTGAAATCAATTATATATAATATACACATAAACATACACACATATATATGTTTAAAAATTGTAAGTCATGAACTGCCTGTATGTATACACATACATATACATGAAATTAAAGGGTTAAATTGCTTTTTTCATTTGCTTTGGTTACTTAAAAAATGTAGGAATGTTTTCTTCTAATGAAGGTGTATATGAGATAAGGTTTACAGAGAGAGTAGTTTGTTTCTGGTGGGAGTTATGTCCTAATAGCTCCTTGACTAAATTGCTGGTAAGAAACAGCTTGCGTATTAAATCTTCACTGAAATATTGAGGTCAAAATCTCCCCAGACTTCTCTGAATAAACTTCACTAAGTCCTGTGACTATATTTAGACTTAGCAGCTATTGGGAATAGTGAAGTAGGAAAAAATTATACTCTTTAAGATGTCTGTTGTATATCACATTTTGCAGTTAAAAATGACATTTTGTCAGATCCTAACATAGTAGTGACCCTTAAATATTAAAACCGAATTGTGGAGGATGAAGTCTATTAATTGCTTTGATTTTTTATTACAAAGATTTTACTATTGACAAATGACTTATTCTAAATGGCACAAAACTAAGGTGAGGGGTGGTATGATAACAGAAAAAAAAAATATAGCATAGAGTACAACTCTCCAAAACCAAAATATAAAGATTATAATCTCTGAAGGCTTAAAAAAAAGTTGACAAAGTAAAACATAGGGTAAGACATGGAAAAATAAAAGATCCTTTTATTTCCTCAGTAGGCATAGAAGCAGAAGATCAGACTGCAAGGATTCTTAGGAAGAATGCAATTAGCAATTAGCAAATAGACAATTAACAATTTACTGCAGATAAGGAAAAGTAAGAATATCCCCAAGGGCATAGGATCAGAAATAAAAGAACAACATCTGAAGGCCTTGACATCAGTGTCATATGTAAAAACAGCGGCAATACCTGGCTTAGGTATTGGCACAGTGCAGGCCTCCAAAACACTCATTCTCTTATTTGTTCCCTTTACCTGCTCACTGCTGTGAAGGGTACTGTAACCCAGTGATTAAGAAGGGTAGGATTTTACAAGCTGGACTTCCTGGGGATGTAATTAGTGTTCTGTCACCCAGGAGAAGGGAAACCTGTCAGTGCCCCGGATTCCTCATGGGTAAATAAATCCTGAAAGATGACATCTATCATAGTGTTACTGGGAAAATTAAATTAATAAACACAAAAATGCTCAGACGAATACCTGACACAAAAATGCAAATGAAGTTTAACTATTAATATTATTAGAATAATGATTGTTATTCTATACCACCTTGATATTTACCTATTTGGACAGTGTCCAGTATCCTTTTCTGCAGCCTTGTTTCTCACACGGAAATAAATGTTAAGGATATTTATCAGTTCCTTCTTAGCAAAACATACCAAAGATATGATCTAAGTTGTCAAGTTACAATAAAAACCTGAAGATGTCCTGATAAATTAATCTAATATTTACAGTTGCTAATGGTTTAATATATTTCACCTGCAAGGTACAGTTTGCATTTTAAGATTTATTTTAATTATTTATAGTTAGAGAAAAGTATACAGAAATATAGGATACTCTGTAGGATCAATAAATCTATATTTTGATCTACGTTAGGATCTTGCTTTTTCCATTTTCAAGTAAAACTAAGTATTATAAATAGACAACTATTTAAACTCAAGATTCTGATACCGGACTTCTACCCAAATAAAGCAATATTTGACCAATCTCTAGGTTATAAAAATGATATTCAATATGATTAAACTAACAGGTTTATAAAATTAAAAAGGTATATATTCTCTTTTGTCCCAACCTCATTGTGCTTTTAATTATGAAAGATGTAAAATGATGCATTATAAAACTTGAATGCTACTTTATATAAAGTCCAATCTTTAAATATTGCTTGACAAGGGACCTGGGAGTTAGGACCCTGGCAGGGAGTCTGATTCTTGCTGGGATGGTCCCAACATGAGTGATGAAAACATGCTCAGAACCACCTGCTCATCCATCAGAAGAGCCAAGGAGAGTCGGAACTGGAAATGCCTTCAGATATGCAAATGGGCGGGAACACACAGCAAACAGTTCAGCTCGGGGAATAGACAGGATACTTGGGAAAAAGGGAACAGAACAGAGGAGCATTCATGTTCCCCTTGACACGATCAAGAAAATGTTCTCCGAACACTTTATGTCCTAAAATACCACAACCACATGGAGAGGGAAAATGGAAAGAGAAGGTTTTAGTTCTATGCTGTTTAACTCCTGGTAAGTGATAGTACAGGCATCGATTCCTGAACTCCCCCTATCCACTCTCCTGTCAGCCAGTTTACCCCAAAGTGCCCTCCTCTGCAGGCCTGGTCACCCCTAAGTGCTCTCTCCTGCAGACCTGGGTTCCTCTCAACTGCCCTTCCCTGCAGGCCCAATCGCCCCCAGCTTCCCTCTTCTGCTGGCCTGGTCAACCCTAACTGCAACCACTGCAGGCTTGATCACCCAAAACTGCCCTCCCTTACAGGCCTGGTCGCTCCCAACTGCCCTCCCCTGCTGGCCATCTTGTGGTGACGATCTTGTGTCCACGTGGGGTCAGTAATCTTTGACCACGTAGGGGCAGCCATCTTGTGTGTTGGTGTGATGGTCAATTTGCATATTATTCTTTTATTAGATAGGATAGAGACCTGGTGCATGGGTGGGGGCCAGCTGCTTTGCCCTGAAGGGTGTCCCAGATCAGGGTAGGGGTTCCCTTGAGGCTTGAGGCAGCCTGGGTGAGGGGCCTGTGGTGGTTTTCAGGCTGACCACCCCCTCTGGCTACCCAAGCTGAGGCCCTAGAATCTGGGATTTATTTATCTTCTATAACTGAAACTTTGTAGCCTTGAGCAGAGGCCAATGCAGGCCAGGGTTGTGGAAACTTGGCTTCCTTCATTGCTGGGGGCAACTCAAGCCTCCTGCCCTGCCCAGCTCTGTGGCTGCTGCCATTTTTGTTGGGATTTATTTATGTTCTATCATTAAAACTTTGTAGTCTTAAGTGGAGGCCAACTCAGGCCAGGGCAGGCAGAAAGCTTGGCTTCCTCTATTGCCAGAGAAACCCAAGCCTCCAACTCTCTGTAGCAGTAGACATTTTTGTTGGGTTAATTTGCATACTCACTCCTGATTTGCTGGTGGGTGTGGTTTGTGGGCATAGTGGAGAAATGGTCAATTTTCATATTAATATTTTATTAGGTATGATATTAAGAGGGTTTGGGGATAGTGGTGACTTTATGAGCTGATTCTCAAGTGTACCAATTAAAAGAGCCACCAATTATCATAAGACAACGAGGTGGGTGATTTACCTTCCTAATAAGGCTTGCTGTAGAAGTCTATGTAAGTTGGGTAGGACACTGATACCACATGTATCAGAATCTGCTGGGTTGTCTTCAGAAACAAGGCCCCCAATTAAGATCAGCTTCAAAGTAGAAAACTTATTGCCCGCTCACATGTCTCACTGCTCCACATGCACCATCCACCCAGGTTCCCAAGAAGATGCTGCGCATTATGTTGCTCAGGTGCCAGGTGGCTGGGTCCACCTGAACCCTAACTACACCCTTAAAGATGCCACCCAGGAGTGGCACATGGATGTTCTGTGACCATTTCACTGGTGGAGTCAGGTCCAGGCCTGCAATGCATGTGGCAGGGAAGCACAACCTTCCCTAAAGGGGATGCCACAGTGTGAAGCACTAACACAATGTCCACACCATCACAAGTAAGAGGCTGTGGGATGGACACTAACTATATGAACTAAAGGGCAGGTGAAGGGGATGGAACGGAGCACAAAGCCAGACCTGCATCTATGCAACTTAACACCCGTTGAAGGTGACATGCAAATCATTGAGAAAAAGATGGCATAGTCCACAAATGATGCTGGGATAACTTTCTCCATATATGGGAAAATATAAAATCAGGTCCCTGGCACAAATCATTAACAAATTAACTCCTCATACTTCAAATATCCATTTGAAGGGCAAATCTTTAAAGCATTTCAGATGTAATGGGCTAAATCTTTAGCCAGGAAGAATTTTTTTTAATATAAGACACCAACAGCGCAAATCTTAAATTTTAAAATTCAACAACATGAAAAGTAAGATTTCTGATTTACTATAAGACACTAAATAGCGCAAACCAAAAAAGCCACACTGGAAGAAGATATTTGCAACAGTTGATAAGGGATTAGTATCCCAAGCATATAAGGAATGTTCAAGAAAAAGATAAATAGAATCAGAAGATGGACACAGGCAGGTATAGCACTTTACAAACAAGAAAAAGGCATGATGACGCCAAATGTCCTGAACAGAAGGCCAATCTCATCAGTAATTAGGGAGATGCACATAAAACCACAATGAGATGTCTAATCAATAGATAAATGCAGGAGTGGACAAAAGTAAGTTTATGGCTGTTCATATGGAAAACATTATAATAACTAAAAATAATACAAGAGTAAACTCTGTGTTTCATGTACTCACAACTATAAACTACTTTGCCAACCCCTACATATAAAATATGACAATACCAGTGTCATGATATGAAACCTATTTATTATACTGCTAGAAAAAGCATACTAACTTATCAATTCTAAAATACCATTTATTTAAGATATTTTAATATTTTACAGAGTATTCTAAAAGCAACAGTAACAACAACTGCCAACGCAATGCTTTTATCACTTCTAATTTCAGTTAGACATATGGAAAGGCCTTGTTAAGAAGGTTTTTACAATATTTAATTCTTCATTTCTGCTCACAAAAACAATGAGACAAAATAAACCTTTTAAGATATTTCTGAGAACATTTTACAACCCAGCCTGAGTGTGTGAAGCTTATTCTTTCCCACTGCAAGGAGGACAGCAGCATGGGGGGCACACCTGCTGTGCGCAGCCTGTGCTGCCCTGGAATGGCTCTGGGTGAAGGAATAACATAGCACTTGGAGGCATGACTGTCCTTCCAACCCACAGGTGCCTGGTTCCAACACACTTGATTATCTGACCAATACTGTGACCGCTCCCTATTAAGGCAGCTGGGACAATGCTCCAGGACTTGGTAACTCCTGAAAGAGGGCCAGTCATACACTGCCTCTTTATGTAGAAAAGGAGCCTCCAAACAGAACTCAGTAGACAGCTAGAGCTTCCCCCCTAGATGGTACCCCTGGCTGACCTTCCTCCAACTTTCTCACAGTTTCTATGCTCATGTCTCCCAGGGGGCAGAGACAAGCCATTTCACTCAGCCCTCTCTGAATTTATGGTTCTTGTTGATGTCATTGAGGTTGGGGTGGTTCGTTGCACAATAGTAGGTAACTGGATGGTCCATCACTCACAAAGGATGTGGCATCCTTGCACAACCTTCTTCCCCATCTGGACCGTCCTGCCTGCAGTGTCCTCAAGTATGACCATTACAACACTCTTGCCTCCCAATTCCTTCAGCCCACCACTTGCAGTGATGAGCTTATCACCTTAGTGCCCCTTCATCTTACAGAAAGACAGAAGTTCTCAAGAACCCTAAAGACCACCTGGAGGAGGGGCGGGCAGGGTGGGGCTTTGAGTTAAGGCACAAAGAAGGCTGCCTCTTTTTTTTTTTAAATATATATATATTTTATTGATTTTCCACAGAGAAGAAGGAAGAGGGATAGAAAGTCAGAAACACTAATAAGAGAGAAACATCGATCAGCCGCCTCTTGCACATCTTCCACTGAGGATGTGCCTAAAACCAAGGTACATGCCCTTGACCAGAATTGAACCTGGGACCCTTGAGTCCACAGGCCGACTCTATATCCACTGAGCCAAACCAGTTTGGCAGAAGGCCGCCTCTTACTGTCCCTCCAAAGATCACAGACACCCAGCTGGGTTGTCAATAGGCAGGCCACTAAGCAGAGATTCAGGTCACAAAGTCACCATGCCAACCTTTATGGCAATCATAACAGAGCATTCTGCCTGCACAGGGGGGCTCAGCAGGTGGTGGGGGCCCTTGACCTAAGCTAGATTCTGGCCTCTTCTGCCCATAAGGCAGGTAGCAGGTGGAGGCACACAGGGTGCATTGGTGAAACAGCTGAGTGGCCAAGGCCCCTGGGCACTGCAGAGGCAGCAAAGGTGGTGGCATAGAGTAACCTGAAGTGGCCTGGCACCAAGTGGAGCCTCAAGGATGGCCAAGCAAATGGACAGCGATGACCCCAGGGTGCTGGGCCTCATGCTCTTCTTGCTGCTGGTGATGCCTCCTCCCCTGGTGAGCGCAGGGAGCTTCTGGCCCAACGTCCTGAGCTGGAGAAATGTAAAGCACCAACTTGGTCAAGAATGGGAAAGCTTCAGCCAGAGAGCCAGATATCACAGAAGCGAGGAAGAGCGCTACCGATTCTGTGATGGCAAGTTCGACCTCTACTTTCTACTGGACACGTGAGTGGCCATGGCAGTCCCTTAGTGTGCCATGTTAGCCAGGGTACAGTGGGCAGGAAGTAGCAAAGGGTACTCCAGTGCCTTAGAGTGGAAAGTCAGGGCCAGTGTTGGCCAGACCAAAGGAATGAGGTCCCTCTGGCCTCCTTGTTCCTGAGGCAGAAGAAGCATCCCAGGCCTTTGTCTCCCCAGACAGTTTCTTTTGGAAAGGCTAAAAGGACACCTTTCTAGAGGGATTTCTGGATGGCTCTCAGCCTTTATCACTTTGGCCAGCAGTTGTGACCCACGGGCCCTGATGGAGCTGCAGGGACAGGGATTGCTAGGAACCTCCTCCCAGTGGCTGGCAGGAGCTCACTGTGGGTTATGGGTTTGCTATGTTTCACTCTGTCTCACCCAATGACTTCCATGATTACCAATTCCAGAGAGACTGCTGTGTGTTTCTGCTGGCATTCCCTCAGGGTCACTGCTTAGAAGGTTCTGGTTTGCTGCTGCTCAGCTTTTTGCATGGGTCTCCTTCCCCTGGACCATCATCCTGAGTTTGTGTGCACGCTCAGAACAGTTTGGCTGTCTGGCGTGTCCCTCGGAGGCTGGGCTATGGATCAGGCACCCTATGGCCCTCAAAGAAGGAAGGGTAGGAGCAGGGCTGCGGTCCTGGAGAGATTGCCTCTTTCCATTCCCAACTCCTCTGCTGGGCCGAGAATCCCCATATTGCTCAATGGCGTGGTGGCATGGCAGCCACTAGCATCTTGAAGCACTTGCCAGTGCCCAAGGCCAGTCCCTGCACTTCTGTCACCCTCTAACTACCCTGGGCGTACAATAGTGAAGTTGTTTCCAGGTTCAATTGCCTGCAAAGGGGCAACTCCTGGAGGTTGGATGAAGGAGCCCAGAGGCTGGTGGTGGCCACAGGACTCAGGCTTCCTGCCCTGCCATCATTCCAGCACCAGGTTGTACCTCCCTTGATTCCTCTGATTCTCCATGGAGACTGATGGTTGAGGTGAGAGGAAGGATCATGCCCAGAATAGCAGTTGCTGAGAAAAGTCAGCAGAGCTGGGACCCACCCTGCCCAGGCAGACCCTCCTCACTGTACATGGAGGGTGACCTGAAATGCATGGGGCAGGGCAGACTGGTTGATCCTGACCACAGCCCAGGAGGTGGTGCTTTCCCTCCTGGATACTGGTCTTGGACATGGATCTGTATTGGGGGCAACTGACAGCTTCTTGGGTCAATCCATCCAGACTACACCAGTTACCTCAACGAGTCTTAGCTGCCGTCTTCTTACAGTGCCTTGGCCACACCCCCAGTCTCTGCTCACAGGACCAATGTGGACACAGCCCAGCCCTGGGATGGATGAGAGAGGCCGCTAGGTGGGGATGGGAATAGTATTAAATAAACACATAGTATGTGTCATGTGATGTGCTGTCTACTGTGTACTCCCAAGACCTTGAGAAAGTGGTTCTATTCCCCTGTTTTAGGATGCTGACATCAAGGCTTGGGAGGGCTAATGATTTGTTCAATGTCAATCAAAACTAGTTTCCTGCAAAACTTTAGATGATGGCAGAACGCTGCCCAGTTCTCTCTCCCAGGATGGGTGGTACTTGTGGAAACTAAAAAGGAGACATTGAATGGATTCCCGAGCCAGGGGCCAGGGTATTCTTACTTCTTGCCCCTCTCATCACCCCACCCCACCCCCCCTCTTGATCCTTTGGCTTCATAAAGGCCTGGGAGGCAGCAGGGTCCCTCTAACACTGGCCTGCTGTGGCTGGAGCTCCTTGTGAAAGGCATGGGCCTTGCCCTGGAGACTGGGAGGGCAGGGGAGCAGCAACTCAGGCCCTGACCCTTCTCCTGGCTCCAGGATAGAGGTTCCTCCACATCACCCCGGGCACTGGCAGCCTTGGATCTTGCCATTCACGGGTCAGGACAGAGTCCTGCTGGATTCTGCAAATGGAAGGAAGAGCTGAGGGTGTCCCAGAGAGAGCTCTCACACACCCAGGTCCCAGCCCCAGGCCATCAGTGATTTTTCATGGTCAGACTATTTTTCATGGTGGACATAAGGCAGAAAGCAAAGTAGACAAAACTCCTGCTTTCCTGGAGTTTCCATTTTAGTGGAGAGATAGGACATATGAATGAGGACAAGAAGTGGTGTGTTAGTTGGGTGAGCACCAGGGAATGGCAGGAAGTGCTGTTGGAGGGGCCACTAAAGAGGTGGTCAGGAAAGGCCCTTGCGCAGAGTGGAGGGCAAGGGGCGAGGGCTGGGTGCTTTCTGTGCAGAGGAGCTGTGTCCTTGAATCTTGTTCTTAAGAACACTCTCAGTTTGAGGGCCTGAGGGCAGAGATGATGGATAGACCTGGGGGGAGGGGGCTGAAGAGGGGGGATACAGGGGTCTCAGGAGGAAGAGGCTGTGGTGTGGAATTGCAGGGCGGAGTGGAGATGATGAGGGCCACATGCTGGATCTCATTGGAAGGTCCAGGCCACAGGCTGCCAAACAGGCTGGATGGGGGAGGCCTGGAGAGGCCATAGCTGGGGTAAGAGGAGGTGAGGAGCAGGTTCATCACTGTGTCTTCCTCACAGCTGCGGGTAAATGTCAGCACCTGTTTTTACAGATGAGGTAGGTGGTGGCTCAGGGCCAGAGAGCGACCCACAAAGTCCACAGAAGTGGAATGGGTCAGGAGTTGAAAGCCTAGAGTGTCTGATACCAAAACGAATTTCAAAAACTCTTATGCTGGCTAGTCTCTGAGAATCCCTTCCATGGTTGTGGGTAACCCATCACCTGCAGTTAGGTCTTGAGTGGTTTGCTCCCAGGTCATTCTTCATATTTCCTACTTACTTGTTTGTTCATTGGATTTAATTGGAGACAATGATAGCTTTCCCATGTGCCCACAGTATTGCCTAGTGGCCTATGAAAACCCAGAAGCCTCTAGCTAGGGAAGTGGCCTGTGCAATGCCCTGAACAATGAGATCCTCTGGTGATCTCAGCAAATCAGTGTGAGGATGTGGGGAGAAAGAGCAAGGGGACAGGCCCAATGCGGGCCCTGGGGTGCACATAGGAGATATGTTTTTAGCCTGTGGTACGTTTGTGGGTCAGTGTAAGAGAGGTTTTACCAAAGGAGAGATGAGTCAGACCTGTGTTTTTTAAAGAGCCTTGTCCCCCTTGGGAGAATGGCTTGATGTTGGAAGAATGGAACTGTGGCCAGAGTGAAAAGGGAAAAGGTCCCAAGAGGTCACAGGAGGCTTTCAAAGATGGGGAAAGGCAAGTAGGAGCCCTGGCAGGTGTGCCCAAAAGAAGGAGAATGGGGAGTCTGAACCCCTGGGAGAACCACAGTAGTGGCACAGATAGAGGAAGAGGCTCTGATACAAAGGATCAAAGCAGATCTTCAGGGTCCAGCTATGCCAGGAAAATGCAGGCATTGGGACATATCTCTATGGGTATGCTGGGAGTGGGTAGGGACTTATAACTGCCACTCATGGTGTTAAAATATGAGAATTTACTTAAGCATGCATGGTATAATATCAGAATACATCTAGCCAGTGCTGGTGGGAGCACTCCATGACAGATCCAGAGGCAAGGTTTTTATAGAGATGATGCAGAAGGAAGGCTGTGAATGATTGCCTCCTGTTGTACCTGGATCAACACTTCTGAGCATGAAGAAACTCAAATATAGGAAATTGGCGAACAAAAGCTGAAGTATCGATATTTGGGAAAGGCTATTCTGATGCTTGGTTTTGGTTTGCTTTTGTAGGCCAGCAGCATTAGAGCAACCTCAGTCAAATGGCCTCTTTGTTATAAAGCATAACAATCCCCCCCTTGGCCATCCTCTCCTACATGAGAAATTGGCCAACAATTTGTGGCTTGCACCTCTCTCAGTTACCGTTTGAGTTATGCTTTTCTTGTCCAGTCCTGAAGCTTACAGGTTGTGATGTCAGGTCATTGGGAGGACTGTCTGGCTCTCCCTCTTTTGTCACCTTGTTTCTGTTTCTCCACGTGTGTTGAGACCACCAGTTGCACTGCTACTGGCTGTGAGCACGTAGTTAAGAGCCCAGTAGAACACAGCACACCAGGGAAACCACAGTGATGACTATCGGGAAGATATAGGAAGAGACAAGGATATTTCTTAGTCATAGCCCCATGTACCAAACCAGTTGGCATCAAATAAATAAAAAACATGTACCTGAGTAGTATCAACCTGTTTTAGCCAAGTGGATCACTGGGATGTGTGCCTAGCCTGCAAAGCACCACAGGCCCCTCACCCAGGCCACCACACGCCCCAAGGGAACTCCCACCCTGATCCGGGACACCCTTCAGGGCAAACAGCTGGTCCCCACCCATGCACCAGGCCTCTATCCTATCTAATAAAATAATAATATGCAAATTGACTATCACTCCAACACACTAGATGGCTTCCCCTAAGTGGTCAAAGATGGATGCCCCCAGGTGGACACAAGATGGCCATCACAAGATGTCCAGCAGGGAAGGTAGTTGAGAGGGACCAGGCCTGCAAGGGAGGGCAATTGGGGCAATCAAGCCTGCAGGGGAGGGTAGTTAGGGGTAACCAGGCTGATAGAGGAGGGAAGTTAGGGGTGTCCAGGCCTGCAGGGAAGGACAGTTAGGGGTGACCAGGCCTGCAGGGGAGGGCAATTAAGGACAAACAGGCTGGCAGGGGAGCAGTTAGTCATCAATCAGGCTGGCAGGGGAGTGTATAGGGGGTGATCAGGCTGGCAGGCAGAAGTGGTTAGGGGCAATCAGAAAGGCAGGCAGGCAAGCAATTGGGAGCTGTCAGTTCTGGTTTGGAGAGGGTACAGGCTGGGCTGAGGGACACACTCCCCTGTGCACAAATTTCATGCACTGGGCCTCTAGTCCTATATAATAAAAGTCTAATAAGCAAAAAGACCAAACAATAGAATGACCCATAGATATGACGTGCCTGACCACCAGGGGGCAGATTCTCAATGCAGGAACTGTCCCTTGGTGGTCAGTGTGCTCCCACAGAGGGAGTGCTGCTCTGCGCAGAAGCCCTGAGCCAGGCTTATGGCTGGCAAGCACAGCAGCGGAGGGGGAGCCTCTCCTGCCTCTGCAGCAGCACTAAGGGTGTTCGACTGCTCACTCTCCCTAAGCCATCAGTCGGACATCCCCCGAGGGCTCCCGGGCTGTGAGAAGGTGCAGACTGGGCTGAGGGACCCCCCCACCCCCAGAGCACAATTTTGTGCAGTGGGCCTCTAATACCCATATAAATGTAACTAAAGAAGTTTTAACATTACTTTTTTTTTTAATGATGTTTATTGTTTTTTGTTTGCTCTCCCTCCCCCCCATTGACTCTCCTTCATCCCATACCAGCTCCTCCCAGGCCTTCACCACTCTATTGTCTGTGTCCTTAGGCTATGCATATATGCGTGTAAGTTCCCTGGGTTAATCATTTTCTTCCTATCCCCTAACCCTTACCCTACCTCTGAAATTCTTCAGTCTGCTCCATGCTTCTATGTCTCTGGTTGCATTTTATGCATTAGTATATTTTGTTCATTAGATTCTACCTATGAGTAAGATTATGTGGTACTTATCTTTCTCTGGATGGCTTATTTCACTTAACATAGTACTCTGTAGGTCCATCCATGCTGTTGTAAATGGTAAGAGTTCTTTCTTTGTTATAGCTGTGTAGTATTCCATTGTGTAGATGTACCATGGCCTCTTTATCTACCCATCTGCTGGTGGGCACTTTGGCTGTTTCCAAATCTTATTTATTGTAAATTGCACTGCTATGAACATAGGGGTACATATATTCGTTCTGATTGGTGTTTTGGATTTCTTAGGATATATTCAAAGAAGTGGGATTACTGGATCAAGAGGCAGTTCTATTTTTAATTTTTTTTAAAGGAAACTCCATACTGTTTTCCACATTGGCTGCATCAGTCTGCATTCCCACCAGCAGTGTACTAGGGTCCCATTTTCTCTATATCCTCACCAACACTTATCATTTGTTGATTTGTTGATAGTAACCATTCTGAGGTTTGCATCTCTCAGATAATTAGTAAATTTGAGCATTTTTTCATATGTCTCTTGGCCTTTTGTATGTCCACTTCAGAAAAGTGTCTATTTAGATCCTTTACCCATTTTTAATTGGACTATCGTCTTCCTTTAGTTAAGTTGTATGAGTTCTCTATACAAAGTTCTCTAAATAATTTGGAAATTAACCCCTTATCAGATCTTCTAATTTTGTTGATGATTTATTTTCCTGTACAAAAGCTTTTTATTTTGATGTAGTCCTATTTGTTTATTTTCTCTTTAGTTTCCTTTGTTCAAAGAAATGTATCAGCAAACATATTGTTACATACAAAGTCTGAGATTTTGCACACTATGGTTAATTCAAAGATTTTTATGGTTTCACAACTTACATTAAAGTCTTTTATCCATTTTGAGTTTATTCTTGTGTATGGTATAAGTTGGTGGGCTAGTTTCATTTTTTGTTTTTTGCATGTATCTGTCCAATTTCCCCAGCACCATTTACTGAAGAGACTGTTTTGACTTTATTGTATACTCTTGCCTTCTTTGTCAAATATTAATTGAGCATAATGGTGTGGGTTGATTTCTGGGTTCTCTGTTCTCTCCTATTGAACTACATGCCTGTTCTTGTACCAGTTCCAGGCTGTTTTGAGAACAGTGGCTTTGCAGTATAACTTGGTATCTGATATTATGATTCTTCTAAATTTAGTCTTCTTCCTCAAAATTGCTGTGGCTATTCAAGGTCTTTTTTGGTTCCATATAAATTTTTGGAGTGTTGGTTCTAGATTTGTGAAATATGCCATAGGTATTTTAAAAGGGATTACATTGCATCTGTAGATTGCTTTGGGTAGCATGGACATTTTAATGGTATTGATTTTACCAGTCCATAAACCTGGAATATTCTTCCACTTGTTTATATTTTCCTCTCTCTCTCTTTTCACTGTACTATATTATAGTTTTCCAAGTACAGGTCTTTATTCCTTGGTTAAGTTTATTCATAAGAGTATAATTTTTTTGTTGCAATTGAAAATGGTAATTTTTTTTTACTTTCTCTTTTTGAGAGTTCATTAGCAGTGTATAAAAATACCATAGCCATAACCAGTTTGGCTCAGGGGCTAGAGCACCGGCCTGCAGTAAAGGGTCCCAGGTTCAATTCTGGTCAAGGGCATGTACCTCTCTTGTGAGCACAACCCCAGGAGGGATGTGCAGGAGGCAGCTGATCAATGTTTCTTTCTCATCCATGTTTCTAATTCTCTGTCCTTCTTCTGATGAAAAAATCAATAAAATATATATTTAAATATATATGTAATATGCAAATTGTCCATTGCGGTGCTACAGTAAAGACCAAGGCTGCAAGTGCATGGAGCACCTCTAGGTCCGGATCCCCCCATTCCTCCGCTGGTGGTGGTAGCAGCTCCCTCCCATTTCCTGTGGAAGTGGCAAGGCTTCAGCAGAAGCATCCTGGCTCCCTCCCACCAGATCACGAGTAAGGGGCAGGCGGCCTACTGAGGGCAGTGTCATGCACTGGACACTAGAAAAAAATAAAAATGCATTAGATTTCTGAGTGTCGATTTTGTATCCTGCTAATTTACCAAATTCACTTATTAAATCTAATAGTTTTTAATGAAGTCTTAGGGTTTCCTATGCACAATATCATGTTATCAGTGAATGATGAAAGTTTTACTTCTTTTCCAATTTGGATGCTGTTTTTTTTTTTTTTTTTTTTTTTTTTTCTTTTTCTTGTCTGATAGCTATAGTCAGTATTTCCATTACTATGTTGAACAAGAGTGGTGAAAGCAGACATTCCTGTTTTGTTCCTGTTCTTAGGGGAAAGGTTTTAGTTTATTTCCAATTGAGTATGATGTTGGCTGTAGGTTTGTTATATATTATATTTATTATGTTGAGGTATGCTTCCTCTATTCCCACTTTGCTGAGAGTTTTTATCAAAAATGTGTATTGGATTTTGTGGAATGCTTTTTCTGAATCTATTGAAGTGATCATGTGATTTTTATTTTTCAATTTGTTTATGTGATGTATCACATTTATTGATTTGTGAATATTGTACCAGCCTTGCATTCCTGGAATAAATTGGTCATGGTGTATGATCTTTTTATGTATTTGATGGATCCAGTTTGCTAATATTTTATTAATTTTTAGCATCTATGTTCAGTAAGGATATCATAATTCTCTTTCTTTATAGTGTCTTTATCAGGTTTTGGAATTAGGATAATGCTGTCCTCATAGAAAGAGCTTGGTTTTTTGGAATATTTTGAGGAAGATAGGTGTTAGTTCTTCTTTGAGTGTTTGGTAAAACTCCCCTGTGAATCCATCTGGACAAGTTTTTGTTTGCTGGGAGATTTTATTATTATTATAATTACTGCTTTAATTTCATCAGTAGTTATCAGCCTATTCAGGTTTTCTGATTCTTCATGATTAAGTTTTGCAATATTGTATTTTTCTAGGAATATGTCCATTTCATCTAGGTTATCCAGTTTGTTGGAATATAGTCATTCATAGTATTTTTTATGATATTTTTTATTTCTGTAGAATCAGTTGTTACTTCACCTCTTTCATTTCTGATTTTGTTTATTTGGGTCCTCTCTCTTTGTTACCTGATGAATCTAACTATAGATTCATCAATCTTGTTCCCTTTTTTGAAGAACCAGCTCTTGGTTTTATTGAACCTTTGTATTTTTTTTTAGTCCTATATAATTTATTTCCACTCTGATCTTTATTATTTTCTTCTTTCTACTTACTCTGGACTTTCCTTGTTGTTCTCTTTCTAATTCTTTATGTTGTAGTGTTAGATAACTTATTAAAAGTTTTTCTTGTGTTTTTGAAGTAGGCCGGTAATGCTATGAACTTCCCTCTTAGGTCTGCATTGTGTCCCATAGAATTGGGATAGCTGTATGTTTATTTTAATTTGTTTCTAGGGTGTTTTTATTTCTTCTTTTATCTCTTTGGTAACATATTCATTGTTTAATAGCAATGTATTTATCCTCCATGTGTTCGAATGTTCTTGAGTATTTTAATTGTAGTTGCTGTCTAACATCATGCCATTGTTATCTGAGAAGTTTGATATGATTTCAATCTTCTTGAACTTGTAGAGATTTAATTTGTATCCTAATATGTGGTCCATCTTTGAAACTATCCCAGGTGCACTTGAGAAGAATATATATTCTGTAGCTTTGTGGTGAAATGTTCTGAAAATGTCAGTAAATTCCATCTTATCTATGTGTCATTTAGGATTGTGATTTTCTTGTTGATTTTTTGTGTAAAAGATTTATGCAGTGATGTAAGTGAAGTGTTAAAGTCCCCTACTATGATTGTATTGCTATTGCTATTGATTGTATTGCTATTGAAATTCTCTAGAAGATATATATATATATATATATATATATATATATATATATATATATATCTTCTTCCATATTTTGTCCCTTTTATTTTGTTCCTATGTATTTCTATGTTTACCAGTGTTACACTCTCTTGTTGTATCAATCCCTGTAGTATTATGAAGTGGTCTTCCTTATCTCTTGTTTTGGTCTTCACTTTGAAGACTATTTGTCACATATGAGTATTATTACCCCAGCTTTTTTTCATTTCCATTTCTATTCATTCTGTGTGAGTCTTTTGTTCTGTGGTGGGTCTCTTACAGAGAGCATATAATGTTTCCTTATCCATGCAGCTACCATATGTCTTTTGATTGTTGCATTTAATCCTCTTGTACTTAAGGTTATTATTGATAGGTACTTATCTATTGCTATTCTTATTCTTTATGCCTGTTTTCTTTCTTTCTACTTCGACTTACACCAGTACCTTCAGCATATCTTATAGTGCTGGTTTGGTGGTAAGTAACTCTGTTAGCCTTCTTTCTTTTTTGTGAAGTTCTTTATTTCAATTTCAAATGACAGCCTTGCTATATATAGTAGTCTTGGTTTCAGTCCCTTGGTTTTCATTATTTTGTATACTTCATCCATTCCCTTCTGGTCTGAAATTTTTCTATTGATAAATCAATTGACAGTCTCATGGGAGCTCCTTAAAAATATCTTTATTTCTCTCTTTTGCAGCCTTTAAGATCCATTCTTTGTCTTTAATGTTTAGCATTTTAATTAATATGTGCCTAGTTGTGGATCTTTTGGGGTTTATCTTGATTGGGACTCTACATTTCCTTCATTTGAGTGAATTTTCCTTCTCCAGGTCAGGAAAATTTTCTGTCCTTATTTTTCCAAACTATTCCTTTCTTAGATCCTGCTCCTTCTGGTATCCCTATAATGCAAATATTGTTATGTTTCACGTTGTCCAAAAGCTCCCTCAGACTCTCCTCCTGATTTGTTTTGTTTTTTCAATTTCCTGCTCTGAATCGTGTTTGTTTTTGTTGTTGTTTTGTTTTTTGTTTTTGTTGTGTGTGTGTGTGTGTGTGTGTGTGTGTGTTTTATTTGTTTTTTCTACATTGTCTTCTGATTCACTGATTCTAACTTTGTTTGCTTCTTGTCTATGGTTGAATCCTTCCAGGGTGTTCTTTATTTCAGCTATGTTGTTAATCATTTTCATTTGATTCTCATTTATTGTTTCAAGTTCTCTTTTCATGTTGGTTTAGCCCTCATTATGACCCTCATCATTTTCAATAAGTTGTTTGTAATTCTCACTTAATTTTTGAGCACCCTTTTTAACATTAGTCTGAATTCTTTATCTGACAAGTTGTTTTCCTTCATATCATTTAGTTCCTTTTCTGGTGATTCTCCTTTATCTTTCATTTGGGATTTGTTTCTTTGTATCCCCATTTTTTTCTGTCCCTTTGATTGTGTTTCTTTGTATTAAATCAAACTGCTGTGCATCACAGATTTCGTGGTTGAGGTCTTATATGGCAGGTGTCCTGTGGGATGCAGTGGTGCAGTCTCTTAGATCTCCTGAGCTGGGGAATCTAGGAAAGTCCCTGACTCTAGTTATTTGGCTTCTCCTAGTGTATTTGGGTCTTGAATGTTATTGTCTCATTTGTGGAGGGAAACTCCTGACCATGTTGTGTGAGCTGTTGCTGAGGTGCTAACTGAACAGAACAAAATACATAACAAAACACAATACAAAACAGGAGAAACAAACAAAAATGTACACAAAACCCCTTTTACCAACAAAAGCAATCATCAGAGAAGAGAGTATTAGTATAGAGAAAATAGAACAAGAATTATAGAGGAGAAAAAAAAGAAAAAAGAGTACAAAGAGAAAACCAAACAAACAAAAGCACAAACAGAAAAAGTAAGATTGACTATGTAGATGCAGAGCTAAAATAAAATAATAAGAATTAGGGAAGTAGCAGAAGAAAATTGTTTAAAATAAAGGATGGAGAAAAAAATGAAGATACAAGAAAAAAATTAAAAAGGAAAATAGAGAAGAAAGCAAATAGAACAAAAAAAAAGAATAAGAAAATATATGTGAAAGCAAGGGACAAAGATAGAGAGAGAGAGAAAGAAAAGAGAAAAAAAATTGAATAGTGATAAAAAGAGAAAAGAAAAAAATGAGTAGGAAAAGGGAAGTGGAATACTAGATATATGAATGAAACAATGAAGACTAGAATAATCACAAATCAATAAATCAGAATAAAAGATGATGTTTAAAAAAAATAGAGGAAAGAGAAAAAAGGACAAAAGAGAAAAAGAGAGGAAAAAGAGAAAAAAAGGTGAAGTAGCATTCATTTCAGCTGTTCAATGCCCCATAGGAGCTCCCTTTGGATCGCACTAGTCTGTTCTATCTGCCAATTCTGGGCTTCCTCTGAGGTACTTAGGTGATAACCACTGCATAAACTGTCCTCTGGCTTTCAGAAACCTGCTTGAAGTTCCAAAGGATCCACCATTTGTGTTTGTCTCCACAGGTTTTGGGCCCCAAGCTGGAGGGGCCAATCTGCCCTCTAAAGTAGACTTGTTAGCAGCATGTGGCTCATGGATGGGTCCAGAAACTTTCCCTGTTCTCTGGGCTCCTCCTCTGCAATAAGATAGAGAGACTCTTCAATATGTGGAATTGGGGAAACTGGACAGATACTAATATTAAAAAGAAAAATAAAATCGGACCTATTTCTGACACCATATACAAAAATAAGCTCAAAACAAATTGACTTAAATGTGAGATCTTAAACTATAAAAGTCATAGAAGAAAACATAGGCAATAAACTCTTTGACATCGCTCTTATAAATATATTTTTGGATATGTCTCCCAGGCACGGGAGACAAAAGCAAACAAAAAGCAAATAGAATTAAATCATACTAAAAAGCTTTTGCACAGTGAAAGAAAGTATCAACCAAAAAAAGAGACAACCTACTGAATAAGAGAATATATTCATAAACAATACATTCAAGGTGTTAAAATCCAAAATATATAAGGAAATTATACAACTCCCAGAAAATCACAATCAAATGAAAAGTGGGCAAAGGACTTGAATAGACAATTTCCCAAAGAGGACATACAAATGGCCAACAAACTTATGAAAATATGCTCAACATCACTAATCATCAGGGAAATGCAGATCAAAACCACAATGAGATTTTGCCTCACTCCTATCAAAAGAACTATCCTAATATATAAAAACCCAGAGTTGGTAACGATTGACAGAAGGCTCAACTGAACACCGGAAGTAAGTCTTGTGGCAACCCAGCACTGACTGCTGCCAGTATGGGCTCAGCAACCCAGCACTAACTGCCTACGGGGCTGCAGATAAGGCCTGGAGAGAGGCCCGAAGAGAGAGGTAGGGTCTGATCTGCAGCCTCCATGGCAGCTGTTGATCAGCCATTGCCTCTCTCTTTCTCTCCGGGCTTCACCAACAGCCTGCCTCTGTTTCTCTGGGCCTCTACAGGGGCTGCTGATCAGGCCCAGATATAGGCCTAGAGATGCTGAGTGGCATAGAAACTGACCAATCAGAACCAAATCTGGGTGAACTGTGAGGAGCCAATGGCTGCCTAGGAGGCAGAGCTTTTCACATTGACTGACATAGAAACTGACCAATCAGAACCAAATTGGCCAGCAGGGGAGAACAGTTGGGAGCAAGATCAGGCCAGCAGGGAAGGGCCACTGGGAGCAACCAGGCCAACAGGGGAGGGCAACTGGGAGTGAGATCAGGCCCAGCAAGGGAGGGCATTTTGGGGCGAGATCAGGCTGCTAGGGGAGGGCAGTTAGGGGTGATCAGGCAGGCAGGCAGAGGGGTTAAGGACAATCAGACAGGCAGGCAGAGGCAGTTAGGGTCAATCGAGCAGGCATGAAGGTGAGTTGTTAGGAGCCAGAGGTCCCAGATTGTGAGAGAGATATCTGACTGCCAGTTTAGGCCTGATCACTGTGGAATCATACCTAAACTGACAGTCAGACAACCCCCAAGGGGTTCACAATTGGAGAGGGTGCAGGCTGGGCTGAGGTAACCCCCCCTTGCATGCAGGAATTTCATGCACTGCCTCTCTCTTCGGGCCAATAGTTATTAACAAATCAACAACAACCATCATATCCTATTGGTGGTATTGTAAATTGGTGTAGTCACTATTGAAAACAGTAAGGAGATTCTTCAAAAAATTAAAAATAGAGTTGCCACACAATCCAGTAATTCCACTTCTGGTTATTTATCTGTCTGAAGAAAATTAAAACATTGATTTGAGAAGATATGTGCCCTTCTATGTTTGTTGCAGCATTGCTTACAATATCCAAGATATAGAAGTAACCTAGGTGTCCATTTATAGGCGAGTGGATAAGGATGTGATGTCTGAATATATACATTGTAATATTGTTCAGCAATTAAAAATAAAATATGTGGTCATTTTTTACAATATGGATTATGCTAAACAAAATAAGTCAGACATGGAAAGACAATATCAAATCACTGTATTTTATTTATATGTGTGAAATCTAAAAAAAGTGAATGAATAAAACAGAACAGAAACAGCCCTGTAAATACAGAGACCAGTGGTCGCCAAAGAGTTGGGGAGGGTGTTGCACCTGGAGAGCCTTCGCTCATTGTTCCTAGTGAGAATGCAGGCTTTATTCATCATTCAGTTGAAAGTCATCTTTCTTACCCTAGTAATCTCACCTAAGATTTCTGCTATTTCTTTATGACAGCAGTTGCTAAATATGCATTTCTTTTTATTATTTTACTTTAATTTTAATTACCTTCTCTAACCTTTAATGTTGTTCATCAGTTTTAGTGGTTGGCCTAAATAGGTAGTCAGACATCCCTCTCACAATCCAGGACTGCTGGCTCCCAACTGCTCGCCTGCCTGCCTTCCTGATTGCCCCTAATCGCTTCTGCCTGCCAGCCTCATCACTGCCTAACCACTCCTCTGACAGCCTAATTGATGCCTAACTGCTCCCCTGCCAGCCTGGTCACCCCCAACTGCCCTTCCCTGAAGCCCTAACTGACCTCCCCTGAAGGCCTGGTCCCCCCTACCCAACTGCTCAATCCTGCAGGCCTGGGTCCCCCCCAATTGCCCTTCCCTGCAGGCCCGGTCACCCTCAACTTCCCTCCTCTGCCAGCCTGGTCACCCCTAACTGCTCTCCCCTAAAGGCTTGATCGCTCTCAACTGTCCTCCCTTGTGGGCCTAGTCACTCCCAACTGCCCAACTCTGCTGGCCATCTTGTGGCCATCTTGTGTCCACATGGGGACAGGATCTTTGACCACATGGGAACAGCCACTTTGTGTGTTGGAGTGGTGGTCAATCTACATATTACTCTTTTATTAGATAGGGTTGAGGCCTGATGCATGGGTGGGGGTCAGCTGATTTGCCCTGAAGGGTGTCCTGGATCAAGATGGGGGTTCCCTTGGGGCATGGGGTGGCTGCACGAGGAGCCTATGGTGGTTTGCAGGTCAGCTACACCCCCAGGTGACCCAAGTAGAGGCCCTGGTATCTGGGATTTATTTTCTATAATTGAAACTTTGTAGCCTTAAGTGGATGCCAAGGCAGGCCAGGGCTGCAGCAGCTTGGCTTCCTCCATCACCAGGAGCAACCCTAGCCTCCTACTCTCTCCAGCTCCTAGGCTGCTGCCATTTTTATTGGGATTTATTTATCTTCAATAATTTTTATCTATATTAATAGAAATTAATAACAAAAGAAACACTGGAAATTTAAAAAATATGTGGAAATTAAACACACACTCTTAAACAAACAATGGATCAAATTTGTGTGTGTTTGTGTGTGTGTGTGTGTGTGTGTGTGTGTACATATATCTTCTTTTTTTATTAATCCTCATGGAAACCACAGGGTGTTTTCTCACTTGGAAAACTGTAGTCCCAAGGGTCTTCTTGGTTCTGTTTGAAGGACAGTGCCGTTAGAGTGCAGTGGCTTCTCTTACTCTTCTAATGTGGTCCTTCATGAGCTCTGTGGTAGAGGAGAATGCTTCAACATTCAGGCCATGTTGTAAGATTTCCACAACTGTGTTTTTTTATGAATAAGTGTTCATTGCTATTCTTTGGGGAACTGAAGTCAAGACACCATTGATGACATCACTCTGAAAAAGAGGCCTTAAAAAACTTATCTATTCTCATAGAAGTTTCTGTATACCAATAAAAAATGCATGCCATTGTTTTTGCAAAGTTCTGAACCTTTTTTTATTTTCTAGGAATATCTCATAAATGGATAAACTTGTCTAGCTTAAGTTTCCCACTTTCCACAATTGATTGATAAGGTTTAGCAACTTGTTAACATGAAAACAGGAGTGTTGTTTTAATTTTAATTTATAGTTATTTCCCAGATGGAGGAGTCAAAGATGATTTGAATGCAAAGAAACCCATTTTTGCTGTGGGTGGTTTTTGTTTGTTTATTTCTTTGTTTGTTCTTATATTAAAACAAAATTTTATCTATCTGAGGTTTTATACTATACCCAAACTATTTTTAAGTTGGACCCAGTCTTGTTTAAGTCAGAGAACTAGTAACATTTGTCAGATTCAGATTCACTCTGGACTCACCTCCCAAAAAATTTTCAAATGGAGTCAGAGAGCTCATATTGCAAAATATGTGAGGTTTGATGTCCAAAAGGCATTTACCCACAATGCTTAGGTGCAGCAAGGAAGTAGTGAGTGAAATCTAAACTAATAAAAAGGTAATATGCTAATTAGACGGGAGTGACCAGACATCTTCCAGATGTCCAAATTCCTTCCAGACAAAGCCATGGTGGCAGAGGCTGATGTGGTTAGGGTGATCAGGCCACTGTGGAGGAGCAAGCAGTTAGGGGCAAAATCAGGCTGGCACAGGGAAACAAGAAATTAGGGAACTATCAGGCCAGCGGGGGAGGGAAGTTGGGGGTGATCAGGTTGGCAGGGAGGGCAGTTAGGTGGCAATCAGGCAAGCAGGCAGGTAAGTGGTTAGGAGCCAGTGGTCCCAGATTGTGAGAGGGATATCCAACTGCCAAATTTGAACATCCCTAAGGAGTCCCAGATTGAAGACCAGGCTGAGGGACAACTTCCCTCCCATGCATAAATTTCATGCACTGGGCCTCTATCTTATCTAATAAAAGAGTAATATGCAAATTGAACATCACTCCAACATACAAGATGGCTGCCCCCATGTGGTCAAAGATCCTGCCTCCATGTGAACACAGGATGGCTGTCACAAATGGCCTGCAAGGAAAGGCAGTTGGGAGGGATCAGGCCTCCAAGGGAGGGCAGTTGTGCACAATCAGGCCTGCAGGGGAGGGCAGTTAGGAGTGACCAGGCCGATAGAGGAGGGATTTGGGGGCGACAGGGCCTGCAGGAAAGGGCAGTTGGGATGGGAGCGGGGGGGAACCCAGGCCTGCAGCAGAGAGCAGGTGCATGGGACCAGGCCTGCAAGGGAGGGCAGTTGGAGGTGACAAAGCCTGCAGGGGAGGGTAGTTAGGGGTGACCAGGCCTGCATGGGAGGGCAATTAGGGGCAAACAGGTTAGCAGGAGAGCAGTTAGGCATCGATCAGGCTGTTAGACAGTGATCAGGCTGGCAGGCAAAGTGGTTAGGGGCAATCAGGATGGCAGGCAGATGAGCAGTTGGGAGCCAGCAGTCCTAGATTGTGAGAGGGATGTCTGACTATCCATTTAGGCCAGATTCACATAGGATCGGGCCTAAACGGACAATCAGACATCCCTTGAGGGGTCCCATATTGGAAAGGGTGCAGGCTGGGCTGAGTGACACACACCTCCATGCACGAATTTTGTGCACTGGGCCTCTAGTGGTCACATAAGATACATATGCCTCATTGCTTATTGTTCTTGGGATAAGTTGGGGGTCTTTTTCAGATCCCACTCTATAATCAAAATAGAATAAAAATCATATGATCATATAAATAGGTGCATCAAAATTATTTGATAAGATACAGCATCCATATATGATAAATACACTTAATAAATGGGCATAGAAGGAAAATACCTCAGCATAATAAAAGCCACATGTAACACACTTCAGCTAGTATCACACACAATGGTGAAAAGCTGGAAGTTTTTCCTCTAAGAACAGGAACAAGACAAGGATGCCCACTCTCACCACTCTTATTCAACATAGTGCTGGAAGTCCTATATTAAACAGAGCAATCAGACACAATCAATCAATCAATCAATCAATAAATAAATAAATAAATAAATAAATGGCATCCAAATTGGGTTGGAAGAAGTAACACACACACATACACACAGAAAAAAAAACCACACAAACACAAAAAACACACACATACTACTATATGTAGTACCTTAAACAATAAAATAAAATGAAATTGTCACTTTTTACAGATACCATGATTCTGTACATAGAAAACCTTTAAGACTACACACACACACACACACACACAAACTATTAGAAACAATAAACAAATGCAGTACAGTTGTAGGATACAAAATCAATGTACAAAAATCCATTGATCTCCTATATACTAGCAAAAATTTTAGAAAAATAAATAGAATAAAATGTTGCAATTGCAAAAAAAAAAAAAAAAAAAAAGAATAAAATACCTAGGAATAAACTTAAGAAAGAATGTGAAGTACCTTTATACTGAAAACTATAAAGCATTATTAAAAGAGATTGAAAAAGACACAGTGAAGTGAAAAAATATTCTATGTTAATAAATTGGAAGAATCAACATAGTTAAAATGATCATATTGCTCAAAGCAATATACAGATTTAATGCAATCCCCATCAAAATCCTATTGAGCTTTTTTGTTTAATGGAGCAAAAAAAATATCAGATTTGTATGGATCCACAAAAGACCCTGAATAGACAAAGCAATCCTGATAAAAAGAATAAAACCAGAGGTATCACACTCCCTGACTTCAACTGTTACTACAGAGCAATGGTAATTAAAACAGTATGGTATTGGCAGAAAAGCAGACACACAGACTAATTGAAGAGTTGAGAGCCCAGAAAGAAACTAAATATAGAGAGAGATATAGATATATAGAGATATAGAGATATAGAGATATAGAGATATAGAGATATAGAGATATAGAGATAGATATAGAGATAGATGTAGATATAGAGATAGAGATAGAGATAGAGATAGAGATAGAGATAGAGATAGATATAGATATAGATATAGATATAGATATAGATATAGATATAGATATAGATAGAGAAGGGGGGGTAATATGCTAATTGTTCATTAAGGTGTCCCAGTAATGACCAATTTGCATACTGATAGTGTTATGCCCAGATTTTTGTGATCCCAAAAGACCACCAGGGATCCGAGTCTGATGCAAAAAACAAAAGTGCCTTTTATTCCATGCTAGCATGGGCTCTGTCCCACTTACACCAATAGCAGCATGGCAGAAGAGAGCGAGCTTCAACAGATCAAAGGGTTTTATAGGGATGATGATGTCACTGCTTTGGCTGACTCTGATTGGTTGGGTGAAGGGTAAGGTCCATTACAAAATGGAGGATCAGAAGTTAGCCCTGGCCCTGCCCTTTCATTCCCCCCTTGTCTTAAGTGCATGAGTCAAATCATTGACTCAGCCCACTTCCTTTAAGAGCATTTGCTATTCTGTTCTTGCTCTCCAGTCCCCTAGCATATCTAAACTTTCTTAGCCCTGGACTTTCTCACTGGCTTGTAAAAAGGTTCTTACAGTTAACAAGACCCTTAGTACCACAGTTCCCATCAGTACTGACCTCACTGAAGTCCAGTTCCCTTCCTGCAAGCATTAAGTCTCCTCCTGGCCTGTGTGGAGCCTAGGCTGGGGATCTCACAGTGAGGCTGCTGGTTGCCAGGATCCATGCCATTTTCTGTGCAGGAGCTGGGAGTGGTGTAGCCAGGTCTGGGTGCTGTCTACTTCAACAGCTGTGGGCATGCTCAGGATAACAGTGTAACTTCCCTTTCAGGTTGGGGTGAGTCCTTGGGCAGTGAATTTCTTTATCCATACTGAGTTCCCAGGATAGAAGGGATGTACAGAGTCTGCAGTGGGCACTGGCAGTGCATCTTGAACAAGCTAATGGGTGGCTCCCTGGGTAAACTGCAGAGCCAGTAAGGACTTGAGCAAGGGAATGGCTATGAATTTCAGCTTTAAGTTTCTCCCTGACCCTGGGAAGGATGGAAGGAGGTCTACCATACATGATATTAAAAAGGGGGAAGGGCAGGAGGTTGGTCCAATTTTCACCAGTTTTTGGGACAAATTTAATTAGTCCTGTTCATGCCTGTCCTAAGGCTTGAGCTATACTTTGAGATAACTTGGCTACAAAGGCTGGGCTGTTATCTGATCCGATGACTGCTGGCAGCTTGAATCTAGGTATAATCTCCTGGAGTAATCTCTTGACTACTATAGAGGCAGTTTCTGTCCTACCCCATTTCCCCGAAAATAAGACAGTGTCTTATATTAAGTTTTGGTCCCAAATATGCACTAGGTCTTATTTTCAGGGGATGTCTTATTTTTCCATGAAGAAGAATACGGTACACCTTTTATTGTGAAATGAAAATAAAGGAAATTTATTACCTGTATAAGGTATGGTAGTACGGTAGTTGTCAACACAAACCAGACAAATTGTGAATCCTACAGTATCAAGAATTTACTCATTTATTCAATGACAATCATGTCATCATCTTCTGGAACATCATCATAACAATCCAATTCCTGAATTTCCTAGTGAATTTCTTGTGACTCCATTTCTTTCAGAATCAGTGGACCAAATCTTTCATGTTTAGCAATAGCACTGTCTTTAAATGAGTACTTCTTGTCAAGGTAGCCTGCTCACAATGCATTTTCAATGCAACTGTCAGTGATTTTCTCCCATGAATTCTTCACCCAAGTTACAACTTCTTGCAGTTTAGGTTTCACAAAGTTTCCATGCTGATTTCTCTCCATTCTATTTTCAATGTAGTCATTAATTTCCATGCGCAAATTGTCTGAATGGCTTGTTTATTGCAATATCAAGAGTCTGGAGATAGGCCGTCATTCCTGTGGGATCATTATCTGATGTATTTTTCTTTTGTGAAGAAATGTCTTCATGTCTTTAGCGCGGTGAGTACTGGCTGCATCCCAGACTAGCAGACCTCTTTGTCTCCCTCGCATAACAAGCAGCAGCATTAAATCGACCCATTTCCGCTGAAACCGGTTTGGCTCAGTGGATAGAGCATCGGCCTATGGACTGAAGGGTCCTGGGTTTGATTCTAGTCAAGGGCATGTACCTTGGTTGCGGGCACATCCCCAGTGGGGGGTGTGCAAGAGGCAGCTGATCAATGATTCTCTCTCATCGATGTTTCTAACTCTCTATCTCTCTCTTCCTCTCTGTAAAAAATCAATAAAATATATATATTTTTAAATAAATAAATAAATCGACCCACTTCCTTATAACTGTTTGTGTGGCCCAGGCTTTTTCAGTTTCAAGAATAAAAATGCCCCAAACACGTTCAATCTTTTCCTTCTTGCCCTTAGAAATGATTAAAGGTAGGATTTTAGTGCCATCCAGACGAATTGCCAAAATACAGGAAACACGTGCACTTTCGTAAGCAGTGGAGGGAATGTACACTAAGGAGGCACCCCGCTGTTCAATTATTGTTTAAGATGATTGGCCCATAAACACTGCAGTTTCATCCATAGCAATCATGTTGGAAAGATTGTATTTAGAGAAGTCAGCATCATCAATAAAGAACTTGAATGCAAGTGCTCGCTTAATAACTTGAGTATCTTCCAATCTAAACAATGTTGTACCAATAGATCTTCTTAAAGGCAGTTCACTTCGCTGAAGGAAATTATCCAGCCAGTGTTGTGATGCTTTGAAGTCTTCGGGGGCTATGTCAAACTGTGGTGCCATTGCAAGGGCAAAGTCTTGAATCTGAGCCCTATTCAGAACCAAAGCCTCTGCTCTCCTGTCAATAACCCATTCACAGATCAGGTCTTTCAGCTTGGAAAACAATGGTTGCCAACCTGATGCACACTTGTGCTTTTTAGCATTTCCCTTGTCCACTTGTTCAATGAGGTTAACATACTCTGCTCGCCATTTTTGGACCAATCGAATACTCAACATCTTCTCTTTGCAGAAAGCAGTTAAGATTTTGGCCCCAAGAGTCTTCTACGATTCCTTTCTTGTACTCCACAGAGTAGCTTTTTCTTTTTGTGCTCATTTCTAGGGGTAAAAAAAAAAGGAATTGGGGTATCAAGGTGGGGGGAAGAGGATCACTTAAAATGACACAGGGGGATCACAGGGGGGAATCAAAATGGCACAGGAGAATCAGAGAGGGGATTATCATTTTAGTAACCCCTTTTGGTCTTCCTGTGTCATTTTAATTGCCCCCTCTGATCCTCCTGTGTCATTTTAAGTGATTCTCCTCCCCCCACCCCTATGCCATTGAACACCTTCACCAGACATCCCCCTACCCCTTTATCAGACATTTACCCCCTGGGGCCTGCCTGGGGACTGTCACTGGACTTGCTGGGGCCTGGATCTGGGCTGGAGCAGGGTCTGCCATTGACTGAGAACCTTCAGTCATCATGAGGGCGGCTGTGAGCATCAGGTAGTGTCACCAGAGACAGACCAGCACTCACCACCTTCGCCGCGTCCCATCCGCTCTAATCCTCCAGTTTGTCTACATGCATCTGAGAAAGTCTCCTCCTCTCTCCTGCCCCTCGCTCACCGCTCACTCCAACCTCTTCTCCGCCTCCACACAGCAGTGACTTCAGGACTTCGCATAACGTCACTGGTTGCTAGACGCCAGTGGGGTGGCCCTGGCGACCAGTTTACAGTAAATTAATGTTCATTCTGAGACAGAGCGTAGGGGGCCTTATTATTGGGGGGATGCCTTATATTTCACTCAGAAGGAAACCTGTAAGTAGGTCTTATTTTTGGAGGATGTTTTATTTTCGGGGAAACACGATACTATTCTTTTGTCTTCAGCATTCATGGCCTACTGGATGGAAGGTGCCAGCTCACTGCCAGTGCAGCACTTGCCTGCCCCAAGATGTTGCTGCCTAATAGGTTTCGGGATCTCTCTCCAAAATGATCTGGACCCCAGGAGACACTGGGTGCTTCCTCTGGATGGTAGCCCCAGACAGCTTTTGTGATCTGACCTCAGTAAACACAGATAATGGGGAAATGGAGTGTGAACACTGTAGATTTGGCACTGAGATAATTCCTCTGCTTTGTCTTGTTTCCCCAGGCTTCTGGTTTCTCAGATGAAAAAATGGGTAGAAACTGTAGACGATAAGGAATTCATAGGGTGTTGAGAGCAAGCTCCACTTTTCCCAAACGGGACAGGAACCTGTTACTCTCTGCTCAGTGTGCCAGGGCAAGGGTCACACTCCTGCAGAGCCAGCCCGATTTTTTCAGAGTGATCTCTGAATTTTAGGTAATACTTTCTTCATAGAGCAACATTATTATACATTCCAAAACATGAGATATATAATAATGACCCACCAGAATAAATGTCTCTGAAGTATCCTAACATTGCAGTAGGTGTTTTTTTGCTTTGTTTTGGCTTTAGTTTTTTCTATCTTTTTGTTTTGCTTTTCTATACTGTTCTGCTCCCCAGGATTACTTTCTGCTCCAGGCTGAAGGCCCCATCTCTAGCTTTTTACTCCCTGTTTCTTGCCCCACCCTTTGATGTGGACAATGGGAACCTGCCCAGTTGCTAACTGCACCAGCCTCCTTCCCTTTGTCTTCACAATCCACCTCATGTGGTGATCTGTTTGGCTCTTGGAAGAGGAGAAACAGGAGCATTGAGCAGTAAGCCCCAGAAGGAGGTTAAGCAGTGGGTCCCATAGACTGAGCAGCACTGCATACTTGGGCCTAAGTCCTCGCTGCCTGCCTGCCAATCCCTGGTTTTCACTTTCATTATTTTTTAAGAGGTAAAATATAAAAACATGAAAATATATTAACCATTTAAAATATATTGCAGTGGCATTAAATGAATTTATAGTATTGTACAATTATCCCTACAGTACACCCCAAAACTTTCTCATCATCACATATTGAAATTGTGCACATCTAATCTAATAATAGAGGAATATGCAAATTTTCCATTATAGCATCATATCACAACTGGATCAGCAGGCTGCATTCCCACCTTCTGCTTAGGCAGCTGCCAGGCCCAGGGTAGGATAGAATACGATAGGAGGGGATAAGAAAGAAGAGGGAGAGGAGAAATGCAGACAGGCCAAGAGAAGAAACAGAAATACAGAAGGGAACAAGAAAAAGACAGGAATGGGAAGGGAAGGAAGCAGTGGGAGCAGGAGCCCCACCCAAATGCGGGAGGAGGGCAGTTGTGGGCATTGGCAAGGAGGTGCTCATGGGCCCCAGACAAAGTGGAGGACTGTTCGAGGCCTTCTGAGTGGAAACGCTCCTGTTTCACAGCAACAGTGCCTGGGCCGCATGGGCCTCGGCCACCCTCACTGGGCCAGGAGTCCCGAGTAGGGAATGGGAGCAGGACAGCAGTGGGGAGGCTGGGGAAGGGGAGTAGCAAACACCTGGCCTGGCTGGGGCTGAGCCCTGGGCTAGGGGTTAACACCCTGCAAAGGAAGCTTTAAGAAGGGAAGGAGGGAGGGAAGAACTTTATAAAGGAGTCAGTAGAGAGCAGAATAAAAGAAGGAAAGAGGATGTATGAGTGAACTGTAGGAGCTATAATGAAAATCAATTATAGTTGTGTACTGGGGACATATTTTAAAAGTAGAAGTCAGAAAAGAAAAAAGATAAATGATAATGAATAATTAGGCAGGTAGATAGGTATTAAAACAGTGGAAGTAAGTAGAGAAGCATGTGGATGAGAGGGAGGGAAGAAAAGTTTTAAAGGGGAGCCAGTAGAGCCTAAAAGGAGGATGGGAAGAAGGAGGAAATGGGGAGGGAGCAAAGCAGGTCTGAGGGAGGAAGTGAAGAAAAAAATTAAAGTGGGAAGGAAGAAAAAGGAGAGGGAGGGCAGGGAAAAGATAAAGGAAAAAAGGAATGTGGGGAGGGAGGGAGGATAGGAGAAAGATGGGAAGAAGGATGATGGAACAGAAGTAGGAAATAAGGAGGAAAGAAAAGTTTATAAATGATGAACTCAAATGTCTGAAGATTCTCATCTCTCCATTCTCTTAAGAGCGGGGCTTAAAGCTTTGGAGCACTTTTGCCAGAAGCCCATGTGATTGTTCTGTCCCACATTGCCTCCTTCCACTGCCCATGAGACTTCCCTTCAAAATCACCCCAGAATAGGTGGGTGGGTTGAAGACTCAGGTTTTCTGTACATCTCTGGAAAATCCTCTTCACTCAAGGAGAAAACAAAGGAGAGGAATAGTACAAAAGAGAGTTGGAAATGCTACCAATAGTGAGGAAAGGGGTTGCCTTGCACGTAACTGTGGAGATTTTGAGAGGAAGTCTGTACTGTGAATGGATTGACAGAGTCTAGTGCTTTGCTATCCAGCCATGTTGGTCACAGCAATGTCCCTGATGTGTCAAGTAAAGTGGGGAGAGCAAGGATTTTGCAGCTACATCAAGATGTAGATCCACACCAGCCAAGAAAATTTTGACAAAACCCTTGACATGTTAGAGCCTCAGTTTTCTCACATGTAAAAAATAGAAATAATGCTAATAGCATAGAGTTGTTTTTGGCATTGGAAATCATGTATGTAAAGTGTATGGTCCATAGATGCTCCATAAATGAGAATTCCGATTTTATTAGGATACCCTTTCCTTAGTTTCCTCACATCGGTGACAGTTTTACATGCAGCCTGGAGGGGGTAGAAGGAATATTATAGACAGTAAGGATGCTAAAGGGTAAGTGGGAACCACACATATAGACATGACATCAAAATTATTTATGGGCATGGTGATCACTGGAGGTGAGGCAAAGAGCCTCCTTGGTGGGTTCCTCTGACTCACATGCGATACAAAATGTATAAGCCAAATTTCATAGTAAAAGAGCCCATTTGCCATTTGTAAGATCTTCAAATGTATGTAGTCAGTGAACCTCATATTTGCCTTACCTAACCTGGAAGTATGCCAACCCACAGAGATGTAGGATTGCTAAGACTTCTGAACTCTGGGCAGATAGGACACAGTAAGTGCTTCCTACTAAGACAGAAACAATGAGGTCAGGACCCCGTCACCCTTCAGCCTCCTCTCTTGCCATTTGGTGACTGAAGTGTGAGCAATCGGAGTGAAGACCCGAAGGGAGGGGCACCAGAGGCAGGTTTCCTGCTGCTCAGAATCATTGAGAGCAGCACAGAGATGCCCCGACTGTGGTTGCTCCTCTGGCAGAAGTGCTAGAAAAGGCCTTTCATGTCCAGAGTGCCTTGGCTTTGTGGGCCAATAGGAAAGAACGGAAATAAGACTGTCTGAGAGCACATCCTCCCTGGCCTCAGGCAGACCCTGCTGGGTGTCAGTCAATGAGGGCCAGGAGAGCCCATGTGTTAGAACCAGAATGTGTTTTCCAACCGACCCATCCTCCCTCATTCCTCACCAATGGTCCCACCTAATGTGACCAACCAGCCAGCTTTGCCACCCAAGCTCCCTCAGCCCCACCCAGCACACAGGTCTGGCTATCACCTCCCCACAACTCACTCGGCTGAGAGCCACCACAGGGTGAGCTAGAGATGTCTCTGAGTGGGGAGCCTGGCTTCAGCTACATGAGGTGGAAGAACACTGCTAAAGGACCTGCTGGAAGACTGGGAGGCAAAAATCTGCCTGCTCGATGGAACCCGTCACTCCTCCCCTCTGGTCTCCTTTGTTTTCAGGTCAGACAACATGAAAGGCAGCTGGGAGGAAATGTACAAGCCTTTGGAGGAAATGGTGAAGAAGTACACAAAGTACGGTGTGCGCCGTCCTCCCCGCGGGGTCCATAGCGGTCGGACTCGGTGGGCATGGGGTTTCTCTAGTCAGGAGCACAGGCCAGGGCAGTGTTCTGAGTGAGCAAGACAAGTCACACTGTGCCATCAGCTCGGGCAGTTTGTGTGGCTCCTTCCTGAAGGGCATGCCATAGCACAGAAGAAACAGTCTGGGCTTGAGGTACTCCAGATTAAGAAACAGGCAAACTGAAGTCAGTGCACCTGAACACGGACCAATGGTGTCGAGGGCCAGAGGAAAGGGCAAATAATTTTCATAGCAAGTTAAAAAGCAAGTCTTCTAAAAAAAATTGTGAATAGATGCCCCAAAATGGAGAAATTCTGAACAGCGTGGGTGCCATGGGCCCTCATTGGGGTCATTCTGAGCCTATGTCTGTGTCATCTCACGAGGAGTGCTTCGTCCCTAGCCGCCAGCTGAGGATGTCCTTCATCTCTTCAGATGGCCAAGTCCTCATGAATCCCACCGCAGACAGGTAAGTGCCGCTAACCCACAAAGTCAGGCTCATTGGGCCAGGCTAAAGGGAGAGCCAGTGGGTGAGGGGTTCCCTGAGACAGAAAGGGGGAGCACACTGGTGTGCAGGTTGAGCTGGGCTGAACTTCCACAGTGCCCACCTTGGCCCCAGGCCCGAGCCCCATCTGCACCTAGCTGTACTGGCCCCGATCACTCCTGTCCTTCTAGACTACCCCTGCCCTGAGTCCCTTCCTTCCTTTTCTTAGCACAGGCTGGCTGTGAGCCACCCTGGGATCTGGTACCAGGAGGCGTGGTCCTTTATGAATGTGGCCGTGTCTGCACCTGCTGTGCTCTTTCACTCTCTGCCCTGGCCAGTTGGCTTGGGGCCCGGACAGAGACAGAACCAGAAAGGAGGTGGTTTTTGCATTGAAGGGACAGGCTTCAGTGGGGGGAAGCTGGGTCCCGTGGTGTGTCTGAGGCAGGAGCTCCTGAGTTGTGAGCAGCAGATGGGCTGGGTGTTTGAGGAAGGCAGCCACCTCTGCATCACAAGTGGACCGTGGCAGCCCCATCCTGGTGCCCACACCTGACAGTGGAAAGTTATGGAGCTCTGAGCAGCTGGGAGGCCGAGGCTCCCATGGTCACGCGAGAATAGAACCAGTTCAGAGTGGGTGAGGCCCCACAGACCATTAAGGCTGCTTCAGAGAGGCTGCAGCCCAGGATTTGTGGCACAGGGTGCTGTGCAGGCCTAGGAGAGAGTCAGGAGCAGCAGCAAAACGCAGGGACAGCCAGGCTGCAGGAGCGGGTGGGGGCCAGGAGGCCTGGCTGCTCTCCCGACAAGGGGAGGGAAGGCAAGGTTCTCATTCGGTGTGTGTCTTATGTTTAGAACAGAGAGACCTGGGTGGGTTTGAGGTGGGTGAAAGCAAGTCCATGGGCAGGGACTCTGGAGGTGGCAGGGAGAGTGGCAATGAGGGCTGGGCCTGGGCCTCCGGGGAAGAGCACCTCCTGGGGTCAGGGAGACCACTGCCTCCTCCAACAGCTGGGGCTCAGGACAAGCTGTGGGGGCCCTGGAGGCCCTCTGGGTCCTCTCTGGAAGGTGAAGGCGGGCCGTCTTCCAGTGGGGTGCCAAGAGTGTGAAATCCTGGGCTGGGAGGCCACACTGTAAGAGAAGGTCTTCTGGAGGCTGCAGGAGCCGGGCTCCTTTAGCAGCAGAGTTTAGAAGGGGGCTGGCAGGGCAGTGCCATGGAGAACCAGATCAGGAGAGCAAGGCCGGGCAAGCTGGGTCCTGGGCCAGAGCTGGGGAGGGCTGGCAGGGCAGCGTGTGTGCACTGCTGTGGGAAACATGCAAACCTTCCAGAGTGTGGTGAGCGTGGGAGCGTGTTTGTGCTGCGCTGGACAGGGCCTGGCTGGGCCTTGTACCCACCCCTTCCCACTGGGCTGTGCCAGTTCGCCCCGAGGCAGCCCCTCTTGTGCCTGCAGTGAGACACCTGCCTTCAGGTCCAGACTCAGCTCTACCTTTGGTGGCAGCTCCTCCCTGTCCCTTGAGTCATCCTGAGCCTCAGCCCCCAGCGCATGCCCCCACCCTGCCAGCTCCCTGCACTGGCAGTGGGGACAGGCGCTGCCCTGGCAGCCTGCAGAGGACGCTCTTCCCTGCAAGGCAGCCCAGGCCTCTTCCCCAGCCACCTTGTTCTCAGGAGATCAGGAACCTTTCATGTGCACTAGGCAGCTTGACTACTTCCTGTAACACGGACCCAGAGGGCAGGGCTTGAGAGGAGCCAGTCAACCTCAGGGTCTGTGCCAGGTGAGGTGGGCACAGGCAGGGCCTTAGCAGGATGGCCTTTTCCGACTCAGCCTTCCCTGTTGGAGGAGAGTGTGCCCCTGAGGGACGTCTCAGAGGCTTCACACTGCCAGTCACGTTGTAGGTGCGTGGTTGGCACTGCACATGCATGGGTGCTGCCCTCTGACTGCGGAGGGTCCCAGCAGAGCTCTTGGTGACGTCCCTGATGTCCATGTGCCTGAGACAGGGATGAGCTCGGAGGAAGCCAGGCCATAGCCTGGAACAGCAAGGCATTGTCCCCAGGCCCACCCAGTGATCAGCAGATGGGCAACAGCAGACCTCAGTGAGGCCTGTCAATTGTAAAGTCACAGGGCAGAAGGGCCATGGCAGGATCATTTGTCTGTGTTCTCCCTCCCAGGCAGGCCGGCCAGTGCTGAAGGGCATCAGGACATTTGGGGTGAGATGGCAACCCTGCTCCCTGCTTGCATCACCATAACTATGCCCCTGGCTTCTGCAATCTGGTAATAGTTAAGGCTGCCTGGGTGCCCTCAGGGTCTGTGCTGAATATAAGGTAGTTATTAGAAGTCCCAAGTTATTAGACCGCCAAGTGCCCTGGGGACCCAAGACTAGTTCAGGCCTTTAATGCAGAAGGGAAGCTTGATCACCACCCTTGGAGAAAACAGAGGTGTGAACATTGCAAAGTCATCACATAGGACAGGGAACTCCTGGGTTGGAGTCTGGAACCCTGTCTGAATCTCCATGTGTGTGTGTGTGTGTTTGTGTTTGTTTGTGTAAAGGCTGCCTGCTGTGCCTGCTGGTGTCTGTGCTTGCATGGTGCCACCTGGTCCTCACATTGGTTTGGGAAAAGAAATGTGGTCCTATCACCTTCATCCCTGGGAAGAAACCTAGGCCGGGGCCCTTGGGGAGAGAGGAGCAGATGGGGTCTCCTCTTCTGGGCCATGGTTCCTATGCCCCAGGTCAGACCTCTGAGCTACTGAAGGGCCCTCCCAGATTGGAAAGCTGCAGCCATCCCTGACTTCTGGATGTCAGCTTCCATGCCCCCATCACTGGGTGTGCAGAGTGCCCTGGAGGTTGAGAGCTCCCTAATCTGGTAGTGCTGGAGAGGATGCACAGCCCTCCAATGCAGTGCCCTATTCTCTCTGGTTCTTCTCCTGTTTCCACTATGCTCTGGCCTCTGCCTCTTTGTCCTGGCCTCCAGCCCCAGAGAGCAGAGTGGGCCAGTCCCAATATTTCAGTGGTTGAGTAAGGAGCCCAAAGCTTTTGTAGGCCTGGGCTTGCACAAGGAGTGGCCAGCCCCACAGAGAAATAACTGGCAGGATGGGGCTAGGTGGGAGGAGTGGGGCTAGCCCCATGGGGGAGTCAGAAAAAGGTGGGCCCGGCACTGGGAAGCCTGAGCCTCAGACAGCCCAGTGGGCATTAGTCAGCAGAAGGTGGCCATCCCCCACCCTTCTCCACAGGCAGCTGGACTCTGGTCCCTTCCTCCTCACCCCCTCCCTTGTTGCAGCCTTTATAGCCCAGAGCTGCCTGGCCAGCCCCTGGGTCTCCTAGCCCACACACCTCCTGGTTCCCAGTCCCATGGCCTCAACCCAGCTAGAGTCACCTAAAAACTGGCTCTGAATCAGAACCAGAAGTACAGCACTCGGGCCCTGGCTTGTGGCCACGCCACAGAGAGACAGAGCCACCAAAACTGATACTGCAGCAGTAGGAGTCCTGGTCAGGATTCTGTAGGAGAGAAACAGAGTGAGACAGAAACCTGGAGTCAGAGGTGGGCAGAGACACAGTGGTAACTGAATATCTAATTAAAGCTAGAAACTAAGGCAAGAAGAGGCTTAAAGAGCAGAACAGGGAAAGTCACAGAGATAGGTTTGGAAATTGAAGTGGAAATAGGCTGGGTTAAAGATGGGCCAGGGCCAAGATAAAACTGAGGGGAAACAGAATAAAAATAGGTCCTTAAATAGACCAGAGTCAAGGTAAGGCTGGAGACCTGAACCAAGGGCATGGGCAGAGAAAGGAAGGCTTGGAGAAAGCAGGGGGAAGGGGATGCTATTTCACACCACTGAGCCACCTGCAGGGTGGGTGCTCACTTATGAGCATACACTGTGTGTGAACACTGCAGGGGAGTAGAGCGAAAGTAAGAGCCTGGAGTACCCCTGGGCCCTGGGACCTCATCTCTCTGGCCCAGTTCTCCACCCCATCCCCACGCTGCCCAGGAGCAGGATCCCACATGCTAGAACTAGTTAAGGCTCCCTGGATGCCCCCATGGTCTGGGCTGCATATAAGGTAGTCATTAGAAGCCCCAGCTACCCAGACCAGTTTCCTTACATAGATCAATAATTAAAAAATAGCTCAGGTAAAGCCTTCCTGACCCATTCTGCATTACCCGTCAGGGACAGTGTAAGGTCCTCATGGCCCAAAGTGAAAGGAAGACTTCACAAAAAGCACAGCAGCCTCCCATATTGCAAGGGAATTCTGAGGAAGCCAGCCTGCTGCCACCACCACCAAAGACATCTGAGCTTATAGGAAGATGTCTTAGGTCACCAGCTCAAGGACCAAGACCCCCAGCAGCAATGCAGATGCCACCACAAGAAACGACTGGTCCCCCGAAAGTAGATCCTGACGGGGCCCTACAAGCAGATGGATAAGTTTTCTACTATCAGTCATTCTCCACCATTGACATCCTCAACTGGAAACATCACATGCTGCCATATTCTGAAAAGCCCCAGGCAATGGTAGATCTCCTAGAATCCATAGTTTAGACTCATCGCCCCACCTGTGTTGACTGCAAACAGCTCCTCCTTATCTTGTTCAATATAGAAGAATGCCGGCAAATTGTCACGGAAGCCAGGAAATGGCTCCAAACTCAGGCACTAGTGGACATTTAGAAGTGGAGGCTTGGGCATGGGAAGCCAGCTGTTACAGAAGACCAGAAAAAAGCCAAGCAACGCCCAGATAAATGGAGCTACACTGTTTATTATGCATGTGAGCTCAGAGAAAGATTTCAAATTCTGAACCAAAACATGGAAGAAGCCCTCCCCTTTTATATCTTTCCAGCCCTTTATCTTCCAAATAAGTGTGTTTCCTGTCCCCTTTGCAAGGCATTAAAGATCCCCATGTGCTAGGGCCTTGAGCCCACAACCAAAGGCCTGGCCTGGCACTAACACTGATAACTCTTTCTGGCGATAGTTTATGGCCTCTCTAAAATGGGAGTAAACAGGTCTTACAGGACCAGACAATGAAAGGGGCAGTGGCAAGACTATAGGCTAATAGGAATGTGCATTATGTTAATGGTACAGATTCAGATTGCTAGCCCCCCAAAAATGTCTCATTTTTTCCCATCATTCCTGCTCCCTTTTGATCTTTGAGCTGATTTTCAGCTTTGGGGATTCAATAAAGACTCAAAGCTAGGGTGTTCAGCAGCTCAAGTCTTTTTTATCTTTATTACCTAAGGGATTGTGATGGTAGTCCAAAAACCTGATCTGTAGTAACACTGAGGCTTTAGGACTTACTTGTTTTATCTCTATTAGCTGATCTAAGCCTGTTGGCTCTCTCAGAGGAAGGGAGAGGGAGTCTGCACATGTTTCTTTATTTCGGGCTTCAGAGCAGGTGGAGTGGTCCCATCTATTTCTTCTTCACTTGGCCCATTGTCCTTGCTCTGCTCATGTCTGTCTTAGTGGCTGACACAGCCCCTCAAGGATCTGGGCTCTGAATCCTTTCAGGGAAAATGGGCATCAGTGGGTTCCTCTGACTACTTCCATGCAGATCAGGGATGAAGCTCTCATTCAGAGCCAAGATATCCTTGCTGTCTGTCAAGGAACAATGAGGCCTGGGCACAGAAGGATGTGGGTTTGTGACCTGGCGGAGACAAACTGTATTATAAAATTTAGTATTATTGAGCAATTAGAACAGCAAGATTTACAACAAATGGTCTGGTGGGAGGGAAAGAAAACATTTCAGTTCTAATAGTTTCTATTGAAATAAAATTTTTCTCCTTAAAAGTACCCTTACGTTTATTAAGAGCCAAATTAAAACTAATTTATCTATTGTATTTAATTTGGCCTGATTGTTTGCATAAACATAACAAGAATGGTAACTGACCATTTTTGCCAGAATTTCATGATTGAGTCTCAATGGGCAGTGTAGGGCAGGGAAGCCAAGCCATCCAGCTGCTCTCAGGCCTGCCTACAGTATCTGCTGGGTTAGGTAAATTTCTCACTTGCAGTGACTTTTTCTGGGCTCACGCCCTAGGCTTCAAGGCCTGTCTCAGTAGCCCTCCTACTCCTCGCAGCCTAGAGTGTGTGGAGGTTCCGCAAGGACACAGAGACAACCTTATTGCTCCCCTTCTGCTCTGCCCAACCCCCAGTGATGGCAGGGTATGGGCCTCACACTCCAGTGCATTTATTTTCAGAACTACCAGGCTTTCTCTATGTCAATCTTACTGGCTTCAAGTCTCAAGAGTCCAGACAAGGCTCTTTAAAACATGATACTCCAGTCAAAGTTTTCAGTCAATAAAACTACTATTGGAAACTGGTTTTATTGAATTTATGCAAAGAAACGCATTGCCATGATTCATTTATTAAGAATTGCTAAATTTTGGAGGGATCATATAGGAAGAGAAATGCACTAGCCTGCTTTAAGATCTTCTGATTTTCTTTGTTAGTCCTTTTCATGGACTTTCCAGAGTAATATTGTGCCAATAATGATGATACATGGTAGGGCTATATAAAACATGTCTGAGAGAGGTGTCTAAAGTTCACTGTTGATCCTCCTTATATAAAGTCAAACTGTTATTGACTCTCTGAAGTCTTGTCTATTGAGAAGGCATCAGCCAAGTCCATCACATAGGCCATTGCTGTAATGCCACGCAGGGTGATCCATGCACTTCACTACAACCAACCCCTCAGAGCGTAGCAGGGCAGTCACCTTGTTCAGTTCTCCGCAGGCCTGTCAGGGCTGTGCTGGCAGCTGGTTCTTCTCTCCATCCATAAACACAATCTGTCTCTGGTTCAGGGAGAGTGTGTTCTCTCCGCCCTCATCTGTTAACCCTGTTAACCAGTTGTAGGCAAGTAACCTTGTTTACATGCCATCCTTGTCTCTTGCTGCCCTTTGGCTTTAAGCTACCAGCCTAAAACAGCCAGGACTGCAGCTAGAAACAACTTTGCATATTGCAAAGTACTCTGGAGGCTGCAACCTGGGCATCAGGCCCCCACCTTCCCACCTGTCCCCTTTGTGGCAGACCAACGACCAGGCCTGTCCCATGGGGGTGTACTGTAAGGGGACATCAGCCCTTCCTCTCCCAGCAGCAGCAAATACTGGCAGCTGCTGTTGTAGTTCTGAAACCTTTTAGCACATTTGCAAACAGAGCGCTTTCACTAGCTGTATCCTGGCTGCTTTCACAGATCCCAGGGCTCACTGTTTGTCTCCTTTTAACCAGCAAACCAAACGCTTATGTCTTTCATTGCGTGTTGTAAAACACTTATACTCACTGGGCAGCAACATGGGTGTGGGTCACTGGCATCCCCAGCTTCTAAATTAATCTTTAAACCTTCTTTCTATGTCCTTCAAAAATGCATAACCATGCCGGAGAACTTCCATTAATATTTTTACTTTAATATTCTTTCTTTTTCTTTTTTCTTTTTAAAATATATTTTATTGATTTTTCACAGAGGGGAAGAGAGAGATAGAGAGTTAGAAACATCGATGAGAGAGAATCATCGATCAGCTGCCTCTTGCACACCTCCTACTGGGGATGTGCCCGCAACCAAGGTATATGCCCTTGCCCGGAATCGAACCCGGGACCTTTCAGTCCACAGGCCTACGCTCTATCCACTGAGCCAAACCGGTCCCGGCAATCTTTTTCTATATCTTCAGTAACTTGTACTGGCCTTTTCTTTCTTTTTTTCTTTAAAATGTATTAGAATTCCTTAGTCTTATAATAGAAACCTCAGTCCTTCAATGATTACCAAAAGGTCATCAGTCAGCATTTCTTAGATTAACATATATGAACTACCTTAGTTTTCTGCTTTTGCCTTTCTTATTTTTATTTACATAGATATTCTGATTTTCTTTTAACAGCTTTTCTGCACTTCTCTATTACTTGGTTGGCTGAGATGGGAGTTGGGGGGTTTAGGGGAGGCATTGGCAAAGAGAGTAGGGAGAGATAGGGTTTTTGTTGTTGTTGTTGTTGTTGTTGTTGTTATTGTTTATTTGTTTGTTTGTTTTTCTGGCTGCAAGCCGCTTTGCTGACATAAGGGTCTGGTCTGTTCTTGACTTCTCCTATCCATGTCTCCTCTGGCTATTGGAGCTATGCTGTGTTCAAGGCTGCAAGCTCTCTGTAAAATATCTGCTAAGTACAATAAGTCTTTCTATGCCCTGCTTTATTCCCTTTAACCCTTTAAGATCTCAGTCTTAGAGTCCTCTGAACCAGCAGTGCAGCCTTAAACAAAGGCTCCTTTTCCCAGAGAGCCTTAACCGACTTAAATTATCCCCCACACCCACCTCCTTCTTTTAGTCTAGCTAGTCAGCTGAGATACCCGGGTCTTCCATCAGAGTTTTAACTTTTTTTTTGCTCTAATTCCTTTTGCAGCCTAGAAAAGCTGGCTTATGATGGCAAGGTGGCCTTTTGGTGGCTGGGACCTTATTAAGAGAGCAATCTTCCTGAGGGGGAGCCTGGGGTTATGATCTTGGCTGTTCCTTCTATCATCTCTGAAAAGCTTTATTTAAATTCTTTATTATACCTTAATCACTTTGAGATTAGGTCCTGACTATAGAATTAATTCTTTTCTGGTCAGACCAATAAAATATTACATTTTAAAGTTTCTTTATTGAATATTTTGATGTCTAACAATCTTATTTTGCTAGGCTCAGAGCCAGATTCTTTGTTTAAAGTGAAAAGACTCCTTTTTCCTTCTCAGTTTTTATCTGCCCCCCCCCTCTCCTCCTCCCTTGTTGCATTAACAACTCCCTCTATCCTTGGCAAGAAGAGATAAGAGAGCTGTAAATAACTCTTTGTTTAAATCTCCTTGAGATTTTTATGACTTTACAACTCTTGCAAATAGTTAACTTTAGAACTCATTTTTTTTTTCCCTTTCTCACTTCACCTAACAAGTAGTGAACTTGCCTCTTGCCTGGGTTGCAATCTTTACAAATTTTATACCTTTAAACTAACCTTGGAATTTAAAAATTTTAACCTAACATAACAAAACGATAAATCATGGAAGAGCAAATTAAAGTCTCTACTGTACAAACGTGGACAGAAATTTCATTAGCTAAGTGGGCTACTTCCTTCCGTGATAGAGAGCAAGAATGACCTTGAGAAAAGAATTCTTAGCAGCTGCTTGAGACACCTGCAGTCTGTCACAGCATTCAGCCTCACAAAACACAATTAGGCTTCCTCCTAAAGCGGGGTTTGCCCTATCTTTAAACAAATTAAACAACACAGAGAGAAATAAAAACACTCTCATGTGTACAGCCAAATGGCACAAAGTAGCTTACACTTCACACAGGCTCTCACACTTACATTCATACACAAACATCATACACCAGATAGTCTGAGTTTTGACTTTTACCCACAGAAAGTCCCTGAGGCAAATATTTTGCCTAAGTAGTGTTCAGCTACCTTTTCTACCCCTAAAGGCATGCCTTAACTTGGACTGACTTTAGTAGACACTCACTTGGGGTTTAAACAGTCCACCTGATTTACCTGAGGAAGTCATATAACTTCCCTGAAGGTGATCAAACTTCCCTTCCACTCTCTCAGAGTGGACCTGACTGCCTGGGGCCTCTACCTTATCATTTCTGTCCACAGGTACAGATGCTATGGAAGACCAGAGAAAACCAAGCAACACCTAGAGAAAAGGAGCTGCACTGTTTATTATGCATGTGGGCTCAGAAAAAGATTTCAAATTCTGAACCAAAACATGGAAGAAGCCTTCCCCTTTTATATCTTTCCAGCCCTCTGTATTCCAAATAAGGGTGTTCCTGGTCCCCTTTGCAAGTCATTAAAGAGCCTGATGTGCTAGAGGCTTGAGACCACAAGAAAAGGCCTGGCCTGGCACCAGCCCTGATAATTGTCTGGGAATAGTTTATGGCCTCTGTACAATGGGAGTAAACAGGTCTTATAGGACCAGACATTTAAAGGGGCAGTGGCAAGACTATAGGCTAATAGGAATGTGCATTAGATTAATGGTACATATTCAGATTGTTAGCCCCACAAAAATGTCTAATTTTCCCCATCAAAAACCTAGAGGAGGAAAGAAATCGCCTAGAAAGAAACCGACTCACCTTCCTCCAAGGGATAAGGACAGGAGCAAAGAAGCCTACAAAAATGGCAAAGGCCTTATAGAAACCAGATGAGATTCTGGCTGACTTCTATGAGAGACTCTATAAAGCCTACATGGTCTACACTCTGTTCAACACAGAGACCCCTGAAAACCAACACATAGGCAATGCTGCCTTTGTAGGATAGGCTCAAACCAACATTCGACAAGAGCTCCAGAAATTAGAGGGAAACGCTAGAAAGAATGCCACTGGATTACTGGAAATCACCCACAAGGTCTTTGTAAACTGTGACTGTGCTGCCAGGAAGGAGGCAGACCCAAAGAATGAAGCAATAGGTGGCTCTCTTAGCCGTGGCTTTGGGAACCCAGCCCCACCAGGGACAAAACCATAATGGAAAGAGCGAAGAAATAAAGAACCAAAAAGGAAAGTGCCCCTAAGACAAAACCAATGTGCCTACTATAAGGAATCCGAACACTGGAAGAATGAGTGCCCCAACCATCTAAAAAGAAAACCAGGAACTTCTGCTCTATCCTAACTCTACCATCCAGAACTACCAGAGGCCAATCTGATTGGCCTGGCAGGAGTGGGCTCTGACTAGGGAAGACTGGACTCTATACAACTGGGCACCCACAAGCCCATAGTCAAAATGAAGGTTGGGAGTCAAACAATAAGCTTTATGATGGACACAGTGCCTGAACACTCTGTAGTGATGCAAAGGGTAGCACCCCTATCAGGATGGAAAGTAAACATCGTAGGGGCTACCAGGACCACAACCTATAGACCATTCTGTGGCCCTTGACAATGCTGGCAGGAGGCCACCAGGTGGTTCATGAGTTCCTGTATAAACCACTGCAAAATCCTGACCATATTCTGTACACAGATGGCAGTAGTTTCATGAGTAAAGGCAAAATATATGCTGGGCATGCAATAGTTTTGAATTATGAAACTTGGAAACAAAGGCCCTTTTTGAGGGATGGTCTTTCCAAAGAGCAGAACTGTGGGCACCAGTGAGGGCATTAGAACTTAGCAAGAATAAGCCGGCCAACATATATACTGACTGGCATTATGCCTTTGCCGCCCTACATATACATAAAACTATATACAAGGAAAGAGGATTCCTTACAGCTGGCGGGAAAGGAATCAAAAACCAAAATGAAATCCTGAAACTAGTAGAGGTCATCGAGGAACCAAAAGAGATACCACCCATCCACTGCAAGGGACACCAAAAAGGAAAAGATTCAGTGTCAGAGGATCTTCTCTGAGGCCTGGAAAACCCACAGCAGAGGAGACAATCGAGCAGCTGTGATGCCCCAATTGGCGCAAACACATGGATTCAAGGAAGTTCTTTGATCACCCAAGGAAAGGAGAAGGAACACCACATAACCAGAAATCCTGAAAAGAGAGAGCATGGGGAAACAAAGAAATAGCCCGCACATGAAAGAAAAGCAGGCATCTCCAGAAAAGGAAATAAACGAGTTAGAGGCAAGCAACCTACCAGAGAAAGAATTCAGAATAATGATAATAAGATGGCTAAAAAGAATGAAAGAGAAATTTGACAATAACCAAGAAGAAATGAGGAATTGAAGAAGAACCAAGAGGAATTGAAGAACAACCAAGAAAAAATGAAAAATGACATCGCTACCATGAACTCAATAGAAAGCATCAAGAGTAGACTAGATGAAGCAGAGGACCGCATCAGTGAGCTAGAAGACAAGATGGAAAAAAAATACCCAATTAGAGCAGCTTCTAGAAAAAAAAAAAAATTAAAAAGCAGGAGAGCCTACGGGAGTTTTGGGACAATACAAAACAAAACAATATTCAAATAATAGGGGTTCCAGAAGGAAAGGAAACTGAGGAAGATATGGAAAAAGTATTTCAAGAAATGACAGAAAACTTTTCTGAGATAGAGAAGAAAAAAACCACACAAATCCAAGATGCTCACAGAGTCCCAAGCAAAATGAATCCTAGAAGATCGACACCAAGGCAAATTATAATTAAATTGTCAAACACCAATGACAAAGTAAGAATCTTAAAAGCAGCCAGAGCCGAAACCGGTTAGGCTCAGTGGTAGAGCGCCGGTCTGCGGACTGAAAGGTCCCGGATTCGATTCCGGTCAAGGGCATGTACCTTGGTTGTGGGCACATCACCCACTGGGAGTTGTGCAAAAGGCAGCTGTTTGATGTTTCTTTCTCATCGACATTTCTAACTCTCTATACCTCTCAATTCCTGTCTGTGTAAAACCAATAAAATATATTTAAAAAAAAAAAAAAAGCAGCCAGAGACAGACAGAAAGTTACATACAAAGGAACCCTCATCAGACTACCAACTGATTTCTCAACAGAAACTCATCAGGCCACAAGGGAATGGGATGAAATATACAAAGTCATGCAAAGGAAGGGTCTGAATCCAAGAATACTGTACCCAGCAAGGCTGTCAATCAAAATTGAAGGGGAAATCAGGAGCTTCACAGACAAAAAAGACTGAAGGAATTTATCTCCACCAAACCAGCAATGCAAGAAATGCTAAAGGGTCTACTGTAAAAATAAAAAATAGGAAGCTAAGAAGGAACACTGGTATAGAATAAAAATGGCGCCAGATGAGTACCTATCAATAATAACCTTAAATGTAAATGGATTAAATGCACCAATCAAAAGATATAGGGTAACAGACTGGATAACAAAATAAGACCCATACATCTGTTGTCTACAAGAAACCCATCTCAGAAAAAAAGATGCACATAGACTGAGGGTGAAGGGATGGAAAAAGGTTTTCCAGGCAAATGGAAATGAAAAAAAAAAGCTGGGGTAGCAATATTTATATCTGAAAAATCAGATCTCAGAGTGAAGGACATAACAAAATATAATGAAGGCCACTTCATAATACAAAAGGGAACAATCCAACAAGAAGAAATAAACCTGGTAAATATATATGCACCCAATACGGGAGCACCCAAATACATTAAAAAAACTGCTGGAGGACATTAAGGGAGAGATTAATAGCAATACAATCATAGTAGGAGATTTTAATACCCCACTGTCATCCTTTGACAAATCATCTAAACAAAAAATCAGCAAAGAAATATCAATCCCAAATGACTCACTAGACCAGATGGAATTAATCAACATCTTCAGAACATTCCACCCCAAAGCCATAGAATATACATTCTTTTCAAGTGCCATGGGACATTCTCAAAAAGATAGACCACATTTTGGGACATAGGCAAAGTCTCTTCAAATTCAAGAAGATAGAAATCATATCAAGCATCTTCTCAGATCATAGTGGCATAAAACTGGAAATTAACTACAATAAAAATAACCCAAAGAAATCAAACACATGGAGACTAAACAGTATGTTATTAAACAAGGACTGGATTACCAGAGAAATCAAGGAAGAAATTAAAAACATCTTGGAAACAAATGACAATGAAAACACAACAATCCAAAATCTATGGGACAAAGCAAAAGCAGTTTTGAGAGGGAAGTTCATATCCTTACAAGCCTATTGCAAAAAAAAACAAGAAAAAATGGTAACAAATTATCTAACTCTACAACTCAAAGAGTTAGAAAAAGAGCAACAAGTAAAGCCCAGTGTAAGCAGAAAGAAGGAAATAACAAAAATCAGAGCAGAGATAAACGACACAGAGACCAAAGAAACAATACATAAGATCAACAAAACCAAGAGCTGGTTCTTTAAAAGGATAAACCAGATAGAAGAACCTCTAGCCAGTCTAACCAAGAAACAAAGAGAGAGGACTCAAATAAACAAAATCAGAAATGAAAGAGGTGAAATAACAACAGACCCCACCTAAATACAACGGATTGTTACAAAATACTACAAACAACTCTATTCCAACAAACTGAACAACCTGGAGGAAATGGATATATTCTTAGAAAAGTACAACCTTCCAAAACTCAATCAGAAAGAATATAAAAATCTCAATAGACCAGTGACTTGGGAAGAAATTGAAACAGTCATCAAAAAGCTTCCAACAAACAAAAGCCCAGGGCCAGATGGCTTCACAGGAGAGTTTTATCAAACATTCAAAGAAGAACTAAAACCTATCCTCAGACTATTCCAAAAAATCCAAGAGGAAGGAACACTTCCAAACTACTTCTATGAAGCCAGCATCACCCTAATACCAAAACCAGATAAAGACAACTCAATGAAAGTGAATTACAGGCCAATATCCCTCATGAACATAGATGCCAAAATCCTCAACAAAATTCTAGCAAATTGGCTCCAGCAGACAATCACAAAGATCATACACCATGACCAAGTAGGATTTATTCCAGGAATGCAAGAATGGTACAATATCTGCAAATCAATAAACGTGATACATCACATAAACAAATTGAAAGATAAAAACCATATAGTCATATCAATTGATGCAGAAAAAGCATTTGACAAAATCCAACACCCTTTCCTGATAAAAACTCTCAACAAGGTGGGAGTACAAGGATCATACCTCAACATAATAAATGCTATATATGATAAACCCACAGCAACTTATACTCAATGGGAAAAAAAACTAAAACCATTCCCTCTAAGAACAGGAACAAGACAGGGATGCCCACTCTTGCCACTCCTGTTTGACATAGTACTGGAAGTACTAGCCATTGCAATTAGACAAGAGGAGGAAATAAAAGGCATCCAAATTGAAAAAGAAGAAGTAAAGTTATCCTTATTTGCAGATGACATGATATTGTACATAAAAAACCCAAAATATTCCATTAAAAATTATTTGACTTAATAAATGAATTTGGCAATGTAGCAGGATAAAAAATTAATGCCAAGAAATCCATGGCATTTCAATACACCAACAGTGAAATTACAGAAACAGAGACTAAAAAAGCAATTCCATTTACCATTACACCAAAAAAAGTAAGATACCTAGGCATAAATTTAACTAAGGAAGTAAAGGACCTATATGTGGAAAACTACACGACACTGAAAAAAGAGATAGAGGAAGATGTAAAGAGATGGAAGAACATACCATGTTCATGGATTGGTAGAATCAACATCATCAAAATGTCCATACTTCCTAAAGCAATCTATAGGTTCAATGCACTCCCCATTAAAATACCAACGGCATATTTCACTGACCTAGAAAGAACTATCCAAAAGTTCATTTGGAACAATAAAAGACACTGAAGAGCTACAGCAATCCTGAGAAAGAAGAGTAAAGTAGGAGGGATCTTAATTTCAGATTTCAACTGTATTACAAAGCCACTGTTCTCAAAACAGCCTGGTACTGGCACAAGAACAGACATATAGATCAATGGAATCGAATTGAGAACCCAGATATCAACCCAAATCACTATGCTCAATTAATATTTGACAAAGGAGGCAGGAATATACAATGGAGTCAAGACAGTCTCTTCAATAAATGGTGTTGGGAAAATTGGACAGATATATGCAAAAGAATGAAACTAGATCACCAACTTACACCATACACAAAAATAAATTCAAAATGGATACAGGACTTAAATATCAGACAGGAAACCATAAAAATACTAGAAGCATCCACAGGCAGCAAAATCTCAGACATATGCCAAATGAGCTTCTTCACTGATACTGCTCCTAGGGCAATGGAAGCTAAAGAGAAAATAAACAAATGGGACTACTTCAAAATAAAAAGCTTTTTTATAGCAAAAGAAACCATCAACAAAACAACATGAAAACCCACTGTGTGGGAGAACATATTTGCAAATGTTACCAATGATAAAGGTTTAATCTCCAACATTTCAGACAGCTTATACAACTAAATAAAAGGAAGAGGAATGATCCAATTAAGAAATGGGCAATGGACCTAAATAAAATATTTTCAAAAGAAGACAGAAGGAAGGCCAAAAGGCACATGAAAACATGCTCAAAGTCACTAATTATCCTAGAGATGCAAATCAAAACAATAATGCGGTACTATCTCACACCTGTAGAACGGCCAACATCAAATCAACAAACGACAAGTGTTGGCAAGGTAGCAGAGAAAAAGGAACCCTCGTGAACTGCTGGTTGGAATGCAGACTGGTGCAACCACTGTGGAGAACAGTGTGGAGTTTCCTCAAAATCTGAAAATGGAACTCCCATTTGACCCAGTAATCCCACTCCTAGGAATATATCCCAAGAAACTAGAAACACCAATCAGAAAGGATATATGCACCCCTATGTTCATAGCAGCACAATCTACAATAGCCAGAATTTGGAAACAGCCTAGGTGCCCGTCAGCAGATGATTGGATCAAAAAACGATGGTATATCTACACAATGGAATAGTATTCTGCCATAAAAAAGAAGGAATTCTCATCATTTGCTGCAACCTGGATGGAATTGGAGAACATCATGCTGAGTGAAATAAGCCAATCAATGAAAGAGAAACACCACATGACCTCACTCATTTATGGATAATAAAGAACATTATAAACTGATGAACCAAAAGATAGATATAGAGACAGTAAAGCAACAAGCAGACTGTCAAATTACAGTGGGGAGGGGAGGGAGATTTGGGGGAGATAAGAGATCAATCGAAGGACTTGTATACATGCATATAAGTACAACCAATGGACATAAGACTCTGGGGAGGGAGGGTATGTATGGGAGAAAGGGGGGAAAAATCAATAAAATAAATAAATAAATAAATAAATAAATAAATAAATAAATAAATAGAAAAAGAAAAGACTCACTGTCAGAAGGGAATGGTCAGGCAGAAAGTGCAGCTAAACAAGCTGCAAGAGAACAGGAAACACCATCCAATATCATGCTGGCCCCAGAACTACCTACAACCCACAATATACAGCTCAGGAAGAGGAAGGCACAGTAAGAGGGAGGAAATATGACCAAGGAAGGACGGTGGATACTTCCAGGCCATAGAATCAAAAGACCAGAACAATCAGCCCACCGTGCGGTCCTCCAGCAGCATGAACTCACTCACTGGAAAAAAATGCTCTAGAAACCTTATTGAGCCAGTACTACCTGATTGCTCAGCTTCCATCCCTCTGTGCCTTGGTCTCTCAACGCTGCCTTCTCTGTGCTCAAAACAATGCCAAGCAAGGCCCCATCGGGCCCACCAAATCCAGTGCTGTGGCCAAGCACTCTTTAAAGATCTAGAGGTAGACTTCACTAAAATAGGCCCCAACAGGAGAAATAAGTATCTCCTGATTTTGCCTTTACTTTTGGGGGCTGGGTTGGGGCTTACCCTACACATACAACAAGGGTGCGGGGGCAAAAGTAGTAACCAAAGCTCTACTAAGAGACATCATCCCCAAAATAATGCCATTGACTATGTGATCAGACAATGGCCCAGCCTTTGTGGCAGAAGTGATGCAGCAGGTTGCTAAGACTCTAGGCATCCAATGGAACTCACATGGCCTACCGGCCACAAGAGAAAGTAGAATGCATGAACCAGACCCTTAAGAGGCTGTGGCAAAGCTATGTCAGGAAACTAGCCTTCTATGGCTCTCCTGCGGGTACATTGTACCCCACAGACAAAGACAGGGTTCTCCCCTTTTGAAATCCTATATAGCCCACTAACTCACTCAAGGGAGACATAAAAGTACTAGGAAATTTAAAATTTTAAAATTTAAAAATTCAAGAACAATTGCAAGGACTAGGAAAAACTGTCCTTAAGGTACATAGACAGGTAACTGACAAAATGCCCATTTTCTGGGAATAACTGTGCAGTGGGCCCTATTTGCTCGTACGAACCATTCCTCCCCAAACCACACAGATACCCAGAAGCTTAGCATGCAAGGTAGGAAGAAAGTCTAGTGTACCCCTCAGACAAACCTAGAAAGGACCCTATTTAATCATACCAACCACTCTCACAGCCCTTAGAGTTACAAGTCTGAACACCTGGATCCACCACTCCTGGGTGGAGGCAGCTCAACTAAGGATGGCCAATCTGAATGAAACAAACAAACAAACAAACAAGCAAACAACAACAAAAAACAACAACAATAACCAGGACAATCCTCTGAAAATCACCCTAAAGAAGTCAGTAAAACCTAATTATCGGTCTACAAAAAAGCCGGAGGACTCCATCAGTAGACCCAATAGTAGACTCCACCTGCTGGACTGGTCTTAATATAGTAGACCCCACCTGTTGGACTGGTCCAGGCCTGGACCCTGTATCCTTACTTACATTTATCTGTCAGCAAAATTGTTGACAGTTTTTCTCCTTATCCTTCTTGTTTATTGTTGTCCAGACCAAAATAAGACCATTTCTTTCACTGTCACTAATCTCTCTCACTGAGACCTCCAGCTTCCCTCAATGCTCCTGCCAAAAACTTGTCTATACAGGCTTAGGAGCCCCCTGGGAACTAGTGCTACCCCGTCTCTATAGAGCATATCTCAGAAAGCTAAAATTCCAAGCTAGAACTTTGTCAGCTATACTTTAAGGTGACTGATGTTCTTTAAGTCTACTAAAAGCAATTTAAGAGTTACAGAAGCTCCCCGTCCCCCCACTCCCAGCATCTGTAATCTTGCTAGCTTATAGGCCTGGTGACTGTGAGAAGCAGGGGAGAGGAAGGGCTAAGTGTGCGTGCACTTGGCACTCTCTGGCCCTGGTCAGGGGACTTCACTCTTGGCATACATAAGGAACCTAGCCCTCCTCCTGTAGCCTAGGGTACTGTCCCCCTGTAGCCTAAGCAACAAGCCTTCAGCAAGATGCTGCTTGGAAGTCATCTCTGTCAGGGACAGGGACTGGTGGCAAAAGCAGCTCTGGAGGTCTGGACCCCAGAGGGTCATAGCTGCCATCCCCTTCTCCCCGGCCTGTGCTGATGCCAGGGCCCTGGCAGCAGGCTCCTACCCAGCTGCAGATGCTGCAGGAGAAACAGCCCAGAGCACAGGCAACCATGGGAGGGCGGGCAGCGCTGGCATAGAAATGGGAGAGGAAGGCCGCCTGCCCAGGACCTCTAAGGGGGCCTGAGGAGGGTCCAAGCTCTGCTGTAATGCAGCGCCCGCCCCTTCCTCCCCCAACTGCACCAGGGACCCAGAAGCTTAGCATGTAAGGTAGAAAGAATGTCTAGAATGTGTGTGTAGGCCATATATGGGAGACAAAGAACCTAGGAATGTATATAAGGCAAAAATCCTGAGGCTGGAGAGGACTCTGCTGAGCTCACACTGGTGCAAATCAACAGGCCTTTCTGGAACCACCCAGGGCATGTGTGTGTCACTTCCCGCAGTCTGCTTTCTACCATAACTTGTCAACTCCTCATGCCACCTCTACCCTCATTTATTTTACTTTTTTAAAATTTCTTTATTGATTAAGGTATCACACATTTGTCCTTAAACCCCCATTCCAATCCCCCTCCCCACTCATGCCCCCACCTCCCTATTTTCCTTGACTACTAGTTAGGCTCATATGTATGCACATAAGTCCTTTGGTTGATCTCTCCTTTTTATCGCCACCCTCCCTTTGAGGTCCAACAGTCTGACCCATGGCTCCTTATCTCTGGGTCTGTTCTTGTTCATCAGTCTATGTTTTTCACCATTTCCCCTAGATGAATGAGATTATGTCCTACTGGAAATATACTTATAAGAATCAAAAATGAGAGAAGAAATAATCATTATACTGAAAGGCATATGAATCAGTCTGCAGTGAGTTTCTTTCTGGGCCAACAACTCTTTTGAGACACAATTTCAATGTCAAACAGTTCCTTATGTGTACATGTCAGCAGTGATATTTCAGTTCTGGATGGTGGACAAATGATGGTAATTCAGGTCCAACCCTCTTTGGTTTGGTCCTGGGCAACCTGCAGTGATACACAGCTGCTGACTGCTACTATGGCAAGGCACCGTTAGCGTCTTCCATCTCTGGACTGCTTCTCTTCTGCCTTCATGGTTGGAGTAGTCCTGTTACTTCCTCTTTGTTGTCAGAATCCACGTGATCACAGTGTCGTTTTCTGAAAATATACAAACATATTCTCAGCCAAAAATTAATAAAGGAATATTTTCTGTAAATTTGACTTTGGATCCTTTTTCATTTTTTGCCCAAATGATTTTCCTCTGGCTTGTTTTGACATCATGTGTGTTTTTCATGGGTGTCTTGCTGTTAGCATTAAAATTAATTTTCTAAAATACAAATTTTCTAGACGTAATTTACTTACAGGATATTTTTCCTTACATGATATTCTTCTACTTTCCCTCTTATTTGATTTAAATATTAGGAGGCTTTTGAAAACTTTATAATGTAATCTTGATAGCTTTTAAATTTTAATTTTTTGCATTATAATATGACTGCTTTAGGTTCATTTCCTGTTGTGAGATTTTATCCTGAGATGAACTACCAATAAAAATTTTAATTAACACTTTAGGAACAGCTTTTGTTCAGTGCAATTAGTTTTTCTAGAATATTTGCTTATTTCAATTAGCCAATTTAAATTAGCCTGAAAATTTGTCTACTATTTTACTGTCAAACTTATTACTCTAAAACAATCTTATTTTTCCGTGTAAATATTAGGAGAAAGGATTATTTTTGACTTCTTGAGTAGGCCCTGACCTCTACCCTCTTTTAAAATTGTTTTCCAGAAAAGCAATACAGGATGGTATTAGCCGTATTCGAAATATAGTGCCTTCAGGAAAAATAAATATGGAGAATGGATTTAAAAAGGTACAGACTGCTAGTGGTCTATCTAGTATTCTTTGTCAAATTCTTAGACTATTTTGGAGTATCTCACTGCTCTCCCCCAACATTCCTTTATTTTGTTGCAGATAAATGAGTTGATTCAACCAGTGTACAAGAGAGGTAAGTTGCCTGTGAACTTCATGTGGTCATGTCCAGGGTGGAGCAGGCAGGGCCTCCCTGGGTCTGCACTAGACCCTCCTTGGCCACTTCCCAGCGCTGACACTGGAGCTCACACTTGCCCTCCCTGTGCTGCAGGCTCCTCTGTGCAGCGAGGATAAAAGCCATCCAGTGATGTCTCTCAGAGCTGCATGGGATCCTGTGGGTGCATTCTTGGTTCTTATTAAATATGAGGTGCTTGGCCTACACTCAGGCTGCACAAAAAAGCAAAAGGAAAAGCCGGGAACCTAGGACACAAGGGATTCAGTGTGCAGAAGAGAGAGCCGGGGTGGGGGGGCCGAGGGGGGGGTGGCTCCCTGGCCGCAAAGTTCTGGCTCTGACTCCTGACCTTCGGCTTCTTCCCTTTGGTCCTGTGACAGTGTCTCCACCAGAGAGAAAGGCTGTGTTCAGCCGGAGCCATCTTTGTTTGGACAATAGGGTCGCAGCAAGGATATGTGGACCTGGTTGGGAACAGGTTGAGCTGGGCACGGGATCTGCTGCCCACGTGCCTCTGTCCTTGAGTGTGAACCACTGGAGTGTCCGCGGGCTCTGTCTGGAGTGGGACCTGGGCCTTAGCCTCAGAGAGTCTGGCTTCTCCTCCCTTTGCTCATCTGAAAGGCTGTGCTGTCCACTGAAACAGCTGGACTTGCCTTTCAGGGCAAAGGCTGCACATCTGGTAGCAGTGAGAGTTCAGTAGGAAGAGGCCTGAGCGGGGCTCAGTATCCCCATCTGTAAAATAGGTTCTGAGTTAATGCTCCTCCTCCTCCTCCCAGAATGGCCAGCAAAGCCCTCCTGGAGCTGGAGATGGTGGATGAATGGGTTTGAGCGACCTCCTTTCCAGAGGAGATGGTGTGGGGAGCAGTGCTGTGGCCCTGAAGCCTAGGGCAGGTCACTCAGGTACTTTACTGACCAGGCCAGGCCTGCTTCTCCTACAGACAACAAAGCTGCCAGCCTCATTATCAGCATGGTAGGGGGAATGATGCCGGAAGAGACCCTCTTCGGAACTAGGAGAGAAGTGAGTCCAGTCCAGAGTTATCAGCTCTTGGCTCCATGTATTTTGGTGACTTATATGCAAAGTCTTCTTTTTCTTAGACTAACAAGGCTCGGAATATGGGGGCCAAGGTTTACAGCGTGGGTTTACAAGACTATAGCCGACGGCAGGTAATTCTGAACAGGTAACAAGGGTCGCACAGGAGCCCATCTGGAGAACATTCCCAAAAGCAGTTTTCCTAAGGTAGCCCAAAGCATAATTCTCTGACTCCCCATAAGTGTTTGCACAAAGGAATGGCACTGCAGAAATGGGAACAATGTTATGTAAACAACAGGGGTGCCTGCAGGAGCATTTCCCTGCCCACCCTGAGGTTGGGCTGCTGGTGACTCTAGGGTCTGGTCCTAGGAGTCTAATATGGCCTGAGTCAGATACTATCTCATGGGGAGACCTATTGGGTTCCAACATCTGGCTGGGGCCCAAGCCATCTGGTATTTCTTTTAGCTGACGCATCTTGTAGAAGGTGAATACCAAATATATGGAAGAAACAACTACAACACCATAGATGACTTTGTCAAATCGGTGAGTGTGGGCTTAAGGTAAACAGGGAGATAGAGAACCTTCTCATCATGACATCACACTCACTGCTCCCTGACCTGCCATTGCCTCTCTCTGTTCCAGCTTGTAGAAAATTCCTGTTTAGATGTTATGGGAGAGGACACTTACTTTGTTTGTGTAGGAGGTAAGAGCTAGAGTAAATGTTCTAGACAAAAGTGTGCATGCACTTTTGTGTGATGAGCATGGGGGTGTGTAGGGGGGAGTTTTGTGTATATGGTATAGTGTGGATGGAGGGGCCAGAATGTTCATGGTATGTGTAAGGTGTAGGGGACCGTGGGATGTGTGGGTGTGTGGTGTGTCTGAATGGAGTGGCTGACTGTGTGTGGTGTATGTGGAGGCGGTGACTATGGGATCTGTGGGTGTGTGGGGTGCCTGAACGGACTGGTCTGACTGTGCAGTGAGTGGTCGAGGTGACATGGAATCTGTGGGTACTCACATGTGTGCATGGCCCGGTGTGTGGGAATGTGCACATTACACATATTTCTGACCTCTGGTTTGTGTGTGAGGGGGCAGGGTTGTGGCATAGGTACAGGTATGTAATTACGTTTTTGCCAGCTATTCTCAGATATAACAGACTTAGAGCTTAGTGGAAGTGAAGGTCATCAGTGTGAATCATTCAACCCCACATCGGGAGTTATCGATATAAGTATATTGCAGAATGATTGACATATAAATCCAGTGTGATTATCCTTAAATCTCAAAACCAAAAGTCCAGTGGAGAACTGAGAAAAAATATTTTAGAAACCTCAACAAAAAAGCCAGCAAATGGAACCCAATTGCACATCTCAAGGAAAACGCACCAAGACTAACTGGGGGACCCCCGAGAAATGCAACTCGGATACAAGATTTAAAATCAATGTGATTTAGTGCATCAGTGAGATGGAGGAGAAACATGGTTCTCTCAAAGGGGAAGAAGCATGGTCATCTCCTGTCCACCATCATCCCAGGACCAGGCAGGCGGCAGGCTCCATCCACACTAACTAACACTCGGGGTGAACAGCACCCCGGGGCAAAAAAGGCAAGGCTCCCCCTGACATAGATCTGGAACATGACAAGGAGCCCTCCCTCTGCACCCGCCCCTGAGGGAGCCCCATCAGGGAGCTCAGGGCCTCCTGTGCCTCCCCTCTGTGGTGGGAGCGCTCCTGCTGCACCCGACCCTGAGCGTGCCCCATTAGCCTGATAAGCACTTAATGGGGAAACTCAAGGCAGGACTCTGAGCACAAATGCATTGGAAGGACTCTTCCATCAGGACTTCACCCTAATGAGTGAGGGAGGCCTGGGGAGCAAGGCCTCCTTGGCCGGCCTCCCAGCTGCTCTGGACCAGCAGAGGCCTGTCCTGGCCTCCTGCCACCAGGGCTGTGCTCCAGCACACCCTCCACTCAGGGCCCTGGGCACTGGCAGGCCACGTCCCTAAACCAGCCTGGCCATGAACTCAGACACCTGTTAGCGGGATCATTGGGCTCTTCAAGGCCCTCCCTGGGATCCTGGGCCCTCCTGCTCCCAAGGCTGGAGGTGAGGAGGGGGCTGGGCGTCCTGCCAGCCTGGCCTCAGTTTCCAGGGTCCAGTCCCCCCACCTTTGGAGGCCTGGCCCATAGGCCCACCCCCTGGATACCTTTTCTGACCAGATGGCACTGCCGGCTCCCTGCAGCCGTGGGTCTGTCCCTCTCATGAGTCCCTTGACACCCAGTATGTACCATGGCTTCTGCATGGCTGTGTCCATGGCTTTGTTTGTGTCATTCAGTTTTTCTTTATCCTCCACACTGTTTTCATCAAAATTATCAAACCTAGAGCAAGTGGAAGCAATCTTACAATGAAGGGCTCTCTCATTCCGGATTGCAGATGAATATCTGACCACATTTCCAATAATCTAGCCATAATTCTGTTTCTCTTCATCAGTTCTCTCCATTTCTGATGCGTTTCCTGGTGCATTTTGTCATCAGGCTCACCTATGCCACCCCTTCCTTCCTTCCTCATAACTTTCATTGCGCCTGTTTGGGGCACAGTTCCCTTTGTGAGATGCAGCAGCCCTAAGTGTACCCCTGATGCTCTGACAGATGCAAAAGCACTGGTGTAACCCGAACCCCATGAAGAAACAACATGGCCAATGGCACAGAGTCCCCTCAGGCCCTGTTCCCGGAATGGGGGCACAGCTACTCCTGTGGCCTTTCCTCCCTTGGTGTGTTTGCTGCTTTAAAATTCTTCCTCCCCTGACTCATGGGTGACCTGTGTCTGCTGGGTGCACTCGGCACGGTGCTTGGAGTTTGGTCCTTCCTGTGGGTTTGCTGGGGTGCCCAGGGCACATCACCCTGGGAGGCAGGCTGCAGGTGGCTCCTGGTCATCCCTGTTCCTTATGTGACTGGCCCTGGAGGCTGGGACACTCTGTGTGGAGGGGGCAGCCAGCAGGGGTGAGGCAGGAGGGATCTGAAGCACAGGGCAGGAGCCACGGGGCAGCACGGGGACACTCCTGCAGCCAGCATGGAGGCTGCTGTGAGCCAGGATGATCAAGCTCCCCCTGAGCCCCTCCCTGCTCCCGTCAGTGAAAAGCACCATAAATCCTGGATCATGTGACCTGCAGAGCCACCTCAGGGTCCCTGACAAGGTCATTGTTACATGAATGTGCTCATGCCCTACACCAAGCATGTCAAACTCAAAGGCTAATTGGGGCCAAATAACAATATTTGAGTTTATGTTGCCACAAAAGTACAAAAGCCTCAATTTTCATAGAAAACTGTAAGTTTATTTTGATGAGATATGCTGAATACAAACAGCTGAAATAAATGAGTCATTGTTAACATAAAATAATAGAACATTTTAATAAAAATTAACATTTTCTTGAACATTAACTTACCAGACACAAATTAATAAGGATAATTCAAATAAACCTATTTTTCTTGTTCTCCAATAGCGAAATATTCCCTGTTGCTCACTCCAAACAGGTGAATCCAAGACTAATGTCGTGGCAATTGGCTGCTAAAATATTCGCTGCTAGTATTAGTAGAGAGAAATGGCCCACCTGAGAGTGAAGTTGGAGGTGACCAGGCCAGCAGGGAAGGGGCAGTTAGGTGTGATCAGGCAGGCAGGCAGGTGAGCAGTTAGGAGCCAGTGGTTTCTGGTTGTGAGATGTCCAACTGCCAGTTTAGGCCTGATCTGCCCAATCTAAACTAGCAGTTGTACATCCCCTGAGGGGTCCCAGATCGGAGAGAGTGCAGGCTGGGCAGAGGGGACACCCCCCTCCTCCACTCCTGTGTATGAATTTCATGCACTGGGCCTCTAGTCTATAATAAAGATCCAGGGTATAATGACCAATCACAACCAAAGTCAGTTCTGGGTTGTGATGGGGACCCAGCACTGACTACTGCAGCTGCAGGCCCAGTGACCCAGCAGTGACTGCTGAGGGGCCTTTGAATTAGGCCCGGAAAGAGACATGAAGAGAGAAGCAGGGGCTGATCTGTAGCGTCTGAGGCAACTTTAGACCAGTACTTGCCTTTCTCTTTCTCTTAGAGTCTGGCCAGCAGCCCCATGTCCATTTCTCTCCAGGCCTCTACAAGGGCTGCTGATCAGCCCCACCTTTCTGATTAAGCCCCATTGATAGGTCCAGAGACACTGACTGGCATAGAAACTGGCCAATCTAGGTTAACTGTGAAGATCCAATGGCTGCCTAGGAGGTGGAGCTTTTGATATTGACTGGCATAAAAAGTGACCAATTAGAACCAAATTGACCAGCAGAGGAGGGCAGTTGGGAGTGAGATCAGACTGGCAGGGGAGGGTCATTGGAGGAGAGATCAGACCAGCAGGTGAGGACCTTTGGGGGCAAGATCTGGCTGGCAGGGGGGGGGGGCAGTTGGAGGCAACCAGGCTGGCAGGGGAGGGAAGCTGAGGGTGATCATGCAGGCAGAGACAATTAGGGGCAATCAGGCAGCAGGCAGGTAATTGATTAGGAGCCAGCAGTCCCAGATTATGAGAGGGAGGTCCAACTGTCAGTTTAGGCCCAAGCCCCTAGTGGTCCCCAATTGGAGAGGGTGTAGGCTGAGCTGAGAGAACCATCCCCTCCATGCACAAATTTTGTCCACCAGGCCACTAGTCTTATCTGATAAAAGAGTGATATGCAAATTGACTATGCCTCTGCTACACACAAACCATGCCCACCAGCCAATCAAGAGTGAGTATGCAAATTAACCCAATCAAGATGGCTGCAGCCACAGAGAGAGCAGGAAGGAGGAAGCCATTTTTTCCACCTGCCCTGGCCTGCCTTGGCCTCCACTTAAGGCTACAAAGTTTCATTATAGAAGATAAATAATCCCAATAAAGATGGCAGCAGCCACGGAGCTGGACAGAGCAAGAGCCTTGGGTTGGCCCGATAATGGAGAAAGCCATGCTCCCACAGCCCTCGCCTGCCTTGGCCTCCACTACAAAGTTTCAATGATAGAAGATAAATAAATCCCCCCCCCAAAATGGCTGCAGCCACGGAACAAGCAAGAGGCTTGATTTGCCCCCGGAGATGGATGAAGCCAAGTTTTCACAGCCCTGGCCTACCTTGGCCTCTGCTTAAGGCTACAAAGTTTCAATTATAGAATATAAATAAATTCCAAAATACCAGGGCCTTGCTTTGGTCACTGTTGGGCGTGGCTGACCTACAAACCATCACTGGCCCCTTGCCCAGGCCACTTCATGCCCCAAGGGAGCCCCACCCTGATCTGGAACATCCTCCAGGGCAAACCAGCCGGTCCCCACTATGCCTCTACCCTATCTAATAAAAGAATAATATGCAAATCACTCCAACACACAAGTTGGCTGCCCCCATGTGGTCAAAGATCCTGCCTCCATGTGGACACAAGATGGCCTCCACAAGAAGGCCAACAGGGGAGGGCAGTTGGTAGGCACCAGGCCTGCAAGGAAGGGAAGTTGGGGGTGATCAAACCTGCAGGGGAGGGCAATTAGGGGTGATTGGGCCAGCAGATGAGGAAAGCTAGGGGTGATCAGGCCTGCAGGGGAGGGCATTAAGCATCAATCAGGCTGACAGGGGAGTGGTTAAGGTGTGATCAGACTGGCAGGCAGAAGAGGTTAGGGGCAATCAGGAAGTCAGGCAGGAGAGCAGTTGGGACCCAGCAGTCCTGGATTGTGAGAGGGATGTCCGACTGCTACTTAGGCCGGACCCTATCGGTTCAGGCATAAAAGGGAAGTCAGACATCCTTCGAGGAGTCCCAGATTGGAGAGGGTGCAGGCTGGGCTGAGGAACACACACACACACACACACACACATATATATATATATATATATATATATATATATATATATATATATATATATATGTATATATATGGCTAATCCGCTATCCTCACTGTCCAACAGGTAGCTATGATACACAATGACCACCAGGGGACAGATGCTCTGACTGGTAACTACGACATGCACTGACCACCAGGGGGAAGACACTCAATGTGAGAACTGCTGAGCTGCAGTGACTTGGCCACAGCAGTTCTCCAGTGACACACCCTGGAACCAGAAAGAGGGGACCAATTCTGGGGTGCTCCAGGGTGTGTCACTTGAGAACAGCCCTCTTACAATCCGAAACCCTTTTGGGGGGTATTGGAGAGTCAGTTTAAGCCAAATCCCCGCAGGCCAGGCTGAGGGACACCACCAGTGCACAAATCTACGCATCAGGTCCCTACTTATGTATATCAGGATATTGTAAAAATTAAGTTATGACATTTTTATTAAAATGTTTCATACAAGGTGTTATATTGGCTGGGCCACAAAAATATTGGTTGCAGGCCACATGTGACCCATGGGCCACGAGTTTGACATGCTTGTCTACATGATATTTCCCAACGTTCAGCATAGTCTCCCATTACAGGGATGCATGCATTGACTATATCATTAGTCACTTCTTTCAAAACTCTGAATCCCTCCCTATGGTACCCACTTTCGGAAACTTGCAGAGGTAATGGGACCGAGGGGCTCACCTCCAGAGTCCAGGGAACCTGAGCAGTACAAGGGAGGGAAAGAGGGCATCTGGGCCACGGGCAGCGGGCACAACTCCTGTGAAGAGCAGCCCAGCTGTGTTCCTGGCTGTCCCATGGCCCTGCCCTCAGTGGCCTCCCTCCCTCCTGTCCCACACATGGAGCAAGAGGCTGGGTCCATCCTTCTGAGGCTGTGACCACCAGGGCGTCCGGCTTGCACTCAGCCAAGTGAAGCTGAAGGCCAGGGACCACGTCTCAGGGTACCAGGGAGGGCCTGTCCCCAGCAGCAATGGTTTTGCCGGCCCTGGAGCTGGCACTCAAGGATAGATCCGGACCCTGTACCACTCAGGGGTCAGGGAAGCTACCCGCCTTCTCCAGGCACGGTTTCTCTCTCTGTAAGCCTGGGTAGTAACACCGAGCTGAGGGGGTCTTGGGAGCTTTAGGGGAAAGTTGAAGAATGGTGCAGCATCCATGCTCAGTTAGTAGCTCCTTGCCTTGTTTGCGCTCAGATGGCCCCTTTCTGGCTCCTTCCGGCTCTGTGTCGTGGCAGCGTGACAATGCTGGATCTTTCCGCCAGCTTTAGAGCCTGAACTCCCCACACGCAGGAGAACTTGCCTTCTCTACACTGAACTACAGAATGCCTCATCAGTTTAGGCCCTGCCTTGCAAAGAAACACTTCTTTTCAATCAATAAACCTGGAACATGCATTGCAAACGATCATCTGGGAGACTGAGGGGCAGACCTGCTCAGTGGCCCGTGTTGGGCCAAGGGAAGGGGCTGCATGAGAGACGGGACCTGCGGTTTCTATCAGGCGAACACAGAGCCCACGTGCTGGTGGGCAGGGCCTGAGGGGACTGAAGCGGCCACGTTGGTTCTGAAGCAGCCTTGTGGCTGGCCACCGTGCCTGGGAGAAGGCACACTGCTTCGGGACACAAGCCTGCTTTGGACCGGCCACGAGCCCCATGTCTCAGCACAGGGCCCCCAGCTGGCCTGCCAGCTGCCACTCAAACCAGCAGTGCGCTCCTGGGCTTCAAGGGGGCTCAAGCTGGTCCTCGGTCACGGGAACTGCCTCTGGAACCCTCAGGCCCGCATGTAGAGTGACCAAGAAGCATGGCCCCAAACAGAGGACGATGGGCTGCAGAGGGAGGCTCCTTGAGATGTCAGGGTCAGGGTCAGGGTCAGGGGTCCCGGCATTCGAGGAGGCCATGGCCCGGACACAAACAGAAATAAATCCACAGATGCCAGGTGTTCCCGCTTCCCAAAAGAGCTAGAAACCTGGATTGTTAGGGGGGGGATTGTTAGATTGCACCATTTTCCAAGTGCAATCTGCTTTTCTAAACTCTTGAAAGGCTAACACATCCGCAGGCCAGCACCAGCCACAGCGCAAGAGCCTGTTTTGGTGCAATTGTTAGATTGCACCATTTTCCAAGTGCAATCTGCTTTTCTAAACTCTTGAAAGGCTAACACATCCGCAGGCCAGCACCAGCCACAGCGCAAGAGCCTGTTTTCCTTAAGGCGGAGGCCTGGCCAGCACTGCCTTGATGGAAGGGCTGCTGACCTGCAGCAGGAGGAATCGGAAGGCCAGGCCCAGGGCCGCGCTGGCCTTTCTGAGGAAGTGCCTCTGGTAGACGGACTGGGGAGTGAGGTTGCCTGAACCAGAAGCAGGCTGGAGGCAGTGACCTTGGCCTGGCAGCAGGAAGACCTGCTGGCTCCCTGGCCCCATGCCCCAAGGCCCGGCCCACAGTCTGTCCTCACTGTGACCCTGGTCCTTACCTCAGGAACTGCCAGGGGCCTCCATCCTGGGGTCAAGGGATGCCAGGCCCAGAGCTGTAGCTCAGCAGGCCAGTGTCTGCACACAGGCAGAGGAAAGGCCCGAGACTGCCGGCGGGGTGGGCTCATGGAGGGCCCAAGGGAGGCAGAGCAGAGCGTCCTCTGCAGACTCTGGAAGCTCAGCTAAGACAGGACGGCCCCTGCCATGGGAGTGCCCTGTGCAGGGTCCTGGGCTCCTTCCTGCCGCAGCTCATTCCTGCACACTCCCCCTGGGTGCTCCAGGATGCCAGGCACAGAATGACAGGGAGGAGGAAAGGACCCCGAGTGTCAGGAAGTCCCTGTGGCACCCAGACCTGGGTGCTCAGCTCAGACCTGAGGCAGGGATGTCCTCACTCCTCTCACGTACGTATGTAGGGGCAGGGTGAGCAGTGCTGCACCCCTCAGGGGCCAGGGAACCTGGGTCAGAAACCCAAGGTGGGTTTGTCCTGTGGAGAGATGAGGTGGCATAACCCTTTCATGGGCTCCATAGTCAGGGGCTGAGCAGACCCCTGAGTGCCTGGGGCCCAGCCTCGCCTCCTCACAGTGGACTCTCAAGGTCACCAGGTGAGGGTGTGGCCGAGGGGACGCACAGATGTGCTCAGAGTCAGTATTGTTCCTAGGAGTCCCTGGGATTAGGGTGCTGGGGGGTGGCCTCCCAACCTGAGATCAGATGCAGGACAGCTCTGAGCTCTCCTCACACAGACCTCTCCATGTCACTCTTGCAGAAAACTACAATCTGGGCTTTTTTTCTCCTGTCCTAAAAGAACAAAACTTAAAAGACTATATTTGCAGATATAAAGTGGACAACAGCACAGTCTACAGTAAGTACCCCTGGGCCTGTCACATGACCGAGTCCCACAGCACACTGCATTCGCCTCACCCCACCAAGCCCCCCCCAGCCCTCCTGACATGGGCTGGGGCCGCTGGGAGACAGGGGCGGCTTGGGCAAGTGGAAGGAGGAACCTGGCTGGGAAGCCCGACCCTCTTCTTTCATTGCCCTGAGGGAGGTCACCCTCCCCCAGCCCCAGGACAGCTCCTTGGAGCAGGCCTTTCCCCCTGCCCAGGACGAGTTTGAACTCTGGGTCTGCCCTCACAGCTGCATTTCCACACCCTCTCCTCAGCTTCCAGTTCCCTTGAGAGATGAGTATTAAATCCCAAGAGTGTGCTGGTGGGGATGGAGGCAGCTCTGGAACCTGAGACTCTGCCAGAGGCACTGCTAACTTTCCCAGGAATGTGTGTCCCCCTGCATTGACAGAAGATGCCCTCTAGGAGGCCTGGCCCTGCAGTGTGGCAAGGCGCCCACCACACACATGGAGCAGGTGCCTGCATGTGACCTTGACGAAATGAGTGTTCTGTTCTCAGCCTCTTTTCTCTCTGCTATAAAATGGGACCAATAGGAGGGTTGTCTAACTGAACTTTATAACAGGTAGAACAAGAATGCAGGAAGGGCTTAATTTTAAAATAAAAGGACGAATTAGTGAAAATGCTCAGGCATCAGGCGGCCATGGTTGGAGCACTGAGGTGGGAATGCTCTTCCCCAGAGTGCGGGGACAGGCAGACATTCGGCATCCTCCTCACTTTTCCCACTGAGCTCTCTGCACAGGCATTGGATGTGATTGTATTTGGATCCTGGTGTCTTATCCCAGGGCCATCTGGTATACCCCGCACAGCTCCTCTCCCCAGCTCACTTCTAGGCCCATCTCCTCCTACCCACAGTGCACGCCTGGGCCTCATTCCGCACCACACGGGTGTAGTGGCCTCAGGGAATTAGGTTTCCCTTGGTCTGCACTTTCTTGGCAGAGGTTTGAACTGAGGAGCTCCTTTCCTGGTAGAGCTCACAGTTATTGAGCAGTTAGAACTCCGAGCGCCTTCTGTACACTCTCTCATCTCTTCTCCCCGGAGACCCATTGGTCATCCTTTGTTTGGATGCGGAAGCAGAGGGAGAAGCCACTAGCAAGTTTGCTTACAGCCAGCAGCTGTGCAGGGACAGCCAGAAAGTGGACCAGGGGATGTGACGGCCCGTCTGTGTCTCAGCCTCCCTGAGGTGACGTTTCTTGAGGAAATGGGACACGATCTGTCCCCCAGGAAAGGTTTCCAGGTGCTGCTGCTGTGGCCTGTGGGTGTAGTGGTTCCCACCCTGGAGACCACCAGTGCTTCCCTCTGAGGAGGACCAGGGCCAGGGACTCACCCTGGGGAGCCCATCCCACAGTCCCGGGCCCCTCTGCTGATGGCCAGGCTGGACCTGGTCTAAGGCTGGACCTGTCCCACAGGTCTAAGGCTTGGACCTGTTTATGACCAAGTTCTGATACACTGAGGAGGATTGCTTTGTTTTTAAATTTTCTTGTGATTAACATATCTAGAGAAACATTATAAAAAAAATTTAGAGACAAGAAAATAATGTAAATCAATGTTTCAATGTCTTATGTTGCCTGTTTTTATTTTTAAGAAATATTTTTAAAAGGCAACTGAAGTAAACATTGGTTTGAAACTCCTTTCTATTCAAACTCTTCTTACCTTAGTGTCCTAGGTACCTCCATGATGTCATTTTCCTGTTTCTGGACTACGTTCCCTGTACCTGAAAATCACGTATCAGGATTTACTAATTCCAACCTTCCTACCCCTCAGTCACAAATTCTTTCCTCAAATCATACTTTTGATTACTTTTATGACACTAATGAAGGCACAAAACAATTCAGAAGCTCATAGCTAATAAGGAAAATGAGTTAGAATTAAAATGCTGGCTTTTGGATTGTTTTGGATTGTCTTCCTTTATTACACTGTATGAGTTTCTTGGATATTTTGGATATTAACTTCTTATCAGATGAAAATGACCATTCTGTAGGCCAGTGTTTCCCAAAGTGCGGTATGCGGACCCCCAGGGGTACGGGAAGAGTTTGGTGGGGGTACGCGTTGCACCGGAGTTTGGTGGGGATGTGCAATGCACTGTACTTAGCTGCACCTAATTCTTCGTTCTCATGAGTACGAGGGGTACTCAGCGTTATGAAAATTATAGAAGGGGTACACATGTGTCAGAAGTTTGGGAAACACTGCTGTAGGCAATAGCCTTGATCTAAGGCCGCAGTAGGAGGATGTAAAGGCCTGGGCTCACACTGAGTAGATCCTCAGTTACAAGCTAAGGAACTGTTCTGAGCAGCTGCAGTGTTACTTCCCAAGACCCATAACTAACAGAAAACAAAAATGGAGAGAGCCCAATTCCCAGGCTTCCCTGGCTCAAGGAATGCACCCCCATCCACCTGGTCACTCTGGTCAAAACCTGCACGTCATCCTTGATTCCTCTTCGCTGTCATGCACTTGCAGTCCACTGGTAAGTCCTGTTGCCCCTGTGTCCCATATTGTACCCAGATTTGGACAGCCCCTGGCATTGTACTTGCAACTAAACGCCAACCTTTTCCCAGGGCCACAAGGCCTTGCCCATCTCTCCTCACTCACTCCTTTCCTGCTCAACAGGTGCAGCCAGTTATGCCTCCGGCCTTGAGCACCCACAGCAGGGACACTCTGTCTTGGGATATTTTTTGGCTTTCCCTTCATCTCCTTCCAGTACTGCCTCCTCAGAAAGACATTACTATTATTATTATTAAATCTTTATTGTTGAAAATATTATATACATCCCTATCCCCCCCCCACATTAATTTCTTCAAGCCCACCTGCCCCCTACCCCAGCCCTTCACTGCTCTTTTGTCTGTGTCCATGGGTTATTCATAACGGCATATAAGTTCTTTGGTTGATTACTTCTCCACCTACCCATCTTCCCCCACCTTCTCTCTGAGATCCCACAGTCTGTTCCATGCTTCTATGCCTCAAGATGGATTTTGTTCAAAAGTTTATTTTGTTCATTAGATTCCATATGTAAGTGAGAACATGTGGTACTTGTCTTTCTCTGATGGCCTATTTCACTTAGCATAATACTCTCCAGGTCCCTCCATGCTGTCTCAAATAGTAAGAGATCCTTCTTTATGGCTGTATAGTATTCCATGGTATAAATGTATCACAGCCTTTTTATTCACTCATCTACTGATGGGAACTTGGGCTGTTTCCAGATCTCAGCAATTATAAATTGTGCTTCTGCCGGGACCGGTTTGGCTCAATGGATAGAGTGTCGGCTTGGGGACTGAAGGGTCCCGAGTTTGATTCCGGTCAAGGGCATGTACCTTGGTTGAGGGCAGATCCCCGGTAGGGGGTGTGCAAGAGGCAGCTGATCGATGACTCTCTCTCATCGAGGTTTCTAACTATCAGTCTCCCTTCCTCTCTGTACAAAATCAATAAAATATATTTTAAAATAAATAAATAAATAAATAAATAAATAAATAAATGTGCTTCTACGAACACATTCTTTTTGGTTAGTGTATCATGTTTCTTAGGAGGATATCTCCCTAGAAGTGGAATGCTGGGTCAAGTGGCAGTTCCATATTTAATTTTTTGAGAAAACTCTATACTATTTTCCATAATGGCTGCACCAGTCTGGATTCCCACCAGCACTGTACTAGGGTTTTCTTTTCTCCACATCCTCACCAGCACTTGTCATTTGTTGATTTGTTGATGGTAGCCCTTCTGACAGGAGGTAATATTTTATTATTATTTTAATTTGCATCTCTCTTATGATAAGTGATTTTGAGCATTTTTCCTTATGTCTTTTGGCCATCTATATGTCCACTTTGGAGAAGTGCCTATTTAGATCATTTGCCCATTTTTTTAAATTGGATTGTTTGTCTTCCTTTATTAAATTGTATGAGTTCCTTGTATAATTTGGATATTAACCCCTTATCAGATATATCCTTGTCAAATAAGTTCTCCCATAAAGTGGGCTTTCTTTTCCTTTTGTTGATGGTTTCATTTGCTATGAGGAAGCTTTTTATTTTGATGTAGTCCCATTTGTTTATTTTCTCCTTAGTTTCCTTTGCCCTAGGAGATGTCTCTGTAAACATATTGCTATGAGAGATGTCTGAGATTTCTGCCTATGGGTTCTTCTTAAATTTTTATGGTTTCACAACTTAAATTTAAGTCTTTCACCCATTTAAGCTTATTCTTGTGTATGGTGTAAGATGGTAGTCTAGTTTCTTTACACTATTTGTTGAAGAGACTCTCTATACTCCATTGTATGTTCTTGCCTCCTTTGTCAATATTAATTTAGGGTAATGGCATGAGTGGATTTCTGGGCGCTCTATTTCTGTTCTATTAATATATTTGCCTGCTCTTGTGCCAGGACTAGGCTGTTTTAAGTATGGGCTTTGTAGTTTAACTTCATATGTGGTATTATGATTAGTCCAACTTTGTTATTCTTTCACAAGACGACTGCAGCTATCCGAGGTCTTTTTTGGTTCCATATACATGAAGTGTTTGTTAGTCTGTGAAATATATTATTGGTATTTTAATATGGGTTGCATTGAATCTGTAGTTTGCTTTGGGTAGTATTTACATTCGAATGATGTTAATTTTACAGATCCATGAACATGGTATATTCTTCCACCTGTTTATATCTTCCTTATATATTTTTTGGAGTCCTGAAGTTTTCTGAATACAAGTCTTTTACATTCTTAGTTAAGTATATCCCTCAGTATGTTAATATTAGTTGTTGTTGTTGTTGTTGCAGTGGTACGTGGGATTGTTTGTTTAGTCTCTCTTTCTGATAATTCATTGATGTATGAAAAAGCCATCTATTTGTGGTTGTTGATTTTGTATCCTGATACATTGTCAAATTCATTTATTAAATATAGTAGTGTTTTGGTGGAGTCTTTAGGGTTTTTCTATATACTATATCATCTCACCTGTGAATAATTAATATCTTACTACCCCCTTTCCAATTCGGATGACTTATATATTTTTCCATTGGCTAGGACTTTTAGTACTATGTTGAAAAACAGTATTGAAAGTAGACATCCCTGTCTTGTTCCTGTTCATAGGAGAAACTATTTTAGTTCTTGCCAACTGAATATGAGACTCACTGTATTTTTCTCATATATGGACTTTATTAATGTTAAGATATGTTCCCTCTATTCCCACTTTGCTTTGAGTTTTGGATTTTTTCAAATTGTAATTTTCCTTTTTTATAGTGTCTTTATCTGGTTTTGGAACTAGAATAATGCTGGCCTCTTAAAGTGAGGTTGAAAGTGTTCCTTCCTCTTTGAATTTTTGGAATAGTTCAAGGAGAATAGGTTATAGTTCATTTCTGAATGTTTGGTAAATCTCTCCTATAAGCCAGGGCTTTTGTTTTTTGGGAGATTTTGTTTGTTTGTTTGTTTGTTGTCTTTTGTTTTTTTGTGTGTGTTTTTTTGTTTTGCTTTGTATATTACTGGTCCTATTTCCTCAGTTGTTAATGGTCTATTCAGGTTTTCTGATTCTTCCTGAACCAGTTTTGGGAGGTTGTGTTTCTCTAAGAATTTTTCCATTTCATCCACATTTTCCAGCTTGTTGGCATAGAGTTGTTCATACCGGTAGTATTTTCTTACCATTTTTATACTTCTGTGGTGTAAGTTGTTACTTCACCTCTTTAGTTCCTGATTTTATTTATTTATTTATTTATTTATTTATTTATTTGGTCCTCTCTCTTTGTTTCTTGATGACTCTGACTACTGGTTTATCCTTTCAAAGTACCAGCTCTTGGCTGCATAAGATTTTGTTTTTTAATCTCTATGTCATTCATTTCTGTTGGAATCTTTGTTATACCTTTCCTTCTATTTACTCTGGGCTTTTATTATTATTCTTTTAATAATTATTTTAAGTTATAAAGTTAAATAGTTTATTATTCATTTTTCTTGTTTTTGAGGTCTGTAGTGCTATGAACTTCTCTTTCATAACTGCTTTTGCTGTGTCCCAGAGATTTTTGGTTGTTTTGCGTTCTTTTCATTTGTTTCAAGAAAGTTTTTTTAAAATAAATTTTTATTGTTCATATTATTACAAATGTTCCTCTTCCCCCCACCCTCCATTGCTCTCCTCCACCAGGTTCCCACCGCACCCTCTGCCCTTTCCCCAACCCCGATTGTCCTCATCCATAGGTGCACAGTTTATGTTCAGTCTCTTCTCACATCCCTCTCTCCCGTTTTCCCCAAGAATCGTCAGTTCACTCCCCTCCATACCTCTATTCTATTATATTCAACAGTTAATATTGTTCATCAAATTTTTTTTTAATTTCCTTGGTTTTTAGATTCACTTGTTGATAGTTATGTATTTGTTGTTCATAATTTTTATCTTTATTTACTTTCTCTTCTGAAAGAATCCCCTTCAGCAATTCATATAATTCTGGTTTGGTGGTGATGAACTCCTTTAGCTTTTTTTTATTATTGAAGCTCTTTATCTGGCCTTGGATTCTGAGTGATAGCTTTGCTGGGTAGATTATTTTTGGCTGTAGGTTCTTGCTATTCATCACCTTGAATATTTCTTGCCATTCCCATCTGGCCTGCATGGTTTCTGTTGAGAAATCAGCTGACAATCGTTTAGGTGCTTCTTTATAGGTAACTACCTGCTTTGCTCTTGCTGCTTTTAATATTCTCTCTTTGTCTTTTGCTCTTGGAATTTTAATTATGATTTGTCTTGGTGTGGTCCTCTGTGGATTCCTTTTGTTTGGAGTTCTGTGTACTTCCTGGACTTGTAAGTCTAATTCTTTCACCAGATGGGGAAATTTTCTGTCACTATTTCTTTCAGTATGTTTTAGATATATTGCTCTCTCTCATCTTCTGGGACTCCCATAATTCTGATGTTGGTTTGCTTGAAGTTGTCCCAGAGGTTTCTTACATTATCTTTAATTTTTTGGATTCTCTTGCCTTCTTGCTTCTGCGGAGGACTGTCTTCTGGCTCTTTATGTTCCAATTCTTTGACTTGATTCTTGCAGTCTTCCATTCTGTTTTTAGGACTCTGTATAATATTTTTTTATTTCAGACAATGTATTCTTTATTTCTTGTTGATCCCTTATCATTTCTTGTTGATTCCTTATTAATTCTAGTTGATCCCTTTTCATATCCTCATAGGTTTTATCGACCTTTTCTAGGAAATTCTTGAAAAACTTTATAAGCATAGATTTGAACTCTATATCCAGTCGCTTTTTGTCCTCCATTTCTTTCGTTTGTGTTCTATTTCCTTGTTTCGGCATTTTCGCAGCTTCCCTAATGGGGCGGAGTTTCAGGGTGGAGCCTACAGCCTTGGCTTCCGTCAGCCCCGCCCTATGCAGCTCCTGCGTCTCAGGGTCCTTCATTACTTGTTACAAGCACCTCTGAGAGAAAGGTGCCCTCGATTTTCGCCTGCTACCAAACAGTCTAGGCTCTCCCCCAATGAGCCCGGAACTGGGGTTCAGTTCAGTTGGAAGTGGAGTTGGAGGTGGTGTTCAGAGCAGTCCGCAGCTTTTGTCTCCTTCCTGCCAGGGCAGTCCCGTGACACAGCCAGCCATCCCTTCTCTGCACTCAATGTGCGCGCCTCCAGTACCTCCTTTTGCCGCTTCCCCGGGGTTCTGCCTTACAGCCCAGCTCCCTGTGGATGAGCCTGGGTCCCTGGGGTCTGGCCTAGAACTAGGGGGTCAGAGCAGTCGGAATTGGGGCCCTGCACAGTCCGGAGCCTTTGTCTCCTTCCCGCCAGGGCAATCTAGCAGGAGTCAACAGTCCATCCTCTGCGTGCAATGTGCGCTCCCCTGGGGGCTCTGCCTTTCGCTGCTCCCCTGGGATTCCGCCTCACAGCCCAGGCTCCCTCTCTTTGAGCGTTGGTCCCCAGGGTCTGGCCTAGAGCTGGGAGTCAGAGCAGTCGGAACTGGGGCCCAACACAGTCGGAGCTTTTATCTCCTTCCCACTAGGCACTCAGCCTCCCTCCTCTCCAGCTCCATCCTCTCCGTGCGCACCGCGTGTCTCCGTACCTTAGGCTTTTATAGCTCTCCGCTCTTCCTCTGGTTTTCTCCTTGCTTCTCATTGTAGAATTTTCAGTCAGTCGACTTTCCTGTAGTTCTGGGTAATGTCCATTTTATATTTTAGTTGTATTTTATTGAAATTGTGTGCGGCTGTGGCTAGGTGTTTACCTGTGCAGCCATATTGGATTCTCTCTGTTTCAAGAAAGTTTTTATTTCTTTCTTGAGCTCATTGGTAATCCTTTTATTGTTTAACAAAATGTTATTTAACCTCTGTATGTCTGAATGTTTTTTAGTGTTTTTACTGTAGTTGATTTCTAATTTCATTCCATTGTGATCTGAGAAAAAGTTTGATATGATTTCAACCTTATTGAACTTGTAAAGACTTGTTTTGTGTCCTAACATGTGGTCATTCTTTGTGAATGACCCATGTGCACTTGAGAAGAATGTATGTTTTGCAGCTTTGGGGTGAAATGTTCTATAAATGTCAATTAAATCCACATGATTCAGTGTGTCATTTAGGTTCTCTGTTTTCTTATTAAGTTTTTTTGTTTGTTTGTTTGTTTTTGAAGATCTATCCAATGAAGTCAGCAGAGTATTAAAGTCCCCTATTATCACTGTATTGTTGTTAACCTCTCCCTGAAAATCCTCTAGAAGTATTTTTATATATTTAGTTGCTCCTTCATTAGGTGCACATATGTTTACAGGGTTTTATCCTCTTGTTGAATTGGTCCTTTTAGTATTATGTAGACATCTTTGTTGTCTCTTGTGATGACCTTCATTTTGAAGTCTATTTTGTCAGATATGAGTATTGCTACTCCAGCTTTTTTTTTTCATTTACATTTGCATGAAAAAATTCTTTTCATTCTCATCCTCTGTGAATATTTTGTTCTGAGATAGCACAGTACACAGCATATATCTGGATCATGTTTTTATGTCCATTCAGCTACCCTATGTCTTTTGATTGCAATTTTTAAAAAATTTATATTTAAGTTTATTATTGATATTTATTTATTGCCATTTTAATTCTGTATATCTATGTTTCACTTTCTATTTCTTTTTCTCAGTACAGTAGTCCTTTAGAATTACTTGCAGTGATGGTTTAGTGGTGACTAACTCCTTTAGTCTTTTTTATTTTTTTATTTTTAATTTAGTTTGGGAGCTCTTTATTTCATATCTATTTTTGAATGGTAGCTTGTGGATACAGTATCAAGAATCTTGATTTCAATCCTTGCTTTTCATTTCATTGAATACTTCATACCATTCCCTTCTGATCTGTAGAGTTTTTGTTACAAAATCAGCTCACATTGTTTTGGGAGCTCCTTCATAGGTAACAAATTTCTTTTGCTGACTTTACTTTCTTTGTCTTTAATTTTTGGCATTTTAATTATGTGTGTCTGTGCATGGGTCTGTTTAGGTTCTTTTTGCTTGTGACTCTGTGCTTCCTGAACTTGTATGACTTTTTCCTTAACCAAATTAGGGGTGTGTTCTGCCATTATTTGTTCAAACACATTCTCTATCTCTTGGTGACTTTCTTCTCCTTCTGGCACACCTATTATGCAGACATTTTATGTTTTATGTTGTTCCACAGCTCCCTTAAGTTTTCCTCCCACTTTTTCTTTGTTTTTTCTTTTTGGCTCTCTGTATGATTTTTGTTTCCTATTTTATAATTTGCTTATCTGAACCTCGGCTTCCCTTAATTTGCTATGTATTCCTCCAGGGTGTTTTTTTTTAAAAAAAATATATTTTTATTGATTTCAGAGAGGAAGGAAAAGGGAGAAATAGAAACATCAGAGATGAGAGAGAATCATTTATTTGCTTGCTCCTCCACACCCCACACAATCTGGGCATGTGCCCTTGATCAGAATTGAACCTGGGACCCTTCAGTCCACAGGCTGATGTTCTATCCACCAAGCCAAACCATCTAGGGTGTCCACAGTGTTTTTTTATTAGGGTTATGTCATTTGTCATGGTTACTACCTGATAAATATTTTCTCGAGCTATTGAGCATCTTTGTCATCATTATTTTAACTCAATGTCTCATAAAAAATTTTAAAAAAATATATTTTATTGAATTTTTTCAGAGAGGAAGGGAGAGAGATAGAGAGCTAGAAACATCGATGAGAGAGAAACATCGACCAGCTGCCTCTTGCACACCCCCTACCGGGGATGTGCCCACAACCAACGTACATGCCCTTGACCAGAATCAAACCCGGGACCTTTCAGTCTGCAGACCGATTCTCTACCACTGAGCCAAACCAGTTTCGGCTATGTCTGATAAAATTTTTATCTTCATTTCACTTAGCTCTTCTTCTGGAGAATTCTCTTATTCTTTCATTTGAGGGTTGTTGTTGTTTTTTCTCCCATTATGGCTGTATTTGAATTTATGACTATGTATTAGATATATATGCTATGCCTCCCAATCTCTAGTGCAAGACATTGTTAAATACTGTTTCTGGCTCATTAGATCAGTCAAAGATGCAAGTCCTCCAGAGACCTGCCTATGCCTGTAGACTGATTGGATTCAGTCCTTAGTGGCATCAGGCAGTTTTCCATAAGTGTGGCAAGGAGTTTTCTAATAGGGTGGAAAAATTGCTTCTGCCTAGAGTCTGTTATTTTAAGTCCCTTAATGGGCTTCAGAAAATTCTCAGGGTGGGGAAGGAGTTTTTTCAATTGGGTGGGGCAACTATTTTGCCTCCAGGCAAAAACACCTGGATAGCAAAGGTCTGCCTGAGAAAGGTGTCTTCTGCAATGTGAGGGAATGACTTAAAACATGCAACCATGCTGTCTGCCTTCTGAGCTCTAACCCTACAGCCCCCAACCTTGGCTTCTGCTCGCACTGCTGTATCCCACTCTGTCCTTTCTCTGCCAGGGCCCAAAATGAGTGGCTGCACACAGAACTTTGTGTGTTGGCCCTTTAAGAGGATGCCTGTATTTCCAGGTGTCTCTCCTTGGCAGACAGAAACTCTGCCTCTTTTCAATACTAGATGTTTTGTGGGCAGCTTTCTGGTGATTTTTAGGGGGGTCAAGCTTGAGGCTTAAAACCAAAGTTCTTAGTGGCACTCTTCCCCCACCCCCACAGCTGAGATATCTCTTCAGAACTTCACCTGCTGTCTGTAGGAGCTCCGACAGTCCTTTCCTACCTCTGCCCTTCCTACCAGTCTCTATGTTGTCTTCACTTTCCATCCTTGGTTATCAGGGTTCTCTCCAGCTACTCTTCAGTTGATTATTCAGGTTGATTTTTGTTCGTTTGTTTTGTATTTTTGTTGAAATGCTAGTTTAATCCTGGGAATGTGTATGTGTAACATTCACTTCCTCTACCACCATTTTGTATCTCCAGGCCTTATTATTTATAGTAATTTTCAGCAATATACAAAAATAGCACAAATTTAATGATGAACTTGAAGTAGCAATCACTCTAATATCAATAACTATAAAACTTGAAGAATATGGTTTTGTTGATATCACCATTTGTTATTTTGAAGGAAATCAAACATCAAAATATTTCATGTATAAGTATCAGTTTGTCTAAAGAGAAATTTTATCCTAAATATATGATAGGCCCCCCATTCCTCAGCAGCTATCCCTTCTCCATTCCCTAACCCTGCCATTTTCCTTGAGGTCAAAGTACTATTCACACTCAGGCATGTATTTCATTCATTATTATTTCATTCTCGGTATCCTTCTTCAATTTCTTCAATGACCTTAAGAACAGACTCTGCCTGCCTTTTTTCCATTAAACACCAGAGAAGTACACAGTGCTCAGAAGAAGGCAGGGAAAAGATGCCAAAGTGTCAGGTCTGCTTGCCAAGGATGGGTGAAAGGGGAGAAAGATGGGTATATATGTCCATTAACATTATTCCTCGTGATTTTCTTTTAGCATTAAAAGCCACCAATATGACAAAACTGAAACTAATATGCCAAGGACACATATTTGAGAAGGCCCAACAGTAAGTGTTTCAAGATGGGAGCCAAGCAGGCAATTCAGACCCCATCAAGTGTGCAGAAAATGGGATGCCAGCTCTGCTGAGGTAGCACATATCTGTCTCCAAGAGGGCTCAAAGCACCTTCCATGACAACTCCTGTTGGTGGTCACCCCAAGGTGCTCAGGAATCTGATGAGGAGGGCAGAATGGGAAAGATGAAGTGCAGTGATGAGGGCAGGATGGGGAAGTTAAGGTGCAGGGATGAGAGGGGCAGGATGGGGAAGACAATGTGCCCTGGTGATGGTAATTTTGATTTCAGCAGCCTTTTGTAGCTAAGCCAACTTATTGTATAAACACAAAATAGTATGTATGGTGACACCAAGCAGCCATTTCTTACCACTCAGCCTTAGGCCATAGAGGCACCCCCTCCTATGCAGGGCTCTTTACTGTTTACTCAGTCTTCTTTGCAGAGGTGTCTTTGTGGTGCATGAGAATGAGCTCTCCTTACCCATGTTGTCAGCTCTCAGGTGGCCCCAACACCTGATATTTAAAGTCATTACAATGAGGAGAGCCTTGGGCTATGGTTGTAGCTGAGTGCCAGAACTGTGTCTATTCAGGCTACTGGTCACCATCTGCCCTCTCTGTTCTTCAGGGTGGTCGTCGTTGATTACAGCCTCGACAATGGTTTAATATTCCAGGAAAAAAAAAGATTGAAATTGACAAGTAGGAAATGTGTGAGTATCAGGGTGGTGCTATGCAAAGATCCTGCAATGGAGGAACAGATACCCTTTAGAGGCAAGGGAGGAAAACAATGACCCCAGGCAGTCCCACAGGGAGTTTGATCAGACAGAACAGTATCTCACAGATCACCTGGGACCTTTCAACTTCCACTGGGGGGGGGGGGGGCGAGGGCGGGAGGGCGGGGAGAGGGCTGACCCCCAACTCAAGTTTGGGAATTACCCTGGGTGCAGCCAGATATCCAGGCCCTGCAGAACATCTGCTTCATCTGTGAACAAGTGTCACTGATGCACATGGAGGGAAAAATTAGAGCTACGATCAAACTCCAGAAACTGTTCTGAGGCTTTTCCCACATTATTTCTCATCTTCCCACCTGCCCTGGCCCAGGTCAAGTGGTGGAGAGGTCAAAGTGTATCTGGATTCCAGCTGAAGTGAGTAGGACAGGCAGAGTCCAGAACCTCTGGGTCACCCAGGTCCTCCAAAAACAGGTCCAGGAACAGGATGTGGACAGGGGGGGCAGCGGTAGCCCTATACAGTGTGTTCCCACTGCATTGATGCAGCTGGTGAAGGTCTTTGAACTGACTCATAACCATCATAGCCCTGGCTTCTGCTTGGGGAACACATGCTGTCATTTTGAAGATGACTGGAGACAGAGGCAGATGGAGCAGGTCTCCTGACACTGTATCCGCACCTCTGACTCTCAGAGGCATGCAGTGAGGACTGCTTTGTCTCCCACAGAGGTCTCAGACTACCTGGTTAGGACTGGGACAGAGTGTCTGATCAGATCTAATGGTGGGGTCCATGGCCAAGGGCTTACAAGGCTCCTGTCCCAGCCCTGGCCTCCTAGCCTCTCAGTAGCTATAGGCCCAGCATAGCCTACAGGCCACTGCAGAGGGGGCAACCAGAGGAAAAGGAGGTAGTTGGACAAGGCAGTATGTGGGAGATGCCTGGTGCTGGTCGATGCTCAGAGGAGGCTACAGAGGCCCACCACAAGCTACCTTTTGTGTGCTTTCTGCAGAGTAATTCAACAAAACCTTCAGATACTAGAAGTCTTACCAACCCACCAACTCATCCAACTTACAGGTAAACCACCCCACAAAAAGCCAGCAGGTCTCCAACCCCACCGCCTACCAAGCCACATTCCCTGACAACCCACAGGCCTTCAACCCCACCACCTGCCAAGTCACCTATCCCAACAACACACAGGTCTCACAACCTGTCCAACCACCTGCCCTGAATTCTAGTCCACGGCCTCCTCCACCGATCAAGACCCATCTGTACTTGGTTGTGTTCATACCTGCCATGCTCATGTTCCCCTTGCTGTTCTGTTGCATCTGGAGGCTATGCCGCAAGAAGGTGAGTGACTCCTGCCCATGCAGCCCTGTGACCAACCCCAGCGAAACAGCGTGCCTGCCTGTCTGATCCCAGGCTCCCATAAGATCCACATGGCCACATGAGTGGACAGAGGTACTCTGTCCTCCTCTCCTGGCACAGCCTGGGCTTTTAAGGAGCCTCCTGCCTTGGGCTTGCTTCAGGGAGGGGGCCCATGTGCTGCCCTGGCCCTTGGGCAGAAGTGACCCCAGACAGCTGAGAACAGGGCCGCCTCACAGCAGCCAGGATTCAGAAGGACTCAGGGACACAGAGGAGGACGCCTGTGCTGGCGAGGAAAGAAGTGGTCTCACGAGAGGCCTGGGTGACCCCCAATGGAGAATGATGCTGGCCAGGATTCGCAACCCCAGGGGCAGCTGTGCCTTTGAGAACTAGCCTGGGTCTCCCCACATCTCCAGGGCCTCCTGGCATGACTTCTTCAGTCATCGCTAAGGGCCAGGTTGTGCTGGGCCCCTGCTGGGCACGAGGGGACACACAGGAAGGCACTAACATCCTTGCAGGAGCTCACAGTCGGTATCCGGTCTCACAATGCTACAATCAGAGGCAAAGTGTCAGCCTCACAGGGTGTGGCAAGAGCCCTTTGTAATCAGAGTGACAGCAAAGGACAGAGGCTGGCTTCAGGGAGCGACTGAGGCCATGGCACTGGCTAGCCGGGTCTGCAAGAACACAGGTCAGACGTTGGATAGAGAAAGAGAAAAGCAGAGGCACGAAAGAGCAGGGCAAACCAACCAGAAACAAGCAGGTCAAATCACGGTAAAGGAGGTGGATGAAAGAGAGGAAGCCCTGGGGTGACAGTGACTGTCATCTCTAAGAACTGGACAGCCAGAGCAGCTGCAAGAGCAGGGAAGGGGGACGGGGTGGAAAGAGGACGGGTTTGGGCCACGTGTTCTGTCTTCATGTGATGGTGGGCAGCTGAAGAACACTGCCCTGTGGGGGCCTCTCTCAGGACCGGGCTCCTTAGTCTGGCTGTCTTCCCATGAAACCCACAGGGAGCTTTTAATTCCCTTTGATACCCAAGCAGCCTGAGGCTCAGAGAGGAGACTCAGGGAAGGAAGGGCACCCAGATCGGCACCCCAAACCCCTGTCAGCATGGCCATCAGCACCGTCCGTGTCCCTCCCAGCTGTGCTTATGTCTCTTTAACCTTCTAGACTGTCAAGGAGCCACCCCCGGTGCTCAAACCAGAAAAGGTAAGTCCTGCTTTGGTCCTGATATCAGCAGGCCTGGTGGGCACAGGAACCTTGACAGAAGCCTCCTGCAGTCATTGCCACTCCTAGCCCACCAGCTCCACCTATCTGCACAGAGAGCCAGGAGGAGCAAAAGGTGACAGAGGGTAGGGAGAGGCCCAAGGAGGACATGGAACTCACAAAATGTCACCCACACCACCTTGCCCTGCACCCAACACGTCACTGCAATGGCGGCCTAGGGGAGCCTGTTTCAGCCACTGCTCGGATCCCAGGGACATAAAAGGGGCTTTTCTTGTTGATTCCCAAAGGACTGTTTGCAGGGGTCCTTCCTCAGGATGAGGTGAGCTTTTAGAAAAGGAACCTGGACAGCCCTGCGGGCTCTGGTGCATCCTGGGCTCCATTTCCTCAGTCCCCTCCCTGTGTCCTCCTGGGGCAGGGCTTAGCTGACAGTGGCCTATAAGGACTGCGGGGATGAGGAGGGTGCAGGGAGTGTGCCCAGGCACTGAGCTGTGAGGGAGGCCAGGCCCAGGGGAGCACTGGGTGAGTAGGTCCAGGCGGCTCAAACCAGTGCCATATAAACTAGGTGGAGCTGGGCATGGTATCCTTGAAATAGGGGAGCCTGGCATCAGGGTGGAGGAGGTGGGGGGTAAGGGTAGCAGGAAACAGGCCTCACAGCGCTGGGATACCCCTGAGCTGGCTGCAGTGTGACTGGGGAAGCTGGATCTGCCAGAATCAGGTAATGCAGCCCTGGCACTGGCTAGTGCTGTCACCTTGACAGCCCTCCAGCACAGCACACAGCCCAGGGCCGGGCTTCCCAAGGGCGGTTTGAGGGAAACCAAGGGAATTGGAAAGTGCTCCCTGGGCTTTCTGGAAGAAAGCCATGTGTGCAGTCCCACAGGGCTTTGCTTGGGTTTTCCCTGGAGGGCCCTCTGGGATGGGGCGGGCGCTGTCATTGGTGCTGGACTTCTGCCACAGACATTTGCTGAGGGCGGAAAGCTGACATGTGTGGGGGCCACAGGAGCCCTGTGTCTGCACCCAGGAGCTGCCAGACCAGGAAGAGGACAGTGTTTTCTCTTTCTAGGAGCCATGTCCCATGCAGATATGTCCCACAGTGAATGTCCCTTGTTGTGGGTGCCAAGTTCACCAGATGAGAAGGATAGAGGTGAGAGGGCTTCTTGGGGCAGGACTGTGACCCTGGGCTAAGGTGTGGGATGAGAGGAGCTGCAGGTTCATGCCACTCAGTCCTGAGCACCAAAGGTGTGGCTTGTGTGAGAGGAAATATAAGGGCACTGACTTTCATCACTTGGTGCCCACCCCGGTCTCCCCTTGGGTTTAGGAATTTCTGTGGCTGGCTTGCAGCTTTGGTTCTTCCGGGGGTTGTCATTAGCTTGACCAATAACTTGGGTTTCATTGGCCAGGAGATGGATGAGTGAAATCAAATTGAATCCATAAACAAACTAGCACAGGCAGGGAAAAAAGCTCTCAGCCAAGTGCCCATCACCTGAAACCACCCAGAAATGCCAGTGGCGCCTACTGTTCTTGCAGAAGTCCCCTCAGCAGAGTGTGGGCAGAGTTCACTGCATGGTCGTGGTGATCCTCTGAGTTGGGGGGCTAAGGGACCCTCAGAGAAAGGGCCTGAAGGAAATGACCCTCCCAGGAAGTACTATGGTCACCCTGGGAGGAGAAAGCAGCCTGGCAGGGGCACGAGGTGACGGGGATGGAGAGGGCAAGACCCCATCGACCGGTTTGAGGAAGAGACCCTCACAGCGTCTGCTGGGCTTCGCTCTTCTCTCCCACAGTTCTGCCCTGTCCCTGTCAGATCTCTGGCATTTTCCCTGAGATTCAGATGTCAGCTGCAGGGCCTGCCCTGCCTCGCCCCCTGACAGTCAGAGGGGGGCACGGAGAAGTCGGACATACTTCAGGCAGGGCTGCAGCCGCTTGCCAGGACCTTGTACTACCAGCTCCCAGGCCTGCCCCAGGGACCACCCCCAACACACACAGGCACTGCCTGGCCCCTGCCCCAGGTCTAGGCTGCCCTGCTGCCCAGGAAGCTCCTGACGACAGAGTGCTCCCAAGCCATAGAGCCAGCAGGAATCAGATCCTCTGGCCGCAGCATCCATGCCTGCAGCTTTCTCACAGCCACGTCTGCTTTTCAGGACAAACTGGGCTTCTTATGTGACTTTGTTCAAAACTGCAACCACGTGCCACCGATGTGTTGTCAGTGCTGGAACAAGGTAAGCAGAAGCTTGGGGTAGGCTCCTTGCTTTTTGCCCTTATAGTTGGCCACTGGGATTGTGGTGAGAGGCCTCTCTGGGCATCAGCCAAGGTAGAAATGGGGGCTCAGGAGCCTCTCATGCCAATGCTGGATGTGGCACCACACATTTCCCAGGCATTGTGGCCTCCAAAGTGTCAGGAAACTCTTACCTAGAGCATTACCTCACATGTGCCAGTATAAACAAAGGAAGGCAAATAGCAATTTCTATTGGCCTCCCAGTCCATAGACCCTCCCCTCTGACCACTGACCCCCCCATGGGTCTACTGCCTTCACCCCATCCACTGAATGTCTCCTGAACTAGTCACTCAGGGCCAGGAGTAGTGGAGGGCATGTCACCCTCCCAAAGTTGTTTGACCAACACTGACTGGTTTTACTAGTCAGTAAATATTTCTTCCTTGCATCATAGACTCAGAGAGAAGCCAAATTGTGATAATTTACCTCCTTAGAATAATCGTAATGATGGATAAATTTTTATTGTGTCACTCCTGTGAGCCAGTTGCTAATCTAAAAACTTTACATGTTTTTCTACTTTACTTTTTCCAGCAAAAGAAGTTATTAATATTTTGGTTCAGTTTACCAAGGGGGACTGATCCACAGAGGCTGAGTGATTTGTCCCAGGTCACAAAGGCAGGGAGGGGCAGAGCTGGGCTCAAACCCGAGGCTTGACTCCACCTTCTTCCTGCTCTGCCCCTTTAGAGTCAGCACCTCTGATCTCAGGAGGTTACCCCAAACCACCCAAAGGCTGCCCTACTCAGGCCCGGGCCCAAGGAGAGTAGTGCTCCTGCCTCCCAGGCAATCACTGACTGGGCTTTGCAGTCATCCTTGCTTCCCAGGCTCTCAGTCCAGGAGTAGCAGACAAGTTCCAGCAAAGGGAGTCCAAAATCAGGACACTAGTGTTGCGCTGAGAAGGCAGGACAGACTTTTGATGCTTGAACCAAGGCCCCAAGGAGGAGCCCTGGCTGCATCCCAGCGCCCATGGAAAGGGAGGGCATCACAAAGTTCACACTATGGTCCTAATGCATCCCTTGAATCCCCTTGAACCACGAAGACCACAGCCTTCTGGTGCCCATCTCCATGATTTCTCAGGGACGTTCTCTCTCTCTCCTACAGGGCAGGTGCATTGACGTCACTGTAGTGAACCCCCACTGCACACCAATGTCCTATGGCCCAATGACCTGCCTTGGACCCAGCCAGGACTACTTCCCCCTCAACAGCTGCAGCTCATGGTGTCAACACTCCCCTCAGATATGCTCCCAACTTCCCTCAAGGATGTACCCCCTCAACAGCTTCTGCTCATGGTGTCAACAACACTCTCAGATATGTTCCCAACTTCCCTCAAGGATGCTGCCACTGATCCCTCCCACGGCCCGTGCACTCTGCAGAACTACCTTGTCACTCCCACCCCCATAGACAACCTCTAAAACATTAAACAACCCAGAATATTAAGAGCCCTTTATGTACTGAATTGGGCAAATATTGAGTCCAATACTGAACATTGAGTCTTGGTTTAAAGTCAAAAGGAGTTGGATTTGTTGCTAATTAGCATGACAGATTATTAGCAGGTGAGCATTGCCCTCTGTGTGAGACATACCTACCAATATGACTCCTGCAGAATAAAGCACCCTGGCGTCCTGTGAATGTAGACATGAATGCTTCCCACAACCGCAGCCTGGTCTTCTCACCACGGGATGGCATAGCTGAGTTTTCTGTCATATTCAGGTCTTTGAAAGAAATCCCAAATCATATTTAAAATATAAGTATAATTCTGTGTCTATATTCACTGGCTTTTACTAAGTCGCTTGGGCAAGTTACTTAATCAATCAGTGCTTTATTTTCCTAATTGAAAAGATGGAGATAATGGTGTCTCCTGAGGCTGGTGGTAAGTACTACAATGTGCTCAGCCTAAGCCCTTAGTAAAAACTCAGGTGCCAGTAGCTAACGTCTTCCCTCCCTGGCCCAGGGAGGAGGAGGATATGAGCTCAGAGACATGAAGAAGGATTTTGGAAATCCTGAGCCATCAGAGTGGAGACCATGCCTGGCCATTTATTTACCTCTGCACACCAGGGTGTTGGCACACATGAGCATACACAGGAAGGAAGGTGATGACTATATGGGGGTCATATTTGGAGCCCACCACCCATGTGACCTCCAACAAGCCATTGGAAAGAGTCCCGGCACTTACTACTCCTTCAGAAATATTTTCCCTCCCATGCTCCTAATATTTCTCATGATATGAAAGAAGTCAATGATGCCCACTTTCCTGACAAAGCTGGGCAAGGAGTTCTTATAGCATTTTATCATGTGTGTGTGAGATTACCATTAGGTTTATGTAAAAAAAAAAAGTTTCACATATAAAGTAGTCCTTTTTAATGCATCTAATCTCCTTGATCATGTACAAATTTAAACCATTACCGCCTCCCTTTTATGTTCATGTTGTTACAAGTTATTTATGTTGTTTACTCATGATCCTACTCGTAGTTTTGTGTCTTTTTGTTCTTTATTTAAGATAGAATAACCCCCTTAAGTACTTCTTGAAATGCAGGTTTTCTGGTGGTAAAATCCCTCAGATGTTTATGGCTATAAAAGTCTTTCTTTTTCCTTCATATCTACTGGGCATATTATTCTTGGCTAGCAATTTCTATCTTTCAATAGTTTGAATATTGGGTTCCACTCTCTTCTACCTTATAGGGTTTCTGCTGAGAAATCTGATGGTAATCTAATGAGCTTCCCTTCATAGGTTACCTTCTTTTCCCTGGATGCCATGAGAATTATTTCTTCGTCATTAATTTTGACAGTTTTAATACACTGTGTCTTAGAGAAGGCCCTTTTGGATTGCAATAATTTGGTGTTCTGTTTGTTTCTTGGATTTGAGGACCTAGCTGTTTTTATTGGTTTGAAAAGTTTTAATAACCATTTATTTAAATAGACTCTCTGTTCTCTTCTCCCTCACTTTTTATTTTTTTCTTAATATATTTTATTGATTTTTTATAGAGAGGAAGACAAAGGGATAGAGAGTTAGAAACATCGATGAGAGAAAATCATTGGCCACCTGCCTCTTGCACTGGGGATGTGCCTGCAACCAAGGTACATGCGCTTGACCAGAATCGAACCCGGGACCTTTCAATCCGCAGGCTGACACTCTATCCACTGAGCCAAACCAGTTTTGGCCCTCTCTTTTTCTTATGGTGTGCCTATTATTCTAATATTGCTTTTTCTGATAGAGTTAAATAGTTCTTGTATAGTTCTTTTTTTATGATCAAGTCTCTCTCTTCTTTCCCTTATGTCATTTTTTGATTTCTATCTTTCATATCACTAATTCTTTTCTCCATCTTGTCTGATTTCTTTCCTATGCTCTCTAATTCATTCTACATTTCTTTTATTGAGATATTCATCTCCAGTATATACATTTTGTTTTGTTTTTAGTTATAATCATTTTTTGTAAAGTATTTGTTTTGTTCCATGATTTTAGTTAAACTGAGTTCATTTAACTTAGTGTTTTCCTCCATTTCATTGAATTTTTTCAGAACTGCAATCTTGACTTTTCTGTCATTTAAATCACATATCTCCATGTCTCCAAGTTTATTTCTGAAGACTTTTCATTTTCTTTCTGAGCTCCCTTATTGCCTTGGTTATTCATGGTATCTGATGGGTTTTTTTTCTGTCTAGGCGTCTATGTATGAGTGGAATTTCTCTAGTAGATTGATAAAAAGCTTTTCTGTTATTATCACAGAAGCACAAGATTTTAATTGTCTTGAACTGCCCTGGCTTTTTAGATCTGCAGGGTAGTGAAAAAAGTGGCCTGTGTTCCCTGGGAAGTTGGACGCCTCCGCTGTTTTCAGGTTCCTGTGTTTCTGGGGACCAACCACATAGGAGAATGAGGTGGGTGATGGGGTTCCAAATCTATCAAATCCCAGTACTGTCACCTGCAGCAATGCTGCCAACAGTGCAGCTGCAATGGGTGGGGGTGGGGTGAGCTGGGAGAGCTGACAGCTGCCTTTGTGATTTTGCTCTCCATAATGGTGACTGGCAGACCTCAGCAGTCTCCTGTATCTCCGCCTGACCCTGGAGGGAGTCACAGAGCACACCTGTTGCTAAGAAAAAAAATGTTTATGTAGTACAAATTCTCTGGCTTGCAACCAGACACTCACTTATTCATCTTCTCTTGAGACTGCGGCCAGCTCTGGGAGGGTGAGTGGAGGTGAGCTCTGGGAACATGAAGAAGCTCAGCCAGGTTCTGTGGCTTTTTTTCTCTGTCCATGCCCTTTGCAGGTAGCTGTAGCCACACATCCGTGCCTCATCCCTTCCCAGGACACTGAGCTCACCCTCAGTTCCAAGGGACACTCCTGTAGGAATGTTCATTGTACGTCTCTGCTCCTCCCAGCTGAAGGACATGTCAACAACATTCTGAGTCCTTTTCTCTCTGGGCTAAGTTGAGTCCTGCAGGAGCTCCAGGCTGCAAGCTCTGGGCGGAGTCCCTTGCCCATTTCAACTCTTGTCCCTTCTCACCTCCCAGGTTAAAACCCACATAACCACCTTCAGACATGTTGGTGCATTGATTAGTGAATCTTTGTTGAATTATAGCTGTTCAAATTGTTTAAAACATCAAGGTTGAAACCTAGGGGACCTCTCACACCACCATTTCTTTGACGTCCTAGCAATAAGTCTATCTTAATGTTGATGTGGTAGAAGTATTCTCTTTAAAATCAAGAATGACCCATCATAGCTTCAGTCAGCATTTCATTAGCGAATAACTAGTCAGCACAATGTTTTTCTTTTTTTATTTTAATTTTCAAACTCCGTAGATAGCACATGAGAACAAAAGAGTTTAGTAATTTGTGTGAAGTATCAATAATTAAATATATTTTTCATAACAATAAGGGAGTGTTTTAAAGATTGTTGATGTGATGCCATTTACTATAGCAACAAAAATATGAGGTATTTAAAACAAGTCAAGATCTTTATAGGGAAATTTATATGAAAAGCATTATAAAGACCTAAATAAATGGGGACAGCCACATTCACTGATAAGAACAGTCCTTATGATATATATGTTTCAGCATATATAATGTTATTGTAATAAAATAGTAAGAGGATTTGGGGAGAATAGCAACTTCATGAGCTAATTCTCAAATGCATATGAAAGAGCCAATACCCACCAATTATCACAAGACAATGAGGTGGGTGATTTGCCTTCCTAACAAGGCTTGCTGCAGAAGTCTCTGTAAGTTGGGTGGGACACTGATACCATGTATATGAGACTCTGCTGGGTTATCTTTAGAAACAAAGGGCCCCAGTTAATATAAGCTTCAAAGCAAAAGCTTTATTGCCTGCTCACATGTCTTACTGCCCCACATGCACCATCCACCCAGGTTCCCAAGAATATGCTGGGCATCACGTTGCTCAGGTGCCAGGTGGCTGGGTCCACTTGAACCCTAATTACACCCTTAAAAATGGCGACCCAGGAGCAGCACATGGAAGTTATGTGACCATTTCACTGGTGGAATCAGGTCCAGGCCTGCAATGCATGTGGCAGAGAAGCACAACCTTCCCTAAAGGGGCCACCACAGTGCGGAGCACTAACACAATGTCAACACCATCACAAATAAGATGCAGTGGGATTGACACTAACTATATGAACCAAAGGGCTGGTGAAAGGGATGGAACGAGAGCAGGCAAACAGACCCTCATCTATGCAACTTAAAACACATTTAAGGTGGCATGCAAATCATTGAACAGAAGACCAATTTTATCAGTAATCAGGGGAATGCGAATCAAGCCCAAAAGTCTAGTCAATAGGTAAATATATAAAAATGTGTCTATACCAAGTGTCATGAAGTTTGTAAAACAAACCCTCCTATACTGTTGAAACAATACATCAAATTTCCTTCTAAAATATCATTTAAGATATCTCATTATCTTGAAAACTACTCCAAAGAGCAGTGACAACAGCTACAACACAATGCCTTTATCACTTGTAATTTTAGTTTTACTGAAGAACTTATTTTACATTTATTGGATAAGTGTTTTTATCATATTATCACTTTTTTGTGCTACATAAACAATGAAATAAGTTTTGTTTTTGTTTTTTTTGTTTTTGTTTTTTTAAGCTGTTTAAGATATTTCTGAAAACATTTTACAATCCCAGCCTGAGTTTTTGAATCACTTTTGACTCACAGTTTCTATTCCCATGTTTCCCAGGGGACAGAGACAAGCCATCCTATTCTGCCCTCTCTGAATTTCCGGTTCTTGTTGATGTCATTAAGGTTGGGGTGGTTTCTTGCACAATGGTAGGTAACTGGACGGTCCATCACTCACAAAGGACTTGGCATCCTTGCACGACCGTCTTCTGCTGGACCGTCCAGTCCCCTGGGTGCCTGCAGTGTCCTCAAGTATGACCATTACAACACTCTGGCCTTCCAATTCCTTCAGCCCTTCACCTGCAGTCATGAGCTTATCACATCAGCTGCCCTTTCAGCTTACAGAAAGGCAGAGTTATCAAGAACTCTAAAGACCACTTGGGGGAGGGGCGGGGCTAGGAGCTTTGAGTTAAGGCACAAAGAAGGCCTCCTCTTACTGTCCCTTCAAAGATCACAGACTCCCAGCTGGGTTGTCAATAGGCAGGTCACTGAGCAGAGCTGCAGGTCACAGAGTCACCATGCCAACCTTTATGGCCATCATACAGGGCATTCTGCCTCCACAGGGCTGGGGAAGGGCTCAGCAGGTGATGGAGGCCCTTGCCTAAGAGTGAGGCTCTGGGCTCTTCTGCCCAAAGGACAGTGGAGGCTCTCAGGGTGACATGGTAAAAGGACTGAAGGACCAAGGCCATTCAGCACAGGTAGAGGTGGCAGAAGTGGCAACCTGTGGTGACTGAGGTGTCCTGGCATCCGGTGAGGCCATAGAGGTTGTCAGTAAAATGGGAACTGGTGGCTCTGGGGTGCCAGGTCCTACACTGTTCCTGCTTCTGGTGCTGCTACCTTCTCTGGTGAGCAAGAAGAGCTTTCTGCACAGCGTCCTGGGATCCAGAGACTTCCAGCACCTCGGCCTGAGCTGGGGAAGTCGCCACAGCCAGCTCAGCCAGGACTGGGGAAACTTCCGCCACCACCGCAGCCTAAATGCCTGGCAGATTCAGAAAAAACAGACTTATATCTGTGCAAATGACCTCTACTTCATCTTGGACAAGTGAGTGCCCCCGACTCTCCCACCCACCGGACTGGCCCAGGTGTCCTAGGGTGCTGCTGTCCATAAGAACAACATAGGCAGGATATGGCCAAAGGGACCCCAGATTCTGAGAGACAGGAAGCAAGGCCAGCTTGGCCGGACCCTAGGACCTTCTTGTTGCTGAGGCAGAAGAAATATCCTAGGCCTCTATTTCCAGGGATGGCTTCTTTAGGAAAAACAAAAAGACCCCTGGGATTTCTGGATGGCTCTCAGCCTTTATCACTATGGCCAGCAGCTGTGACCCATAGGCCCTGATGGACCTGCAGGGACAGGGATTGCTAGGAGCCTCTCCCCATGGACCGGCAGAAGCTCACTGTGGGTTATGGGTTTGCTGTGTTTAACTCTGTCTCACCCAATGACTTCCATGATTACCGGCCCCAGAGGGACTGCTGTGTGCTTCTGTGGGCATTCCCTCAAGGTCACTGCTTAGAAGGTTCTCTGCTTTGCTACTCCTCAGCGTTTGGAGTGTGTCTCCTTCCCCTGGACTGCCATCCTGAGTTTGTGTGCACGCTCAGAACAGTTTGGCTGTCTGGTGTTTCCCTCGGAGGCTGGGCTGTGGATCAGGCACACTCTGGCCCTCAAAGAATGAAGGGGAGGAGCAGGGCTGCGGTCTTGGAGAGATTGTCTCTTTCCATTCCCAACTCCTCTGCTGGGCCGAGAATCCCCCTTATTGCTCAATGGTGTGGTGGCATGGCAGCCACTAGCATCTTGAAGCACTTGCCAGTGCCCAAGGCCAGTCCCTGCACTTCTGTCACCCTCTAACTACCCTGGGTGTACAATAGTGAAGGTGTTTCGAGGTGCAATTGCCTGCAAAGGGGCAACTCCTAGAGGTTTGATGAAGGACCCCAGAGGCTGGTGGAGGTCACAGGACTCAGGCTTCCTGCCCTGCCATCATTCCAGCACCAGGTTGTACCTCCCTTGATTCCTCTGATTCTCCGTGGAGACTGATGGTTGGGGCGGGACGAGAGATCATGCCCAGAATAGCAGTTGCTGAGAAAAGTCAACAGTGCTGGGACCCACCCTGCCCACAGTGGACCCTCCTTACTGTCCATGAAGGGTTACCTGAAATGCACTGGGTAGGGCTGACTGGTTGATCCTGACCACAGCCCAGGGGGTGGTGCTTCCCCTCCTAGATACTGGGCTTGGACATGCATCCTTAATGGGGGCAACTGACAGCCTCTTGGGTCAGTCCATCCAGATTACACCAGTTACCTCAACGAGTCTTAGCTGCCGTCTTCTTACAGTGCCTTGGCCACACCCCAGTCTCTGCTCACAGGACCAATGTGGACACAGCCCAGCCCTGGGATGGATGAGAGAGGCCGCTAGGTGGGGATGGGAATAGTATTAAATAAACACATAGTATGTGTCATGTGATGTGCTGTCTACTGTGTACTCCCAAGACCTTGAGGAAGTGGTTCTATTCCCCTGTTTTAGGATGCTGACATCAAGGCTTGGGAGGGCTAGTGATTTGCTCAATGTCAATCAAAGCTAGTTTCCTGCAAAACTTTAGATGGTGGCAGAACGCTGCCCTGTTCTCTCTCCCAGGATGGGTGGTACTTGGGGAAACTAAAAAGGAGACATTGAATGGATTCCCGAGCCAGGGGCCAGGGTATTCTTACTTCTGGCCCCTCTCATCACCCCACCCCACCCCCCCTCTTGATCTTTTGGCTTCATAAAGGCCTGGGAGGCAGCAGGGTCCCTCTAACACTGGCCCGCTGTGGCTGGAGCTCCTTGTGAAAGGCATGGGCCTTGCCCTGGAGACTGGGAGGGCAGGGGAGCAGCAACTCAGGCCCTGACCCTTCTCCTGGCTCCAGGATAGAGGTTCCTCCACATCACCCCGGGCACTGCCAGCCTTGGATCTTGCCATTCACGGGTCAGGACAGAGTCCTGCTGGATTCTGCAAATGGAAGGAAGAGCTGAGGGTGTCCCAGAGAGAGCTCTCACACACCCATGTCCCACCCCCAGGCCATCACTGAGGCCAGTGGAGAGTCTGACACCACAGCACACTTCTAGCCCCAGGGAACAGCCCCTTCTCCCTGGAGTTCTGCTCATCCAAGGTCAGGAAGAAGGCCTTGCTGCCCTCCAGGACCAGTCTGATGACAAGTCTTTGGAGAGTGAGACTGGCTCCCTCCTGCAGCTGTGGCTGTGGCTGTGGCTCCTGGAAAGGGGAGTAATGATCACTGAGGAGGCGGCCCCAGCCTTGCACCAGGCAGAAGACACTCACCAGTCAGGTGGCCCTAGGCAAGTCACCTCACCTTCTGTTCCCCAGTGTCCCCGTCTCTACAGGGACCCTTGGCACCCTCCTCTCAAGGTTAGGGTGAGAGCGAAGGGGCATGTAGGTAGTTTGCTTAGACAGCATCGATGTAATCATGAGGATGAGGATGAGATGAAATTTGAGGGAAGGCAGCCACGCTCTCTGGGGACTTCCTGCACTCCAGGGGCCACACCCAGTCCTGACCCTGCCTGTGCTCTGTTCCCAGGACCCCTTTGGGGTGAGGTTGGGTGCTGGTCAGACTCTGTGCTGGTAGCTCTCCCGTGGCTCTCTGGACCTTTCCCCCATGTGATGAGCAGTCCAGTTCATTCCTTTCTTCCCTTATCAGTCATCCACTCACACACCAGGCCTGAGCTGCTGCCAGGTCTGTGCCACTATTTTGCCCAGTGGAGATAAGGCAGAAAGCAAAGTAGACAAAACCCCTGCTTTCCTGGAGCTTCTGTTTTAGTGGAGACAGGACATATGAAAGAGGACAGGAAGTGGTGTGTTAGCTGGGTGAGCACCAGGGAATGGCAGGAAGTGCTGTTGGAGGGGCCACTAAAGAGGTGGTCAGGAAAGGCCCTTGCGCAGAGTGGAGGGCAAGGGGCGAGGGCTGGGTGCTTTCTGTGCAGAGGAGCTGTGTCCTTGGATCTTGTTCTTAAGAACACTCTCAGTTTGAGGGCCTGAGGGCAGAGATGATGGATAGACCTGGGGGGAGGGGGCTGAAGAGGGGGGATACAGGAGTCTCAGGAGGAAGAGGCTGTGGTGTGGAATTGCAGGGCGGAGTAGAGATGATGAGGGCCACATGCTGGATCTCACTGGAAGGTCCAGGCCACAGGCTGCCAAACAGGCTGGATGGGGGAGGCCTGGAGAGGCCATAGCTGGGGTAAGAGGAGGTGAGGAGCAGGTTCATCACTGTGTCTTCCTCACAGCTGCGGGTAAACGTCAGCACCTGTTTATACAGATGAGTTAGGAGGTGGCTCAGGGCCAGAGAGTGACCCACAAAGTCCACAGAAGTGGAATGGGTCAGGAGTTGAAAGTCTAGAGTGTCTGATACCAAAACGAATTTCAAAAACTCTGATGCTGGGCCAGTCTCTGAGAATCCCTTCCATGGTTGTGGGTAATCCATCACCTGCTAGAAGTTCTTGAGTGGTTCGCTTCTAGGTCCCTTGTTAGATTTGATTCTTTTGTTCATGCACTAGGATGAGTTGAATGATAATGAATAATTTTGCCTTGTGCTCAGTTATGGCCAGTGTCCTTTGAGGGCCAGGGAGTCTCAGGCTAAGGCATGGTCTGTGCAAAGGCATAAACAATGAGGTCTTCAGGTTATCCCAGAAGATCCCAGTGTGAGGAGGTGGGGAAAGAAGGAGACAGAAGGAGAGGTACAGGCCAATGTGGGGCCTACAACAGAGTTATGTTCTGCAGGTCTAGGTTATTTGAAAGAAAGCTTCTTTCCCGCGAGGTCACTGAAAGAAAGACTTTTCTCAGCAGACAAGTGGATCAGATCTGTGCTTTGGAAGTAGCTCTTTGACTGCTTGGGGAAGGAATGGAAGGCGGAATGATGGGAATGTGACTGGAGTTAAAGGGGAAAGGTCACAGGAGAATACAGGAAGCCTGGGAGACTGGGTAAAGGCAGGCACCCAGTCAGCTTTGCCCAGTGAGAGGAGAATGGGGACATAGAGCCCAGAGGAACACCCACGTGAGCTGTGCGGTTGGAGGAAGAAGGGCTGGCAGAGAGGACAAAAGCAGAGCTGCATGCTGCATCCTGGCCCATGGCAGAACCATGGCAGGATGCTCATTAGAGAGTGCCTTATCATCAAGACCTGTGCAAGCAAATGGGCAGGAGCAAGAGTAAGAGGAGCTTTGCTGACAAGTGACTTTGGAGCTGAAAAGTGCCCTCAAGGTTGTACCAATTTGGGTCAAACAATTAGGCCATCTGATCACTGTAGGTGGCCGCCTCAGGAACGGTCTGCTCATGGGTGAGAGAGGGGTCTCATAGGGAAGGACAGCTGAGGGGGCATATTGAAAGAGCTATCTGGACTCGGCACGTTTGTCCTTCACAGTGTTTCCCACCTGGGAACGGACTGCGGTCCTGCGCTCCCCCTTCGGAAGTGCATCCCATGTTTCTCCTTCTCAGGACCCTCACACACTCTCAGAGTTCCCATGGCATGTGTGCAGAGGACAATGAAGCCTGCACATATTAAACAAAATTCCCCTTCATCCCTCCCAGCCCTTGGTAATCTCTAATCTAGTTACTTTCTGTATATTTGGATATACCAATACTGGGTACCTCATTTAAATGGAATTACATAAGAGTTGTCCATGGGTGTCTGACTCTCCCTTATCTATATGGTTTTGAGGTTTTTCCATATTATAACATCTCAAATTTTCATTTTTGTGGCTGAATAATATTTCGTCTTACTCCACATTCTCCACATCCATTCACCTGTTTATGAAGGCTAGGGTCTTTTCCACTTTGGGATGATTGTAAATAGTGCTGCTGTGAACACTGGTGTTTATTTACTTGTTTGAGTCCCTGCTTTCATGTCCCTTGGGCTCATTCCTCAAAATGCAATTGCTGGCTCATATGGTAATTTTGTGCCTAACACTGTTAATTATGCTATAAAGTTTAATGCAGTGGCTGCACCATTTTACATCCCCATAAGCAATGCACAAGTGTCCAAATTCTTCCACATTCTCTCCAGTACTATTATTTTACACATTTGGTTACTTTTCTTCTGTTTAATTTTTTATAATAGCTATCCAATGGGTGTGAAATGGTATCTCATTATGTTTTTAATTTGCGTTTCCCTAATAACTAGTGATTGTAATCTTCTTTATGTGCTCAATGCCCATTACATAACTTTTTGACAGAAATGTCTACTAAAGTCTTTTATTAATTGAGATATATATATCTTGAGATAATATATATAATTGAGATAATATATGATTAAAAGGAGATTATATAATATATACGTACATATATATATATACACACACACATATATATATCCTTATATATTCTGGATATCAGACATATGACTTGCAAATGTTCTCTCTCACTCTTGGGTTATATTTTCACTTTGCTTGTATTATTATTTTTCTAAAATTTTTTAATTTTGATGAAGTTTGTTTTTTTTCCTGTTTTATTATTGCCTATGGTTTTAATGTCATGTCCAAAACCATTACCACATCTAATGTCATGAATATTTAACTCTATGTTTTCTTCTAATAGTTGAATAGTTTTAAGTCTAACATTTAGCACTTTCATCCATTTTGAGTGATTTTTGTATACAGTGTAAGGTAAGAGTCTAGCTGCACCTGTTGCATGTGGACATGTTTTCCTAATACCATTTTTTGAAAATACTGCCTTTTCCTACATTGAATGGTCTTGGCACCCTTGTGGGAAATAATTTGAACCTATATGCTGGAATTGGTCTCTGGACTTCCTGTAACATTGCTCTATATGACTGTAATTATGTCAGTACAACACTTTTTTATCATTGTAGCTTTGCAATTAACTTTGACATGTGATAACTTGAATGTGCCAAATTAGTTCTTATTCAACATTATTTTAGCTATTTGAAATCCCTTGAGATTTTATATGAATTTTGGCATAGATTCTTTAATTTCTGCAAAAAATAATGCTGTTGAGATTGTGATGGAGAGTATATTGAATCTCTGGGCAGTCTTGGCTAGTATTACCAGTTTAACACAAGTATTCTCATAATCCACAATATATAATGTCTTTTCAATTATTGATGCCCTTCTTATTTCTTTCAGTGATGTTTTATAGTTTTCACAGTACTGATTTTTTTCCATTCTTGGTTTAATTTATTCATAATGTGTTGTTCTGCTTTAACATATTGTAATGGCACTATTTTCTTCATTACATTTTGGAACATTCAATGCAGTTTACAAAAAGGCAAATGACTTTTATATGCCAATTTTGTAACTTCAACTTTACTAAATTTACATGATCTAGCAATATTTTTGAAATAGTTATTATTTTTTATATGTAAAATGATATCTTTCAAGAACAGAGATAATTTTACATTTTCTTTTTCAATCTATTTATTTGATACTCTTGTCCACTTCTTATAGCCAGAACTTCCAATACTATCTATAATAAGAAAAGCTAATTATTCCATTGGTCTATATGTCTATTCTTGTGTCAGTACTAGACAGTTTTGAGAACAGTGGCTTTGCAATACAGCTTGAATTCTGAATTAAATTTGATTAAAGAACACCTACTTTGTTATTCTTTCTTGGGATTATTGTGGCTATTCAGGGACTTTTTTTATTCCAGATGAATTTATGAAGAGTTCTTTCTAGGTCTGTGAAATATGCTGTTAGTATTTTCATGGGGAGTGCATTGAATCTATAGATTGCGTTGCGTAGTGTTTTAATGATGTTGATTCTACCAATCCATAATCATGTATGTTCTTCCATCTGTTTGTGTCTTCCTCTATCTCTTTTTTCAGTGTTCTGTAGTTTTCCATGTGTAGGTCTTTTACCTTCTTAGTTAAGTTTATTCCTAGGTATCATAATATTTTGGTGCTAAGGTAAATGGGATTGCTTTTTCAGTCTCTCTTTCTATAAGTTCACTGTTTGCCATAGATTTCTTGGCATTAGTTTTGTATCCTGCTACATTTCCAAATTCATTTATTAAGTCTAATGGTATTTTGATGGAGTTTTGTTTTTTTTATGTACAGTATCATGTCATCTGCAAATAAGAACAGTTTTGCTTCTTCTTTTGCAATTTGGATACCTTTTATTTCTTCTTCTTGTCTAATCACAATGGCTAGTACTTCCAGTACTATGCTGAACAGGAGTGGTAAGAGTGGGCATCCCTGTCTTGTTCCTGTTCTTAGGGGAAATGGTTTTAGTTTCTGTCCAGTGAGTATGATGTTTGCTGTGGTTTCATCATATAAGGCTTTTATTATGTTGAGGGGAGATCCTTCTATTTCCACCTGGCTGAGAGTTTTGTTGTTGTTGTTGTTGTTGTTGTTTTTTTTTTTTTTATCAAGAAAGAGTGTTGGATTTTGTAAAATGTTTTTTCTGCATCAATTGATATGACTATGTGATTTTTGTCTTTCAATTTGTTTATGTGATGGATCATGATTATTGATTTGCGGATATTGTACCATGCATGCATCCCTGGGATAAATCCTACTTGGTCATTGTGTATGATATTTCTGATGTACTGCTGGAGCCTATTTAGAATTTTGTTGAGGGTTTTGGCATCTATGTTCATGAGGAATACTGGCCTGTAATTCTCTTTCATTGTGTTGTCTTTTCCTGGTTTTGGTATTAGGGTGTTGCTAGCTTCATAGAAGGAGCTTGGAAGTTGTTCCCCCCTTGAATTTTTTGGAATAGTCTGAGGAGGATAGCTTTTAGTTCTTCCTTGAATGTTTGGTAAAACTCCCCTGTGAAGCCATCAGGACCCAGGCTTTTGTCTGCTGGAAGCATTTTGATGACTGCTTCAATTTCCTTCATAGTTATTGGCCTATTGAGATGTTTAGATTCTTCCTGATAGAGTTTTGGAAAGTTGTATTTTTCTAGGAACAGACATATAGACCAATGGAATAGAATAGACAACCCAGATATCAACCCAAACCACTATGCTCAATTAATATTTGACAAAAGAGATATTAACATACAATGGAGTCAAGACAGTCTCCTCAATAAATGTGTTGGGAAAATTGGAAAGATAAATGCAAAAAAAAAATGAAACTAGACCACCAACTTACAGCATACACAAAAATAAACTCGAAATGGATAAAGGACTTAAACATAAGATGGGAAACCATAAAAATACTAGAGGAATTCACAGGCAGAGAAATCTCAGACATATGCCAAAGCAGTTTTTTCACAGATACTGCTCCCAGGGCAATGGAAGCTAAAGAGAAAATAAACAAATGGGACTACATCAAAATAAAAAGTTTCTGCACAACAAAAGAAACCATCAACAAAACAACAAGAAAGCCCACTATATGGAAGAACATATTTGCCAATGTTATCACCAATAAGGGTTTAATTTTCAACATTTACAGGAACTCATACAACTTAATAAAAGGAAGATAAATTATCCAATAAAAAAAATTGGCAATGTACCTAAATAGAAACTTTTCAAAAGAAGACAGAAAAAAGGACAGGAGACATATGAGAACATGCTCAAAGTCACTAATTATACAAAAGATACAAATCAAAATGACAATGAGGTACTATCTCACACCTGTCAAAATGGCTATCATCAACAAATCAACAAATGACAAGTGCTGACAAGAAAGGGAAGAAAAAAGAACCCTGGGGCGCTGATGGTGGGAATGCAGACTGGTGCAGTCACTGTGGAGAACAGTATGAAATTTCCTCAAAAAACTGAAAACGGAACTCCCATTTGACCCAGTAATCCCACTTCTAGGAATATATCCCAAGAAACTAGAAACACGATTCAGAAAGGATAAATACACCCCTATGTTCATAGCAGCACAATTCACCATAGCTAAGGTTTGGAAACAGTATCAATGCCCATCAGCAGATGAATGGATTAGAAAAAAAATGGTACATTTATACTACGCTGCTATAGAAAAGAAGGAATTATCATTTGCAGCAGCATGAATGGATCTGGAGAGCATTATGTTAAGTGAAATAAGTCAGGCAATGAAAGAAAAATACCAGATGATCTCACTCATTTATGGAAAATAAAGAACATTGTAACCTGATGAACAAAAGGATAGATACAAAGGCAGTAAAGCATCAAACAGACTGTAAAATTAAAGCGGGAAGGCTGGGGAGTGTAGGGGTCAGGGAGAAAGAGATCAACTGAAGGACTTGTATGCATGAATATAAGCACAACCAATGGAGACAAGACACTAGGGAGAGGGGTAGGATGAGGGCATGCGACAGGTGTTAGGGGAAGCTGGGGGAAGGTCAATGGAGGAAAAAAGGAGGTATATGTACTACTATATGTAATAACTTAAACAATAAAAAAAATTTTTAAAAAAAAGCTAATTAGACGGGATATCCTTACAGATGAACTTCTGGATGAAGCCAGGGCTGGGAAGGAAGCCCAGGTCCCGGGTGTCTTCTGGCAGCCAGAGGGAAGCCCAGGTTTTGAGTGCCAGAGGGAAGCTGGTGCTGGCATGCCAGGGAAAGGAAGGCCTACGCTTGCACAAATTTTATGCATGGGGCCTCTGGTGTTGAATAAAAGTAATGAAAGTGGACATGTATATTTTTCATATATGAACCTGAACGTATTTTCCATAGAGCTTGCCTCTTTTTCTAAGTTGAGTGTTTTTGTGAAGAAACTAGGGACTCAGTGAACAAATTTGTGTACTTTGAAAGGAACTGTGGGTTTAAAGATGCAGTGGGCACAGGAGTGGGTCTCAGCCCATCCTCCACTTCCCTGCATGGCCCTTCCTCTAGTGGTCCCCAACCCCCTTGGCCTTTCCCATTGCAGCTGCTCTCAGGTGCTGACAGCGTGGAGTGATTGGGGCCAGTGCCAGCAGTGGGTGCCAGCAGGGCCAGCACTGTCAGTGGGTGCTAGCATGTGGGAGAAAAGAATTTTCAGTAACCATCAGAGGCTTAACCCAATGACAACAACCAGTGCCCTGCCTTGGTCCAGTGCCCCTGCTTACCGTTCCACCATCCCACCATAGCCAATGCCCGCCATGTTCCATGCTATGCCGCCTGCTGCTGATGTCCGCCATGTTCTGTGCATGCTTCCTGGTGGTCAGCTCACATCATAGCAGCTGGTAGTTTGGTTGTTCGGTTGTTCCGCTGTTCTATTTGCATATTAGCCTTTTATTATATAGGACTAGAGGCCCGATGCACAAAATTCCTGCAAGGTTAGGCCTTTGTGGCCCCGACTGCTGGGGCCTTTATGGCTCAAGTTGCCTTGCAGCCCCAGCTGCCTCGCAACCCCAGCTGCCTCACGGCCTTAGCCCCCACCCACACCCACCTTGGCCTGGTGCAGCCCACATCTGATGCCATACAACCCTGGTTCCCTGGTTCTGCAGAGCCCCCCAATCAATTGCCCTGCAGAGGGTGGTCTGGGCCTCCCTCTTTGGGACAATCATGGAGCCTCCCTTCCATTAATTACCCACCAGCCAATGGCCTGAGACTCCCTCTGTGGGGAGATTGATCATGGAGCACACCCCCCAACTCCCATTGATTGCCCCACAGAGGGTAGTCTGGGCCTTCCTCTTTGGAGTGATTGCAGAGCCCCCAATAAATCGCCTCACTGGGCCTCCCACTGTGGGGCAATCATCGGGTGATGGTGATCCCCCCAACCAATTGCATCGCACCTGCCTTGGCTGGCCAGGGCCAATACGTGTCATAGTGTTGTCGACCAGAAAATTATTCTGCTGTTCAGCCATTCAGTCAATTTGCATATTATGTTTTTATTATTATAGACTAGTGGAGTGGTGCATGGGAGGGGGCCTCAGCCTGGCCTGCACCCTCTCCAATCAGATCCCTCAGGGAATGTCCCACTAAACTGAAAGTTAGACATTGCCCTTGCAATCCAGGACACTGGCTCCTAACTGCTCACCTGCCTGCCTGCCTAATTGCTCCTAACTGTTCTCCTCTGCCAGCCTGATCACCCCTAACTGCTCTCCTCTGTCCAACTGATTGCCCCTAACTGCCTCTGCCTCGGCCCCTGCCACCATGTCTGTGCAGAATGATGTCTGAAAGGATGTCAGAAGACATCTTGTCTAATTAGCATACCACCCTTAGATTAGTATAGAGTTGAATTTTTTCAAATGCTTTTCTTACATCAACTGAAATAATCATGTACTATGATTTCTTTGATCTATTAATCCTAGTAGTTACATTCTACTATATAATTATTTTGTTTAATATTTGCATGTTGAATCGTTCTGAATTATAGAAATAAATCTTACTTGATCATAGTTTATAAACTTTTTAGTTTAGTTTAGAATAATCATTGAGGATTTTGCATCTATAATCATATGAGATAATGGTCTGCACTTTTGCTTTCTTGTAGTATTTTTCTGACTTTTCTGTAAGGATATTGCAGGTTTCATGGGATGAGTTTGGAAATGTTCCTGGCCTTTCCAATTTTTGGAAGCATTTAAGAAAGATTGGTGTTCACTGTTCTTTAAATGTTTGTTAAATTTAACCTGTGAAGCCATCAGTTTCAGGATTTTAATTTGTTAGGAGATAGATTACTAATTTAGTCTCCTTACTAGTCTACTTAGATTTTTTGTTTCTTCATGATTCAGTTTTGGTAGATTGTGTGTTTCTAGGAATTTGCCCATTTCATCTAGGTCATCAATTTGTTGGCATATTATTCTATTATAATCCTTTCATATTTGTAAGATCAGTAGGAACGACCCAGTTTGTTTTCAGATTTCAGTAATTTGAGTCTTCTCTATTTTATTTAAATCAGCCAATATAAAAGTTTATCAATTTTGTTGATCTTTTCAAAGTACCAACTTTTACTTCATTGATACTTTTTATTCTATATTTTATTTATTCTTGCTATTATCTTTATTATTTCCTTTCTTCTGATTATCTGGGTTAGTTTTCTTTTCTTTTTCCAGAAACATAGTTGTAGAGTTAGTTTGTTGGTGTGAGATTCTCTTCCTTTTTAATGTACTTGTTTATAGCTGTAAATTTCCCTCTTGTCTGTGCTTTCACTGCATCCCAAATGTTTTGGTATATTATGTTTTCATTTCTATTTCTCTCCTGGAACTTCCTAATTTCTCTGCTGTTTCCTTTTGACATATTGGTTGATTGAAACATTATTGTGTAATTTCCATGTATTTGTGAATTTACCTTTGCTTTTGGTGTCTAGCTTTATTACATTGGGAAATTATCTCCAATGCTTGGTTGATGTGCATCATATTAAATTTTTAAGAAACATTTTGTGGCCTATCAGGTAATCTATCATAGAGAATACTTCATGTGTACTTGATAAAATTATGCATTTTGTTGCTGTTGGGTATGATGTAGATATCTGTTAAGTACTATTGGCTTTGATGATACTCACCTCCTCTATTCCCTTATTTCTGTTTTCCTGTATTTGGTCTGGTTGTCCTAGTTATTGCTGAAAATGGGTATTGAAGTCTCCAACAGTTATTTTAGAGCTGTCTAAGTTCTGTCAGTATTTGCTTCCTAAATCTCACAGCCCCAATGTTTGCTACACAGCTATTTACAAGATGTACCAGTTAATAATGCAGATTTGTTTCAATAGATGGGGTCACACATATATTGATATATATGTGATTTGATATGTATGCTATTTTGTTGTATTGACAGCAAGCTTCAAAACTTTATATGTCAAATTTGCTGAAGGTGTTAACATCATAGGTATTTTTTATGCTTAAAAATGTCAAATTTCATGCAAAAAAGAGAGCATTTGTGAGAATTTTTAATTTATTACTTTATTTTGAAGAAAAGGTTATTGTATACTTCAAAGCTTATGGTGAACATGCTCCATCTCAAGATACTTGGGAACTTTAAAAGTGATTATTTCTATGTGAAAGACAAGAACATCCAGATCAACTGAAAAAGTTTGAAGACCAACAATTAGAAGCATTATTGGATGAAGATGCATGTCAAACTCAAAAACAACCTGCAGAAAGATTAAACATTGCTCAGCAAACAATTTCCGATCCTTTACAAGCAATGGTAAAGATTTTAGAGAAAGGAAAATGGATGCCACATCAACTTAACAAATGGAAAAGCGAAAGGTCACCAGTAAAATGTTGCTTCAACAGCATGAAAGAAAGTCTTTTTTGTATCAAATTGTGACTTTCAATGAAAAGTGGATTTATTTTGAGAACCCCAAAAGCACAAAATCATAGGTTTATCCAGGTCAAACATCAACATCAACTGCAAGGTCAAATCACTTCAGAAAGAAGATTTATGCTCTGCATTTGGTGGCACCAGGAAGGTATGAGTTTATAAAAGCGATGAAACCATTAATACTGAGCGTTACCAACCACAAATAATTAATTTGAACCACGCTTTGATCATGAAACGACCGGAATGTGCCAGAAGACACAGCAAAGTAATTTTGCTTCATGATGATGCATCACCACTTCAAAACCAGTTAAGAACACATTAAAGAACTTGCCTGGGAAGTACTAACCCACCTGCAATATTCACCAGACCTTGCTCCTTCAGATTAACACTTGTTCCAATCTTTCTGAGCAGCACTTCAAAGCGTATAAAGAAGTGGAAAATTAGAACTTTGAATGGTTTGCCTCAAAACAAGAAAAGTTCTTTTGGGACGGTACCCACAAATTACCTGAAAGATGGGGGAAATGTGTAGTTAGCGATGGACATTACTTTGAATAAAGCACTTTTAATGTTTCTCTTGAAATTATTGTGGTGTTTTTTTTTAAATTACAAAATCCACCATTATAAATTGGTACACCTAGTATATTTGTTTTATCTTCTTAGTAAAATCTGCTATTATGATTATACAATGTTCTTCTTTACTTTTAATAATAGATTTTTGTGTAAAGCCTATTTTCTTAATTAAAGTATAGTCATTCCAGCTCTCTTCACATTTGTTTGTGTTTGGGTAATCATTTTTCATTCTTTCAACTTTCAACCTACTTGTGTCTTAAAATCTCAAGGGAGCCTCAGTAGACATCAAAAGGTTGGACGTTTTTTAAAATCCATTGTGCCAATCTAAACATTTTGATGGTTGAGTGTAATATTTGTACACTGATAGGGAGAAATTTACCTCTGATATTTTGCTATTTGTTTTTTGTATAACTTATAGATTTCTCTCCCTCATTTTCTCTATTTCCTCTTATGAGTTTATATATATACATATATATATATATTTTTTTTTTTCCTAATGACAGGTTCTGATTTCCTTCTCATTTGTTTCAAGTTATTATTCTCATTTTGTTCATAGATCATTTTCCTGATTCTATTTATTACTTTATTTATTAAAATTATTTTTATTGAAATATATTTGACATTATTTACATTTAAGGTGTGTAAAATATTGATTTGATACATTTATATATTATGATTGTTATTATCACATAATTACTTTCTTTTTTGTTGTGGGAGTCGCCATTTTTGTCTTGTAATGGTGGTCCATCTTTATTAGATAGGATATGAGTGAAACCATATGATTCTTTTATTTTCATAACTGTCTTATTTCACTTAACATATATAATAATCTCAAGGCCAATTCATGTTGTCACAAATGGCAATATTTCAACCTTTCTTATGACTGAGTAGTATTCCATTGAGTATATGTACCACATTTTCTTTATCCAATCCTCTATCACAGAACACTTTGATTGTCTTCATGTCTTGGATACCATGAATAATGCTGTAAAGAACATAACCAACAGATCAAGAAGGAAATAAAAAACTGCCTGAAAACAACACTATGGGACGTGGTGAAAGCAGTTCTAAGAGGATAGCTCATAGCACTAGGGCTTATCTCCAAAAACAAGAAAAATTAATAATAAATTACCTAATACTAGACCTTAAAGAATTAGAAAGAGAACAACAAGAAAGTTTAAAAGTAGAAGGAAGGAAATAATAAAGATCAGACCAGAGGTGAACCAAGATGACAGAACAGGTAAATGCCTATCCTTGCTGTCTACCATAACCCACATCGAAATTACAACTAAAATACAGAACAACCATCATTCAGAACCATCTGAAATCTGTATGAATGGAAGTCCAACAAATAGAGAAGTAAATAAAAAGGCACATTGAACCTAGAGGGGTGAAGGTTCAGAATGGGCTTGTCTGACTCCCACATGTGGCATTTTTTTTTTTTTTAACTAAGAAGGATATCTCCAAAACTTTCCTTTAGAAGCAGGGAGTCCCAGCCCCACACTGTGACCCCCAACCAGAGTCCCAGACCTGGGAAGAGAAGTACCCATAACTTCAGGCTATAAAAGCCCACAGGGATTGTGGCTGAAAGATATAGAGGCTGCTTGAATCCCAGGTATTCCTCTTAAAGGACCCGCACACAAATTTACATAGTCTGGCTTCCTCTGAGCTCCAGCATTGGGTGGAAGCTTTGGGAAAATTCAGGGACATAGAGAGAAGAGGTGGACTGTCTGGCATAGAAGTAGGAACTCAGGGCTGGATATCTTATAGGGTGCTCACAGGGGTCATTGTTCCTGTGTTGACAACTCCCCACCCCCAGTCAGTCTGAACTGACTGACAATCCTATCTGAGTTTCCATAAGCATGACCTACACTGCTTGCCTGGTGATTCCCTGAAACCCTGTACCATCCAAGTTGCAGGTCCACGCAAGCTGTTTGCAAAGCCTTTTCCATATGTATGGCCTAACCTGGCTCAAAATTCAGATTTTTCTGAAACCTCTTAAACAAGCAACAGCTGGAATCAGCTTGCCACAATCCTATCAATAAAAGGCCACAAATCAGGAAATAACAGTAGGATGCCTTGTGTCACAGTTGGGCCTTGCAGGCCATTTCCTAGTCCAATATAAGTAGCAGCCGCCTGTATTGACCACTCTGTAGCTTCTGCTGAGTGGCCCCAGGCAGTGGCTGACTTTGAACCTCTCGGGAGGCCCTAGAGACAGTGAACTAGGTGGACAGCTTCAGACCATAACAGATTACAATATTAAACATCCGTGAGTGACACACTTAAGGGTCAGAATCCATGAGCATCAAAGCCCCACTGAAGCAACTCCTGCTCCATAGGTGTGTCTCCTGCATAGCCACTCAACTGTTGTAGACACATCTGGTCCTCACAGCCAGTTGGCCTGGAGGTCAATTCATCCCAGTGACACAACAGCAAATCAAGGCTTAACTACAACAATGTGCACACAGCCACACAGGGGTGCACCCAGAGGGCCCAGGTCAGGTGACTGGGGAGACTGAGCCACTGGGTCCTACAGGACACATAATACAAAAGGCCACTCTACCAATTCCAGGAGACATAACAGTTCTACCCTAGAAACAGACATATTTTGACTCTGCAGTCAAAATGCAGAGTCAAAGAAACATGTCACAAATTGAAGAAATGGAGGCAAGTAAACTAATAGATAAGAGTTCAAAACTACAGTTATATGTATGGTCATGATTTATGGGGGCCCTTCCCTGTGGGCCTCTCATAGTGGACCCATGCCAGAGGAAGTTGTAGCCTCAAACCATTGCCCAGACTCCTTACCCTTGGGCTGTGAGTACTGAAGGGGGCTGTACAGTATAAAAAAATAAAAATAAATAAATAAATAAATAAATAAATAAATAAATAAATAAAACTACAGTTATAAGATTACTCAAGGATTTTCATGAGAACTTCAAGAGACTTAGTCAGGCCTTCAGGGATATTATTGAGAATGTCTAGGCATGGAAAATAACCAGTCAGAAATTAAATGTACACTAACTGAAATATAGAATAACATAGGCATTTGACAGTAGAGTAGAGGATTCTGACAATCAAATCAATAATTTGGATACAAGAAAGCAAAAATCACCCAATCAGAAGAGCAAGAAGAAAAAGGAAATCAAAATAAGGAAGAGAGTGTAAGGAGCCTCTGGGACAACTTCAAGGGTACCAGCATCTGCATTATGGTGTTACCAGAAGTTGAAGAGAGAGAGCAAGTTATTGAAAACCTGCTTGAAGAAATAATGACAGAAAATTTCACCTACTTGGTGAAAGAAATAAACTTAACAAGGAAGCACAGAGAGTCCAAAATAAGAGGAACCCAAAAAGCCCCACACAAAGACACATCATAATTAAAATGCCAAGGGTTAAACACAAAGAGAGAATATTAAAAGCAGTCAGTTATCTACAAGGGAGTGCCCATACAACTGTCAGCTGATTTCTCAACAGAAACTTTGTAGGCCAGAAGGGAGTGGCAAAAAATATCCAAAGTGATGAATAGCAAGAACCAAGAACCAGCAAAGCTATCATTTAGAATTGAAGGTCAGATAAAGAACCTTCAGATAAGAAAAAGCTAAAGGAGTTCATCACCAACAAACCAGTATTACATGAAATGTTGAAGGGTATTCTTTAAGAAGAGGAAGAAGTGAAAGAAAAGATAAAAAAAAATGTTAAAATATATGAACAATAAAATTGCAATAAATGCATATCTATCAACTTCTGAATCTAGCACTCTTGTTTTTATCAATAATTTTTAAAGGACTGTTGCTGAAAGAGAAAGTAATTGAATCTATAGATTACAAAGTTTAGAAGTATAGAATTTTTGTATACTTACTACTATACAAAATGCTAATTATAAAACTGATTTAGTGTGTGCCTCCATTCTAGGTAAGACTATAACTAAAATAAAGTCTTGCTATTTATTAAAAAAAAAAAAAAAAAAGATCAGGGAGGAACGAAGATTACGGCCTAGGTAAGCACCTAAGCTGCTGTCTTGCACAACAATTTCAAAACAACTAAAATCAAAACGAACAGAAGCCGCAAAGCACTGAGGTAGGGTGATGCGCATGTAGAGAGGAAGTGAGGCCCAATGCCTGGCTGGTGGGAGGGGAAAGGAAGTCCCAGATTGCACTGAACCCTTTCCAACTGTACTGAACCCCAACCCGGCCAAAACCCCGAGGACCCAGGCTCATTCGGGTGGAGTCTGTTCTGTAGAGAAAGGCACCCAGAGACTCAGAGACTGGGAGACTGGGGCATCCGGGAACTGCAGCGGGCAGGGTCTACAGTCACGCATGCGTTTGAGTGAGTGAGCACAGAGAGGTCTGAGTGCAGAGGCTGCTGAAGCCTCTCCATAGCAGAAGAAGTCAGAAGCTCCAGATTATAGAGACCCAACCCAATTCCAGGCAAGCCCCAAGGGCACCCATGCTCTTGCACAGGGAATCTGGGATGGTCAGGCAGAAACTCAGGGGAGCCGTGGAAGGCAAAGGTCAGGTGGAAACTCAGGTGAGCACACAAGGGAAGCCAACACTGTCAGCTCAGCCCTGAGACTGCCCCATCCAAGCTGAGCACAGAGGATTTTGCAGTTTTGCAAGTCTGATCCTATAAGACTATCTCAAATACAGACGGTATCCCAGAGTAGACACAGCTGATACTCACTTCCAATTGGCATAAAGGTCAATTTCTCCCAGGTATACCAACAACCATCAAGACTTAACTACCACAAGGCTCAGGTAACTGGGGAGGCTGACACACTAGGCTATATAAGACACCAAACACACAAAGCCACCTTACCAACTGTGGGAACAGCGAAAATGCCTAGATCTCAAATGAAAGATATGAAAAATACAGAGTTCAAAACCACGTTGATAAGATTTTTCAAGGATTTCCTACAAAAATTCAATAAATTTAATGAGACCCAACTAAAAATTAAACATAAACTGACTGCAATGAAAATTATTATGCAGAGATCCAACAGCAGAATGGAGGGACACAAGAATCAGGTAAAAGATTAGGAATACAAAGAGCCAAAAGTCATTCCTCTGGAGAAGCAAGAAGAAAAGAGAAACCAGAAAGTTGAAGATACTGTAAGGAGCCTCTGGGACAACTTCAAGAGTACCAACATCAGAATGATGGGGTTTTCAGAAGAAGAGAGAGTGCAAGATACTGAAAACATATTTGAAGAAATAATATCAGAAAGCTTCCCCCACCTGGTGAAAGAAATAGACTTACAAGAACAGGAAGCATACAGAACCCCAAACAAGAGGAGTCGAAAGAGGACCACACCAAGACACATCATAATAAAAATACCAAGGGCAAAAGACAAAAAGAGGATCTTACAAGCAGCAATAGAAATGCAGTTGGTTACCTAGAAGGGAGCACCCATACGACTATCAGCTGATTTCTCAACAGAAACCAGGCAAGCCAGAAGGGAGTGGCAAGAAATATTCAAAGTGATGAATAGCGAGAACCTACAGCCAAGATTACTGTATCCAGCAAAGTTATCATTCAGAATTGAAAGGCAGATAAAAAGCTTCACAGATAAGAAAAAGCTAAAGGAGTTCATCACTACCAAACTAGTATTATATGAAATGCTGAAAGGTATTATTTAAGAAGAGGAAGAAGAAGAAAAAAAGATAAAAATTATGATCAACAAAGACATATATATCAACAAATGAATCTAAAAATCAAGTGAATTAAATATCTGAGGAACAGAATAAACTGGTGAATATAGTAGAATTAGGGGCAAAGCAAGGGAGTGGATTGATAATTATAAGGGGGAAAAGGGTGTGGGGGAGCAGGAAGAGTCTGGATTAAAATCATACACCTATGGATGAGGACAATGGCATGGGTTGGGGGGGTGGCGATGGAGGTAAGGGCAGAGGGTGGGCTGGGACCGGATGGAAGGGAGCTATGGGGTGTGTGTGTGGGGGGGGAGTAGAAACAATTGTAATAATATGAGCAATGAAGATTTATTTTTTTTAAAAAAAGAAAGAAATCACATGGAGATTTAAAAAACAACACAAAAGATCAATGAAACGAAGATCTGGTAGTTTGTAAAGATAAACAACATTGCTCTAGCTGGTTCGGCTCAGTGGATAGAGGGTCTGAGTTTCATTCTGATCAAGGGAACATGCCTAGGTTTCAGGCTTAATCCCGTGCAAGAGGCAGCCAATCAATGATTCTCATCATTGATGTTTCTCTCTCTCCCTATTCCTTCTTCTCTGAAATCAATAAAAATATATTTAAATATATATATTTATAAACATTGATGAACCTTTAGCCACATTCATCAAGAAACAAAGAGAGAGTACCCAAATAAATAATATCAGAAATGAAAGAGGTGAAATAACAACTGACACCACAAAAAAAACAAAGGGTTTGCAAACAAATACTAAGAACAGCTATATGCCAAAAAGTTAGATAACAGCAAACTGGAAAAATTTCTAGAAAGATAAAATCTTCCCAAACTCAATCAGGAAGAATTGAAAACCTGAATAGGCCAATAACAACTGATAAAATTTAAACAATATTAAAAAAGCAAACAAAAACCCTGAATAAACCAATAACAACTGATACAATTTAAACAGCAATCAAAAAAAGCAGCAAACAAAAATCCTGGCTTCCCAAGGGAATTTTACCAAACATTCAAAGAACTAACACCTAAATACCTCAAACTTCCAAAAAACTCAACAAAAAGGAAAACTTCCAAGCTCTTTTTATGAGGCCAGCATTATCTTAACTTCAAAATCAGATAAAGACACTAGAAGAAAATGAATTACAGGCCAATATCCCTAATGAACATTGATGATGAAATCCTCAACAAAATGTTAGCAAATTAGACCCAGCAATATATTAAAAAGATCATACATACACCATGACCAAGTAGGATTTGTTCTAGGGATGCAAGGTTAGTACAATATTTGCAAATCAATAAACATGATACATCACATAAACAAATTGAAAGTTGAAAGTCACATGATCAGCTGAAACCGGTTTGGCTCAGTGATAGAGCGTCAGTCTGGGGACTGAAAGGTCCCAGGTTCGATTCCAGTCAGGGGCATGTACCTTGGTTGCGGGCATATCCCAGGTAGGAGGTGTGCAGGAGGCAGGTGGTCGATGATTCTCTCTCATCGACATTTCTAGCTCTCTATCTCTCTCCCTTCCTCTCTGTAAAAAATTAATAAAATATATATTAAAAATATTTGTCACATGAGGCAATAGCAAACAATGGAATAAAGATAGTCTCTTCAGTAAATGATGTTGGGAAAATTGGACAGATACATACAAAAAAGTGAAACTAGACCACCAACTTACACCATAAACAAGAATAAACTCAAAATGGTTAAAAGATTTAAATGTAAGTCCTAAAACCATAAAAAATCCTAGAAGAAACCATAAGGAGCCAAATCTCAGACATCTCAAATAGCAATATGTTTGCTGACACAACTCCTAGGGCAAGGGAAATAAAAGAGAAAATATACAAATGTGATTACATCAAAATAAAGCTTCTTCATTGCAAAAAGAAATCAAAATGAAAAGGAAGCGCACTGCATGGGAGAACATATTTGTCCATGATGTATCTGATAAGGAGTTTATTTCAAAAATGTATATGGAACACATACAACTTAACCAAAGACAAACAATCCAATTTACAAAATGGGAAAAGACCTAAGTAGACAATTTTCCAAAGTGGACATACAGATGGCCAAGAGACATATGAAAAATGCTCAGTCACTGATCATCAGAGAGATGCAAATTAAAATGAAATGAAGTATTATGTCACACCTGTCAGAATGGCTACAATCAACAAATGACAAGTGCTATTGAGAATGTGAAGAAAACTGCCATTTGACACATGATCTCACTTCTAGGAATATATCCTCCTAAGAATCCTGAAACACCAATCAGAAAGAATATATACACCCCTATGTTTATAACAGCACAATTTACAATAACTAAGATCTGGAAACAGTCCAAGTGCCCATCAGTAGAGGAGTGAATAAAGAAAGCTGTGGTACACCATGGAATGCTATGCAGCAGTAAAATAGAAGGAGCTCTTTCCCTTTGAGACATCATGGAGGGACCTGGAGAGTATCATGCTAAGTGAAATAAATCACTCATAGAAAGACAAGTATCATATGATCTCACTCACATGTGGAGTCTAATTAACAAAATAAACTGATGGACAAAACAGAACAAGAGACATAGAAGCATGGAACAGGCTGTCAAATATCAGAGGAAAGGCTGTGGTGTGAAGAGATCAACCAAAGAACTTGTATGTGTATATGCATGACCCATGGACATGTAGGTGAAGGCCTGGGGCAGGGGGTGCAGGCTAGAAGGAGTCATTAGGAGGTGGTGGGGGAGCTAATAGGATTTATGTAACACTTTCAACAATAAAGATTTTTTTAAATAGTATGTCACTATAACTCATAGATACAGAAAACAAATTGATGGTTGCCAGATGAGAAGGTGGTTGGGACAACAGTTAAGCAAGGGGGAAGGATTAAGATTTAAAATTGTCAATTATAAAAACAGTCATGGGGATTTAGAGTACGGCATACGGAATATAGCCTATAATATTATAATAACTATGTATGGCGTCAGATGGTACTACACTGATATGAATGATCACTTCGTAGGTTACATAAATGTCTAGTTATTTTGTTGTACACCTGAAACTAATATAATATTGTATGTCAACAGTAGTTGAAATAGAAAACAATTCATTTGAAAATGACAGCATGACAGTAGAATAAAAATAGACACAAAGGAAAACCGATTTGGCTCAGTGGATAGACCATTGGCCAGCAGACTGAAGGGTCCCCGGTTCAATTCTGGTCAAGGGCATGGACCTTGGTGGTGGGCACATCCCCAGTGGGGGGTGGGCAGGAGGCAGCTGATGGATGTTTCTCTCTCATCGATGTTTCTAGTTTCTCTCTCTCCCCCTTGCTGTCTGTAAAAAATCGATAAAATATATTTTTTAAACATTTTTTTAAAGTTTTATATATATATATTTTATTGGTTTTGTAAAGAAAGGAAGAGAGAGATAGAGAGCTAGAAACATCAATGAGAGAGAGTCATCAATCAGCTGCCTCTTGCACACCCCCTACTGGGAATATGCCTGCAACCAAGGTACATGACAATGACTGGAATCGAACCCGGGACCTTTCAGTCCCCATGCTGACGCTCTATCCATTGAGACAAACCGATTTCGGAAAAATATATATATTTTTAAATAGACACATAGATCAATGGAACAGAATAGAGAGTCCAGAAATAAAAGGATGCCTTTATGGTCAATTAACATATAATAAAGGAGTCAATGAACATTTACTGGAGTAAAGAATGTCTATTAAATAAGTGGTGTTGAGAAAATCAGACAGATGTATGCAAAAAATAACTAGATCCCCTTCTAACACCATTTATAAGAATAAACTCAAAATGGATGAAAGACTTAAAAGTAAATCCCAAAACCATAAACCCCCCCAGGGTGGGGGGGGGACATAGGCAATAAAATCACTGACGTTTTCTTAACGATATTTTTTCTGATATATCTCCTTGGGCAAAGGAAACAAGAAAAATAAATTGGACTACATCAAACTAAAAAGGTTTGCATACCAAAAGAAATCATCAACAACAACAAGAAAAAGACAACCTACCCATTGGGAGAATAAGTTTCCAATGATACATGTGATAAGGGGTTAATGCCCAACATTTATAAAAGTATTCATACAACTCCACACCAAAAAAAAATCAAATTAAAGAGTGGGCAGAGGCCCGAGCCAAATTGGCTCAGCGGATAGAGCATCAGTCTGCAGACCAAAGAAAGGGTCCCAGATTTGATTCCGGTCAAGCGCACATACCTTGGTGCAGGCTGCTCCCGAGCCTGGGCAGATGTGTTTCTCTCTCATTGATGTTTCTCTCTGTCTTTCCTTCTCTCTTCCACTCTCCCTAAAAATCAGTGGGGAAAATGTCCTTGGATGGTAATAAATAAATAATTTAGACAACAATTAGAACAGCAAGAATTGACAAATGGTCTGGTGGAAGAAAAAAAAATTCAGTTCTAATAATTCCCTATTAAAACACATTCGCCCCCCCCCCCTAAAATTACCCTCATTTTTATTAGAGAGCCAAATTAAGACCTATTTATTTACTGCATTGAGTTTAGTTACAATTTGGCCTGGGATTGTTTGCATGAACACAAGTATAACAGTTGATCACATTGAATTTTAAAAATGTATGCTTTGCTGGAATCTCATGATTGAGCTTTCATTAGCCCTGCAGGATGAAGAAGCCAAGCCACCTAGCTGCCATCAGGCTTTCCTGTAATACTGTAGACATGGATAAATTCCTCAAGTTGAGATCCCCAATGATGTCTTGAGGCCCCTTCTTTGCCATCTCTCAGGAAAGCAGCCTTCGTTCCTTACCTGAAGAGACTGCCATGAACCACGTGACCAGGCAAGGTACCAGACTTTCTCCAAGGGGCTCACATCTGCCTCTTTCCTTAAAGCTTTGTGGTGACATCCAGAGTCTGCGCATGTCTCTCTCAGCCATGACACTCCAGTCCATGTCCTGTAAACAAAACTACCCCTGGAAACTAGTCCTATTGAATTCATGCAAAGAAACATATTGCCATGACTCGCTCATTAAGAATTGCCAAATTCTGAAGGAATCAGGTAGAAAAATATATAATTTACCAAATTGCTTTAAAAATGCTTCCTGATATCTGAAAAATAAACATTTTAAGATTCAGCAATACTTTCAATAAAAGTTACAAAAACTATATAATTACTTTCAGTTTATTCGGTCCAGTCACAATTTTTTTCTGGTTTTTCTTGCCAATACTCCTATAAATCCAGACGTTTTAATAGTTTTCATTCAGTTTGAAGGGGATGATCTGAAAATATCAGAGTCCCTTCCATGGATCCCTCAGAAAATGTAACATTTTCCCAAATGCCTTATAACAAAACAGTGACTGTCTCTAAGTGACAAGAAGAAATTTAAAATTACTCAATTATGGATTTGATTATGAATCTTGATTATGAATCTCAATTATGAATCTTGTCCTTCTGCAAAACAGAGTATTCCAAGATAACAATTAGAGTTATTATTTCATTATTTGAAAAAGCTTGCCATGTACCTTAAGCAGAAACTTTTTCTTCATAAGGAGAGAAAACAAATCTTTGAGGCACTCCAGAGCCTATTAGAATGACCAAAAGCCAATTCGATGTCAAAATAGCTTCTTAAAATTCCAACCCTGGGAAGATTGTCAAATTTATTTTATCAAAAGATTGTATATCATCATTATTAAATGGTATTAAACTATTCATTCAAAGTAGCAAAAGGGTATTAAACACACACACAAGCTAGTGAAACTTAAGTTCTCACAATTAAGGTCACTTTTTTAAGTAATTAACTATCTGATTAAAATAACACAATATATAATCATTTCAATAATTTGTAGAATTTTTCCTTCCTAGGCAAATATAGAAAAAACGTTTTCCCTTTTAACAGACTGGAAAAGGACTACACAAATTCTGTATGAGCTTATTTTAAATTCATTTATCTAATTAAATTTATTATTCAGATTACCTATAATTTCTTTTAAATTTTCTCTTCACACTCATTCTATAATTTTCATAAATCTTATTATTCAGTTATCTTTAGAACAACTTACTTTCTTTTTCTCTTCAAAAATGCATCTCCATACCATACAATTGCTTTCCCATTATTTAGAATTTATAATTGGTAACTCTTAGAAATCTTAATGTTTAGATGACAAGTAAGTACTTAATATTTCTCAGATTAGCCGAAACCGGTTTGGCTCAATGGATAGAGCGTCAGCTTGGGGACTGAAAGGTCCCGGGTTCGATTCCGTCAAGAGCATGTACCTTGGTTGTGGGCACATCCCCAGTAGGGGGTGTGCAAGAGGCAGCTGATCGACGACTCTCTCTCATTGGATGTTTCTAACTCTGTATCTCCCTTCCTCTCTGTACAAAATCAATAAAATATATATATATTTCTCAGATTAGCAATACACTCACATTTTAAGAGTTATATTTCAAGTAAAATATATATTAACAGATTCAAATCCATCTTCTAGATTTTCTGCAATAAAAATCCAAAAGTAGGCAAACTCAAATTAATATTCTAGTATCCTGTTATTTCAAAATATCTAGGTGTTTAATAATTTTTATTATTTAACCCAGCAAATTCCAAAGTTTTAAGTTGCCAAAGACTTTGGAAAAAATACATTTAGGCATAAAATTATCAATGAAAAGCTTTATCATAAACCCTACATTTAAGTTTCATATATTTATTATATCTTCATGACTTTGAGATTTTAAAGTGAATTATTATTACCCAAGACATTTTCTTGGCTCTTCTTTACGAAAAGGGAGTGTCTCCCTTTCCCACTGCTATTTCTGCAGAACTGGTCTTCCTAGGAAAAAGACTTGGAGGGTTAGAAGGTTTTATTTCCCATATTTTTCTTTCTGTATAGACTGTAACAACTTGAAATCTTACATATCCTAAGAGATCTTAAAAACAGAAACAAAAGCCACTACAGTAAATAAATAAATAAGTACTCTCAAAAGTATAGACTGGGCCCTAATTGATTTGGCTCACTGGATAGAGCATGAGCCTGCAGACTGAAGGATCCCGGGTTTAATTCTGCTCAAGGGCACATGGCCAATTTTCGGGCTCCATTGACAGTAGGGGGCAGAGGCCACCAATCAATGTTTCTCTCTCATCATTAATGTTTCTATCTCACTCTCTCTCTCACCCTTCCTCTCTGAAATCAATTTTTTAAAAACTATAGACTAGGACATTAGCCTTAGAATCCTATCTCACACTAACCAAGCAGAGCAAATGGCCTTTGGTTCTGAGGAGCCCAAAACCCACACAGCAGACACAGTGGATTCCCTATGTTCATAAAACGGCAAAGAGCAAACTAAGTGCCCAATAGATAGAAAACAAATAAAGTACATCAGTAACCAAAGTTACATTACAGACAGACAGAAAAAACCTCCCACTAGCTAAAAATTTCTGCTGGCTGATGCCTTGAGAGGGAGAGCAGGAAGGGTCCCCAAAATTGACAATGGTCAGCAGCTGCTGGGATGTTCCTACAATCCCATCCTTAAACAAATTAAACCAAACAACAATCAACAGAGACACTCTTATATACCCTGCTAGACATCCAGTGCATGAAATTTGTCCTGGCTGGCAATCAGGATCGATCTGTGGGGTGACAAGCAGAGTGATCAGGGCCCCCACTGGCACCTGCCTTGCCTGGCCTGTGGCCTGCGGGCTGGATGCAGCTCCTGCGTTGAGTGTCTGCTCCTTGGTGGTCAGTGTGCATCAGAGTGATCGTTCATTTTGCCGTTCATTCTGCCGTTCAGTCAATTTGCAATTAGACTTTTATTATATAGAATTTACAGTCACACACAACCTACCAACAAGAACTTCACACATGCTCCTTGCCTTTCTAGCCACAGACACCACAGAATGCCCTGCGTAAAAGCAAACAAAACTGAAGCAGGGCAATGTCTTCCATCCCAGAGGGGATTAGGCTAAAGGTTTGGAGGCCAGGTCAAGGACCGCTGGAGGTTTTTTGTCATCCAGAGCTGATCAGACTCAACCAGGAAATGCATGCCTTAAGACCAGACATGAGGAGTACAATGTCTCCCCTTCCATACATAGTACATGCTTCCTTATAAGGAACCCAGATGGGAAACAGCCACTGCTTCTCATGCCACACACACACACTTGATTCCTCCTACAAAAACACTGGATTCAACTTAGGTCTCAGGTGAGATGATGGGGTTTGCCGAGCCTATGGCTGAGATTCAAAACAGGAGAATTCCTGCCAGCGCTGCAAGTAAGAGTCCAGGGCTCAGCCTGAGAACCAACCCCCTCTCCCCCCGCGATCCCTCCCATCCCCCGGTCCAGGCAGTGAGTAGAATGCCAACACTCATCCCAGAGAGTCATTCGCTTACACCCCTCATGTTCCCCAAAATATGTAAACAGACAATCAATGGGTTCATGCTGCTTGTCACTACTTAAGCAGAGATAGGGTTGAATCATACATGAGCATTTTTTCTAATACTGCTGGCATTATGGGAGTGCAATAGGTCACATGCCAGCTGCCTATATTGGGTAGAATGACAAAGATTACATGGGAAAGTGGTTAAAGGGGCAAATGGGTAGTTTACAGATATGCAAAAGGGCTGCGGATTTTCAAAGGGCTTAGTGATACGCAAGGTTTGGGGTGTTCAAGTGACTCATGATATGCAAAGGCAAAGACTTCAAAGGGCTGGCGATTCTGGTTTCTGGATCTGGTTTCTGCAACAAAGTTGTTCATCTTTCCATGATCATAGGCAGTTCCAAATGGGAAGGAAGGGCTGCAATTTCTGGTGAGCTCCCAAATGTGACTGCCATCCAGGTTAGACTGTGCCTTCTCTAATCAAAACAAAACAATCACAGTTAACAGCATAATTATTTTTCTTACAATTCTAGCTGGTTCCCCAACATTCTATTTCTGCCCCTATTAGCAGCCTTCAACTACAAGAAGTTGGGAGGAACTTCATGCAGGGACTGCTATGAGGTAGAAAAGACAAACTATGCCCACGGGATGGATGCAACTTCTCCCTCTGACACAAGTCTTCATTTTCAGGTCTGGCAGTGTGGGCAGCAACTGGATCCACATTTTCAACCTGGTGAATGAGGTGATGAAGAAGATAGGAAAGTATGGATCTTTATGCTGTGAGGTGTTTCCCCTGCTGGGCAGAACACATATAGACTAATGGGCATGGGCATCCCTCAGGGCAGGGGCACAGACCCCAGAGCAGGGCTCTGAAGCAGGAAAGGACAGACCAGTCTGGTCCCAACAGGTCTTGGAGACTTTGCTTAGCTCCAGGTTGGGAGCCAGACCATAGAGCAAGGAACACAGGCTGCCACTGAGGGCCTCATAGCTTAGGAAAAAGGCAAACCAGTAGTAATATAGTCAGTCGCAGAACACCTGGGTAAATGGTGCTGCGGGAAAACGAAAAAAGGCATAGGACCCATAAAACAACTTGAAGGAAAAAAACAAAAATTCCTAGAAAAAAAAAAATCCAGGATGGCTTGAGAGAGCATGCAGAAATTTGAACTAGGATTGGAAAAACGGAGAAAGAGAAGGTCGCAGGACCCACTGGAGACTGCCTGTGGAGGGAGTGGTCTATTTAACTTAGAGTGAAGTTAACACTGAGGAGGGAAGGAAAGGAGGCTGGACTGACACAGTGGGACTAAGGCCATAGAGGTTCATAATGCTAGCACAAGGGTGTGGCACTTCCTGCTGTGAACAATAAGAGGTATGGCAGCATCTTGAGCAATATTGTGAAGTGATCCAGGTTGAGTTGCTACAAGAAAATCCTAGTGATTGTAGGTAAAATGGAACAAGACCCAGGAACAATAGCAAGCAGAGCTAGGAATTCATGGTAGCCACTTAGCTAAAGGATAATGGAGGGAAGAAGATGAATAAGACAGTGGCCAGGAAGAGAAAAGTGAGGAGTGTATTCTTACGAAGAGAAAGAAAAATTTAAAATGAGATGAGGTGGGGAAGACAGGCAAGAAGGGAAGAGAGTGAAGATCCAAAGAAATTGACAGAAAAGAGAATGTTCACACATGATGCACAGGTGTGTATCTCCCTGTGTGTGCAGCAGGCATGGGCACATGTGGGGTGTGCCTGCATACATGCCTATGTGAGAGTGAGAGACTACAGGATTTTGAGGTAAAGGGCTGGAGCAGGAATCCATCCAGGAATTTTCTTCCAGGAAGGAGCGTGATCTTTAAAGAATTCTTCACTTAACTCATGGGAACTACTGGGGTTTGGAAAATGGGCCCAAAGTGGAAGACTTGGAGTGGGGGATAGCATAGGTGTCATGCACCCCTCTGGCTGCTCATTAGGGTCATTCTAAGCCTATGTCTGTCTCATCTCACGAGGAGTGCTTTATCCCCAGCCCAAAACAACGGATATCTTTCCTCACCTATTCCACAGAAGCCCAAACCGTCATGAAGCTCACCTCAGACCCGTAAGTACTGCTTAATCACCTAAGGCAGGCCCATTAGGCTAGGCTGAAAGGAAAGCCAGTGGGTGAGGGGTTCCCTGAGACAGAAAGGGGGAACACACTGGTATGCAGGTTGAGCTGGGCTGAGCTCCCCTCAGTGGCCATCCTGGCCCCAGCCCCGAGCCCTCTCTGAACCAAGCTGTACTGGCCCCGACCACCCCTGTCCTTCTAGAACACTCCTGCCCTGAGTCCCTCCCTTTTCTTAGCACAGGCTGGCTTTGAGCCATCCTATGATCTGGTACCAAGAGGTGTGGTCCTTTATGAATGTGGCCCGTGTCTGCACCTGCTGTGCTCTCTCACTCTCTGCCCTGGCCAGTGGGCTTGGGGCCCAGACAGATTCAGAATCAGAAAGGAGGTGGTTTTTGCATTGAAGGGACAGGCTTCAGTGGGGGGAAGCTGGGTCCCGTGGTGTGTCTGAGGCAGGAGCTCCTGAGTTGTGAGCAGCAGATGGGCTGGGTGTTTGAGAAAGGCAGCCATTCCTACATCCCAGGTGGGCCGTGGCAGCCCCATCCTGGTGCCCACACCTGACAGTGGAAAGTTATGGAGCTCTGAGCAGCTGGGAGGCCGAGGCTCCCATAGTCACACGAGAATGGAACCCAGTTCAGAGTGGGTGAGGCCCAACAGACAGTGACAGACGCTTTGGAGAGGCTGCAGCCCAGGATTTGTGGCACAGGGTGCTGTGCAGTCAGTCCCTGCGAGAGGCAGGAGCAGCAGCGAAATGCAGGGACAGCCAGGCTGCAGGAGCGGGTGGGGGCCAGCGCATGGCCATAGCTCCCGTGTCCAGCTCGTGGAGGAGCAGGAGGGCCTGGCTGCTCTCCCGACAAGGGGAGGGGAGGCGAGGTTCTCGATGTGTGCCTTGTGTTTAGGACAGAGAGACCTGGGTGGGTTTGAGGTGGGTGAAAGCAAGTCCATGGGCAGGGACTCTGGAGGTGGCAGGGAGAGTGGCAATGAGGGCTGGGCCTGGGCCTCCGGGGAAGAGCACCTCCTGGGGACAGGGAGACCACTGCCTCCTCCAACAGCTGGGGCTCAGGGCCTGACCAGGATGAGCTGTGGGGGCCCTGGAGGCCCTCTGGGTCCTCTCTGGAAGGTGAAGGCGGGCCGTCTTCCAATGGGGTGCCAAGAGTGTGAAATCCTGGGCTGGGAGGCCACACTGTAAGAGAAGGTCTTCTGGAGGCTGCAGGAGCCCAGCTCCTTCAGCAGCAGAGCTTAGAAGGGGGCTGGCAGGGCAGTGCCATGGAGAATCAGCTCAGAAGACCAAGGCTGGGCAAGCTGGTTCCTGGGCCAGAGCTGGGTAGGGCTGGCAGGGCAGCGTGTGTGCACTGCTGTGGGAAACATGCAAACCTTCCAGAGTGTGGTGAGCGTGGGAGCGTGTTTGTGCTGCGCTGGACTTGGCCTGGCTGGGCCTCACTGGCCACGGACCCACCCCTCCCTGCTGGGCTGTGCCAGTTCGCCCCGAGGCAGCCCCTCTTGTGCCTGCAGTGAGACACCTGCCTTCAGGTCCAGACTCAGCTCTGCCTTCTGTGGCAGCTCCTCCCTGTCCCTTGGGTCATCCTGAACCTCAGCCCCCAGCGCATGCCAACACCCTGCCAGCTCCCTGCACTGGCAGTGGGGACAGGTGCTGCCCTGGCAGCCTGCAGAGGACGCTCTTCCCTGCAAGGCAGCCCAGGCCTCTTCCCCAGCCACCTTGTTCTCACGTGGCCAGGAACCTTTCATGTGCACTAGGCAGCTTGACTACTTCCTGTAACACGGACCCAGAGGGCAGGGCTTGGGAGGAGCCAGTCAACCTCAGGGTCTGTGCCAGGTGAAGTGGGCACAGGCAGGGCCTTAGCAGGATGGCCTTTTCCGACTCAGCCTTCCCTGTTGGAGGAGACTGTGCCCCTGAGGGACGTCTCAGAGGCTTCACACTGCCAGTCACGTTGTAGGTGCGTGGTTGGCACTGCACATGCATGGGTGCTGCCCTCTGACTGCGGAGGGTCCCAGCAGGGCCCTTGGTGACGTCCCTGATGTCCATGTGCCTGAGACAGGGATGAGCTCGGAGGAAGCCAGGCCATAGCCTGGAACAGCAGAGCATCGTCCCCAGCCCCACCCAGCGCTCAGCAGATGGGCGATAGCAGACCTCAGCGAGGCCTGTCAATTGTAAAGTCACAGGGCAGAAGGGCCATGGCAGGGCCACTTGTCTGTGTTCTCCCTCCCAGGCAGGTCGGCCTGTGCTAAAGGGCATCAGGACAGCTCAGGGTGTTCTTACCTGTCAATATCTCATTCTACCTCTCCCCTCTTTTTACTTTTTTTTTTTTCTTTTTTTTTTTTTCAGAAAAGAAATACAGGATGGTCTTAGTCGTGTTCGAAATATAGTGCCTGAAGGATACACAAACATGTACAAGGGACTTCAATTGGTACACTCTCTAGAGTCTGAGTATTACTCTACTTTGTCAAATTCTTAGACTATTTTGGGGTCATCTCACCCATCAATGCTTCATTTTGTTGCAGGCAAATGCGCAAATTTCAAAAGAGAGAGATGCAGGTAAGGTGCCTGCAGACTTCACGTGGTCATGTCCGGGGTGGAGCAGGCAGGGCCTCCCTGGGTCTGCACCAGACCCTCCTTGGCCACTTCCCAGCGCTGACACTGGAGCTCACACTTGCCCTCTCTGTGCTGCAGGCTCCTCTGTGCAGCGAGGATAAAAGCCACCCAGTGATGTCTCTCAGAGATGCATGGGATCCTGTGGGTGCATTCTTGGTTCTTATTAAATATGAGGTGCTTGGCCTACACTCAGGATGCATGAAAAAGCAAAAGGAAAAGCCGGGAACCTAGGACACAAGGGATTCAGTGTGCAGAAGAGAGAGCCGGGGCGAGGGGTTCGGACAGGGGGTGGCTCCCTGGCCGCACAGTTCTGGCTCTGACTCCTGACCTTCAGCTTCTTCCCTTTGGTCCCCCCACCAGAGGGAAAGGCTGTGTTCAGCCGGAGCCATCTTCGTTTGGACAATAGGGTCACAGCTGTAGTCAGGAAGGATGTGTGGACCTGGTTGGGAACAGGTTGAGCTGGGCACGGGATCTGCTGCCCACGTGCCTCTGACCTTGAGTGTGAACCACTGGAGTGTCTGCGGACTCTGTCTGGAGTGGGACCCAGGCCTTAGACTCAGAGAGTCTGGCTTCTCCTCCCTTTGCTCATCTGAAAAGCTGTGCTGTCCACTGAAACAGCTTGACTTGTCTTTCAGGGCAAAGGCTGCACATCTGGTAGCAGTGAGAGTTCAGGAGGAAGAGGCCTGAGCTGGGCTCAGTCTCCCCATCTGTAAAGTGGGTTTGAGCAAAGGTCCCTCTTCCTCTGAAGTCAGTAGCAACATCCTCCAAGGGGGACTGGATGTCATATAATTGGGTCTGGGCGACCTCCCCAGGAGGAAGAGGTGTGAGGTGCTTTAATGACCAGCCTGCACCCTGGTATTTCTTCAGGAAACACGGACCCAGTGACGATTATTGCTTTGACTGATGGAACACTGGTACCATATGCGCAAAATCTGTCGAAGATTGAAGTAAGTCTAGTCGTCATCGTTACTAGCATTTTGCTCCACGCATTTCCTGATTGCTCATCCCTGTCTTTATCCAGGCTGACAAGTCTCGGCAATTGGGGGCTACTGTTTACGGCGTGGGTGTGAATGGCTATAGCAAAGGACAGGTAATGCTGACTAGGAAACCAGAGACCCCCTGAGCCCATGTGGGGAATGTTTCAAAGGCAGCTTTCCAAGGGTCGTCCAGAGGTTGGTCCTTGACCTCATGTCGAGCATTTGGAGGACAGATTGGCACACAGAAATGGGAACAATGTCATGTAAAATCCACAGGAGAAGTGGGGTTTGAGCGCTCTCCCCAGAGGCTGGGCTGCTGGGGGCAACAGGCTCTGATGCTAGGAGTCTAACTTGGCCTGAGTCCAGATTCTGTCTCCTGGGAAGAGGATGTGCTGAGCCTGGCTCTGGCTCATGCGGTCATCTCTTTCTTGTAGCTGACTAAAATTGCAGACAGCAAAACTCGTGTATTTGGAGTGAACACTGGGTTCAAGGATCTAGTGAAGATTGCGGATTCAGTGAGTTGGGTTGGGTATCAGAGGGGTGATGGGGTGCCTTCCCACCATAACCTGTCCCATCTCCTCTAACCCTGCCAACTCTCTGCATTGCAGCTCGCAAAAACCTCCTGCTTTGAAATTACAGGTGCCATCACTTCCAAATCCTGTGTAACAGGTAAGCTGTAAAGCTGCTGTTGTAAACACAGCAGTGTGTTTGTGTTGTGAGTCTATACTGTGCGTATGGTGGGTGTGCTGGAGGTGTCTGCAGGGTTGTTGTGGGTGTGTCTGTATGAAGTGGTCTAAGAGTGCATGGTGTATGAAGTGTAGGTGAATTTGGTGTCCTAGTGGGTGTGTCAGTGTGTCTGGATGAAGTGGTATGAGTGTGTATGATGAGTGTGGTGTAGGTGAATGTTGTGTCTAAGTGGATGTGTGGGTGTGTCTGTATGAAGTGGTCTAAGAGTGCATGGTGTATGAAGTGTAGGTGAATTTGGTGTCCTAGTGGGTGTGTCAGTGTGTCTGGATGAAGTGGTATGAGTGTGTATGATGAGTGTGGTGTAGGTGAATGTTGTGTCTAAGTGGATGTGTGGGTGTGTCTGCATGAAGTGGTTGAGAGTGCAATGGTGTGTGTGGTGTAGGTAAATCCTGTGTCTAAGTGGGTGTGTGGGTCTGTCTACATGGAGTCATGTGAGTGTGTGGTGTAGGTAATGTGGTGTCTGTGGATTTGTGGGTGTGTCTGCAATAAGTGGTATGAGTGTGTGTGGTAGAGGTGACTGTGGTATCTGTGGGGGTATGGTATGTCTGCATGGAGTGCTCTGAGTTCACAATGTGTGTAATGGAGGTTAAAGTAGCATTTTAGTGGGTGTATGGGTGTTTCTGCATGGTCTGAGTGTGTGTGGTTGAGTGACTTGGGGATCTTTGTAGGTTTGTGGGTGTGTCTGCATGGAGTGGTCTTACCAGTGGTATGCATGGTTTCGTGGTGGAGGTGACCGGTGTCTGTGGGTGTTTGGCTACATCTGCATGGAATGATGTGATTGTGCACGGTGTGTGGTGGAGGTGAATGTAGAATTTTAGTGGGCGTGTGGGGATGTCTGCATGGAGTGGTGTGAGTGGTGCAGGTGAATGTGGTGTCCGTGGGTGTATGAGTATGTCAGAAAGGAGTGGTCTGGTGTTCATGGTGTGTGTAATGGACATAAATGTCATGTTCTGGTGGATGTGTGTGTGTTCATGGAGTGCTCTGATTGAGTGTGGAGCTTGCAGTGGAGGTGACTTTGGTGTCTGTGGTTGTGCTGATGTGTCTGAGTGTTTGTGGTATGTGGCATAGATGAATGAGGGTCTTTGTTGGTATGTGGCTATATCTGAATGGAGTGCTCTGAGTGTGTATGGTATATGTGATGGAGGTGAATGTCATTTTCTTGTTGGTATGTGGTTATGTGTGCATGGTGTGGTGGGTGTATGTGGAATGTATGGTAGCAGCAAATGTGATCTGTGGGTGTTTGGGGTGTGGAGAAAGTGTTCTGAGTGAGTGTGGTACGTATAGTGTATCTGGGTGTGTGGTGTGTCTGACTGGAGTGGTCTGACTCTATATGGTGTATGTGGAGAAAGGGACTGTGGGATCTGTGGGTGTGGTATGTTTGAATGGATTGGCTGACTGTGTGTGGTGTATGTGGAGGCGGTGACTATGGGATCTGAGGGTGTGTGGTGTGTCTGAATGGACTGGTCTGACTGTGCAGTGAGTGGTCGAGGTGACATGGAATCTGTGGGTACTTGCACTGTGTGCCTGGCCCGGTGTGTGGGAATGTGCACATTACAGATATTTCTGCCCTCTGGTTTGTGTGTGAGGGGGCAGGGTTGTGGCATAGGTACAGGTATGTAATTAAGTTTTTGCCAGCTATTCTCAGATATAACAGACTTAGAACTTAGTGGAAGTGAAGATCATCAATGTGAGTCATTCAGCCCCACATTGGGAGTTATAAGTATATTGTGGAATGATTGACATATAAATCCAGGGTAATTATCCTTAAATCTCAAAACCAAAAGTCCAATGGAGAACTGAGAAAAAATATTTTAGAAACCTCAACAAAAAAGCCAGCAAATGGAATCCAACTGCACATCTCTAGGAAAAGGCATCAAGACGGTCTGGGGGACTCCCGAGAAATGCAACTTGGATACCAGATTTAAAATCAACGTGATTTAGTGCATCAATGAGATGGAGGATAAACATGGTTCTCTCAAAGGGGAAGAAGCATGATCATCTCCCGTCCACCGTCATCCCAGGACCAGGCAGGCGGCAGGCTCCATCCACACTAACACTTGGGGCGAGCAGCACCCTGGGGCGTAAAATGGATCAGGAACATGACAAGGAACCCTCCCTCTGCACCGGCCCCTAAAGGAGCCCCATCAGGGAGCTCAGGGCCTCCTGTGCCTCCCCTCTGTGGTGGGAGTCCTCCCGGTGCACCCGCCCTTGAGCATGCCCCATCAGCCTGACAAGCACTTAATGGGAAAACTCAAGGCAGGACTCTGAGCACAAATGCATTGGAAGGACTCTTCCATCAGGACTTCACCCAAATAAATGAGTGAGGGAGGCCTGTGGAGCAAGGTCTCCTTGGCTGGTTTCCCAGCTGCTCTGGGCAAGCAGAGGCCTGTCCTGGCCTCCTGCCACCAGGGCTTTGCTCCAGCACACCCTCCACTCAGGACCCTGGGCACTGGCAGGCCATGTCCCTAAACCAGCCTGGCCATGGACTCAGACACCTGTTAGCAAGACCATTGGGCTCTTCAAGGCCCTCCCTGGGCTCCTGGGCCCTCCTGCTGCCAAGCTTGGAAGTGAAGATGGGGCTAGGTGTCCTGCCAGCCCGGCCTCAGCTTCCTGGGTCCAGTCCCCCCACCTTTGGAGGCTTGGTCTATGGATACCTCTTCTAACCAGATGGCACTGCTGGCTCCCTGAAGCCGTGGGTCTGTCCCTCTCACGAGTCCCTTGTCAGCCAGTAGGTACCGTGGTTTCTGCATGGTTGTATCCATGGCTTTGTTTGTGTCATTCAGTTTTTCTTTATCCTCCACACTGTTTTCATGAAAATTATCAAACCTAGAGCAAGTGGAAGCAATCTTACAATGAAGGGCCCTCTCATTCCGGATTGCAGATGAATATCTGACCACATTTCCTTATCGCTCATCTAGCCATATTTCTATTTCTCTTCATCAGTTCTCTCCGTTTCTGATGCATTTCCTGGTGCATTTTGTCATCAGGCTCATCTACACCACCCCTTCCTTCCTTCCTCATAACTTTCATTGCGCCTGTTTGGGGCACAGTTCCCTTTGTGAGATGCAGCAGCCCTAAGTGTATCCCTGATGCTCTGACAGATGCAAAAGCATTAGCGTAACCCAAACCCCGTGAAGAAACAACATGGCCAATGGCACAGAGTCCCCTCAGGCCCCGTGCCCAGAATGGGGGCACAGCTACTGTGCCCTTTCCTTCCTTGGTGTGTTTGCTGCTTTAAAATTCTTCCTCCCCTGACTCCTGGGTGACCTGTGTCTGCCGGGTGCACTCAGCACGGTGCTTGGAGTTTGGTCCTTCCTGTGGGTTTGCTGGGGTGCCCAGGGCACATCACCCTGGGGGGCAGGCTGCAGGTGGCTCCTGCTCATTCCTGTTCCTTATGTGACTAGCCCTGGAGGCTGGGACACTCTGTGTGGAGGGGGCAGCCAGCGGGGGTGGAGCAGGAGGGATCTGAAGGGCCGGGCAGGAGCCACAGGGCAGCACGGACACTCCTGCAGCCAACATGGAGGCTGCTATGGGCCAGGATGGTCAAGCTCCCCCTGAGTGCCTCCCTGCTCCCTTCAGAGAAAAGCACCATAAAGCCTGGATCATGTGCCCTGCAAAAACCACCTCAGGGTCCCTAACAAGGTCTTGTTACATGCATGTGCTCATGCTCTATATGATATTTCACACCCAATACAGGGATGCACCAAGTCTCTCATTGGTCTCCTGTTGTCCTTCATGCGGCTTTTCTTCCTGTGGTTGTTACTGTTGGAGGAATTGGGGTTCTGAGTGCTGATAACCGAAGGAGCAGCTCTGGGGAAAAGCAACATTTCTTTAATTCCAAGTCTCTTCTTTCAAAGCTCTGAGCCCCTCCCTCTGGCACCCACTTTCGGAGACGTGCAGAGGTAACGGGACCCTCTAGGAAGTGCAGTACCTGAGGACAGAGGGGCTCACCTCCAGAGTCCAGGGCAACTGAGCAGCACAAGGGAGGGAAGGAGGGAGGGAGGGCATCTGGGCCATGAGCAGCGGGCACAGCTCCTGTGCAGAGTGGCCCAGCTGTGCTCCTGGCTGTCCCATGGCCCTGCCCTCAGTGGCTGCCCTCCCCTCTATCCCACACATAGAGCAAGAGGCTGGGTCCATCCTTCTGAGGCTGTGACCACCAGGGCGTCTGGCTTGCACTCAGCCCAGTGAAGCTGAAGGCCACGGACCACGTCTCAGGGTACCAGGGAGGGCCTGTCCCCAGCAGCAATGGTGTTGCCGGCCCTGGAGCTGGCACTCAAGGATAGATTGGGGCTCTGTACCACTCAGGGGTCAGGGAAGCTACCCGCCTTCTCCAGGCACGGCTTCTCTCTCTGTAAGCCCGGGTAGTAACACCGAGCTGAGGGGGTCTTGGGAGCTTTAGCGGAAAGTTGAAGAATGGTGCAGCGTCCATGCTCAGTTAGGAGCTCCTTGCCTTGCTTGCGCTCAGATGGCCCCTTTCTGGTTCCTTCCGGCTCTGTGTGTGGCAGCATGACAATGCTGGATCTTTCTGCCACATTTAGAGCCTGAACTCCCCACACGCAGGAGAACTTGCCTTCCCTACACTGAACTACAGAATGCCTCATCAGTTTAGGCCCTGCCTTGCAAAGAAACACTTCTTTTCAATCAATAAACCTGGAACATGCATTGCAAACGATCATCTGGGAGACTGAGGGACAGACCTGCTCAGTGGCCCGTGTTGGGCCAAGGGAAGGGGCTGCATGAGAGACGGGACCTGCGGTTTCTACCAGGCGAACACGGAGCCCACGTGCTGGTGGGCAGGGCCTGAGGAGATTGAAGTGACCCCGTCGGTTCCGAAGCAGCCTTGTGGCTGGCCACCGTGCCTGGGAGAAGGCACACTGCTTCGGGACACAAGCCCGTCCTGGACCGGCCACGAGCCCCATGTCTCAGCACAGGGCCCCCAGCTGGCCTGCCAGCTGCCACTCAAACCGGCGGTGCTCTCTGGTGCTTCAAGGGGGCTCAAGCTGGTCCTCGGTCACGGGAACTGCCTCTGGAACCCTCAGGCCTGCATGTAGGGTGAACAAGAAGCATGGCCCCAAACAGAGGACGATGGGCTGCAGAGGGAGGCTCCCTGAGATGTCAGGGTCAGGGTCAGGGTCAGGGGTCCCGGCATTCGAGGAGGCCATGGCCCGGACACAAACAGAAATACATCCACAGATGCCAGGTGTCCCCGCTTCCCAAAAGAGCGAGAAACCTGGATTGTTGGGGGGGGGGGGGTGCCCACTTTCCAAGTGCAATCTGCTTTTTAAAACTCTTGATAACACATCCGGAGACCAACACCAGCCACAGCGCAAGAGCCTGTTTTCCTTAAGGTGGAGGCCTGGCCAGCACTGCCTTGATGGAAGGGCTGCTGACCTGCAGCAGGAGGAATCGGAAGGCCAGGCCCAGGGCCGCGCTGGCCTTTCTGAGGAAGTGCCTCTGGTAGACAGACTGGGAGCGAGGCTGCCTGAGCCAGAAGCAGGCTGGAGGCAGTGACCTTGGCCTGGCAGCAGGAAGACCTGCTGGCTCCCTGGCCCCACACCCCAAGGCCCGGCCCACAGTCTGTCCTCACTGTGACCCTGGTCCTTACCTCAGGAACTGCCAGGGGCCTCCATCCTGGGGTCGAGGGATGCCAGACACAGAGCTGCACTCAGCAGGCCAGTGTCTGCACACAGGCAGGGGAAAGGCCCGAGACTGCCGGCGGGGTGGGCTCATGGAGGGCCCGAGGAAGGCAGAGCAGAGCGCCCTCTGCAGACTCTGGAAGCTCAGCTAAGACAGGACGGCCCCTGCCATGGGAGTGCCCTGTGCAGGGTCCTGGGCTCCTTCCTGACACAGCTCATTCCTGCACACTCCCCCTGGGTGCTCCAGGCTGCCAGGCACAGAATGACAGGGAGGAGGAAAGGACCCCGAGTGTCAGGAAGTCCCTGTGGCACCCAGACCTGGGTGCTCAGTTCAGACCTGAGGCAGGGATGTTCTCACTCCTCTCACATACGTAGGGGTGTGGTGAGCAGTGCTGCACCTCTCAGGGGCCTGGGAACCAGGGTCAGAAAGCCAAGCCGTGTCTGTCCTGTGGAGGGATGAGGCGGCATAACCCTTTCATGGGCTTCACAGTCAGGGGCTGAGCAGACCCCTGAGTGCCTGGGGCCCAGCCCCGCTCCTCACAGTGGACCCTCAAGGTCACCAGGTGAGGGTGTGGCCGAGGGGACGCACAGATGTGCTCAGAGTCAGTATTGTTCCTAGGAGTCCCTGGGATTAGGGTGCTGGGGGATGGCCTCGCGACCTGAGAGCAGAGGCAGGACAGCTCTGAGCCCTCCTCACAGGGACCTCTCCATGTCACCCTTGCAGAAAATTATGACGTGAAGGTTTCCGGACGAGGCTTTAATAATGCCAGGGACAGGAACAGGGTTCTTTGTAGATTCAAGTTTAGTGAAAAGAAATTCTTCGGTAAGTACCCCTGGGCCCGCCACATGAACGAGTCCCACAGCACACTGCATTCGCCTCACCCCGCCAAGCCCCCCAGCCCTGCTGACATGGGCTGGGGCCGCTGGGAGACAGGGGCGGCTTGGGCAAGTGGAAGGAGGAACCTGGCTGGGAAGCCCGACCCTCTTCTTTCATTGCCCTGAGGGAGGTCGCCCTCCCCCCAGCCCCAGGACAGCTCCTTGGAGCAGGCCTTTCCCCCTGCCCAGGATGAGTTTGAACTCTGGGTCTGCCCTCACAGCTGCATTTCCACACCCTCTCCTCAGCTTCCAGTTCCCTTGAGAAATGAATATTAAACCCCAAGAGTGTGCTGGTGGGGATGGGGGGCAGCTCTGGAACCTGAGTCTCTGCCAGAGGCACTGCTAACTTTCCCAGGAATGTGTGTCCCCCTGCATTGACAGAAGATGCTCTCTGGGAGGCCTGGCCCTGCAGTGTGGCAAGGCGCCCACCACACACATGGAGCAGGTGCCTGCGTGTGACCTTGACAAAACGAGTGTTCTGTTCTCAGCCTCTCTTCTCTCTTCTGTAAAACGGGCCAATGTGAGAGTTGTCTCTCTTCTGTAAAACAGGCCAATGTGAGAGTTGAAACCGGTTTGGCTCAATAGATAGAACGTAGGCCTGGGGACCAAAAGTTTCTGGGTTCGATTCTGGAAAAGGGCATGTACCTTGATTGTGCACACATCCCCAGTAGGGAGTGTGCAAGAGGCAGCTGATTGATGATTCTCTCTCATGGATGTTTCTGACTCTCTATCCCTCTCTTTTCCTCTCTGGAAAAAATCAATAAAATATATATTTAAAAAAATATTTTTAAAAAATATGAGAGTTGTCTAACTGAGCTTTATAACAGGTAGAACAAGAATGCAGGAAGGGCTTAATTTTAAAATAAAAGGACAAATTAGTGAAAATGCTCAGGCATCAGGCGGCCATGGTGGGAGCACTGAGGTGGGAATGCTCTTCTCCAGAGTGCGGGGACAGGCAGACATTCGGCATCCTCCTCACTTTTCCCACTGAGCTCTCTGCACAGGCATTGGATGTGATTGTATTTGGATCCTGGTGTCTTATCCCAGGGCCATCTGGTATACCCCGCACAGCTCCTCTCCCCAGCTCACTTCTAGGCCCCATCTCCTCCTACCCACAGTGCACAGCCTGGGCCTCATTCCGCACCACACGTATAGTGGCCTCAGGGAATTAGTTTTCCCTTGGTCTGCACTTTCCCAGCAGAGGTTTGAACTGAGGAACTCCTTTCCTGGTAGAGCTCACAGTTATTGAGCAGTTAGAACTCCGAGAGCCTTCTGTACACTCTCATCTCTTCTCCCCAGAGACCCATTGGTCATCCTTTGTTTGGATGCGGAAGCAGAGGAAGAAGCCACTAGAAAGCTTGCTTACAGCCAGCAGCTGTGCAGGGACAGCCAGAAAGTGGACCAGGGGATGTGACGGCCCGTCTGGGTCTCAGTCTCCCTGAGGTGACGTTTCTTGTGGAAATGGGACACGATCTGTCCCCAGGAAAGGTTTCCAGGTGCTGCTGCTGTGGCCTGTGGGTGTAGTGGTTCCCACCCTGGAGACCACCAGTGCTTCCCTCTGAGGAGGACCAGGGCCAGGGCCTCACCCTGCGGAGCCCATCCCACAGTCCCGGGCCCCTCTGCTGACGGCCAGGCTGGACCTGTCCCGCAGGGCTGTTTATGACCTAGTTCTGATGCACTGAGGAGGATTTCTTTTACTGTTTTTAATTATGTTGTCCTCTGATAAAATATCTAGAAAAACATTTAGACATATAGAAAAGTATAAAGAAAAATATACAAAAATTAGTGCTTTATATTCTATACAATGTGTCTTTTTCATGTAATATTTTTATAATTAATTTAAAATATTTTGAAGCCAAAGCCGGTTTGGCTCAGTGGTAGAGTGTCGGTCTGTGGACTGAAAGGTTTCGGGTTCGATTCCAGTCAAGGGCATGTACAGTGGTTGCAGGCACATCCCCAGTAGGGGGTGTGCAAGAGGCAGCTGGTCGATGTTTCTCTTTCATCGACGTTTCTAGCTCTCTATCTCTGCATGTAGAGTCTTGTTTGGTTTTGATCTGTGTGTTTTTAATAGGCAAGTGTCGGTTCAGTGCCACTTGGACTTCTGTCTTATAAAAATTAGAGGGCATTTCTAAACAGAAAACAAGCCTGTTTTGTAAAAATATACAGAGAACAACTGAAACCTATCTTCACTTTCAGGAAGGTCAGGCCCAAGAGTGTGCTGGAGAGGTGGCCCGCCCCTGAGCATACGCTTCCCTGGAGTTTCCTCCCCGCCCTGGTCATGGCCCTGGAGGTGCAGGCCTGGGAGAGCGCTCGCCCTCCTGCTGCAGGGGGAGTGTGCCGGTTGCATCTGTCCACCTGGGCCGGCAGGTGCAGGGCGCTGCGTCCAGCCTCTGGCCAGCAGAGGTGCTAACTCCTCTGGCTGTGGGCGCCTGGGTGGAGAAGAAGGCCAGGGACAAGACTGTCCTCTAGAATCGCAGGTGTCAGAGCCAAGCAGCTTCCTGGGAGCACAGATCCCCCCTTCCAGAGGGCAAGCCTGGTGCCAAGGCAAGCTGGAGCAGGGCGGGGGGACAGCTGGTAGCATACATAGCCAGCACTCAAATGCAGCTGGGCAGGCCTTCTCTTTAACACAGTTCGAGGGTGTAAAGGGCTCAGACTAAGTAGTGCCTCAGTTACAAGCTAAGGAACTGTTTTGAGCAGCCGCAGTGTTACTTCCCAAGACCCATAATAACAGAAAACAAAACCGGAGAAAGTCCCAATTCCCAGGCTTCCCTGGCTCAAGGAATGCACCTCCATCCACCTGGTCACTCTGGTCAAAACCTGCACGTCATCCTTGATTCGTCTTCGCTTTCGTGCACATGCAGTCCACTGGCAAGCCCTGTTGCCCCTGTGACCCACACTTACCCAGATCTGGTCAGCCCCTGGCATTGTACTTACAACCAAACGCCAACCTTTTCCCAGGGCCACTAGGCCCTGCCCATCTCTCCTCACTCACTCCTTTCCTGCTCAACAAGCGCAGCCAGTTATGCCTCCGGCCTTGAGCACCCACAGCAGGGACATTCATCTCTGCGACCTTTCCATGCCTTTCCAACCTCATCGCCTTCAGCTTCATGATCACTTCCCCAGGGACGCGTTTTAGGGTGTGTAACTGGGACAGGTAGAGAACTGAAGCTAATGATGCAATCTATAAGAAGTATCCTATGTAATAAAAGCCAAATATGCAAATTGTCTCCTTTACCTGGAGTTCTGCCTGGAGTTCGACTGCTTGCTATGATTTGCGCTAACCATCAGGAGGCAGCACAGAACATGGCAGGCATTGGTGATGCCACACTGGCAGCAGGTGGTAAGGTCATGGAGGCACTGCAGGCCCCAATGGGTCCCGAAGAGAGTGGCACTGGGAAGGGATAGGATGGAAAGGGATGGTGAAGCAGGTGAGTGGACAGCTCCAGGATAAGATGGGTGTGAGCCACTGGTTGACAGGTGAGAATCGCCCTGCTGATCCAATTGCCCCCGCTGCAGAGGGACTCCCAGGTGCTGAGAGAGCCAGGCGGGGGCCTAATGCGACCTATGTGATCGCAGGGCGACCAGCAGCAGCAGCAGGGGACAGGGAAGCTGCCCCGCTCAATGCCTGGGAGCTGGGCAGCAGCAGGGCGATTGGCGAGGCAATTGGGTCCCCGCAGGTAGCAACCAGCTGGGGTGGTGGTGGCGTGATTGGTGGGACGATAGGGCAGGCAGTGATGAATGGGCAGGCAGTGACCAGTGGCAGCAGCAAAAGGCAGTGGACCCAGGGAAAGGATGGAGTATGCATCCAATATATGAATTTCATGCCCTGGAACTCTAGTCCAATATATTAAAAGTGTAGTATCTGGAAATTCACCCAGGGGGCAGGACTGTCCAGGGGAAGGAAGGGAGCCCCCTGCCATTAGCCAGAAGCCACTGGAAACCCTACCAGTGCACAAAATTCATGCACTGGGCATCTAGTGTGCTCATAAAAAGAAAAAGAACAGTATTTTCCATTGAAAAATTGAAAACCAGTCATATTTATTAGTACTTCACTAGGAAAGCAATCTGAAAGAAAATGCCTGTATTTTCTCATAAATATCCAATTCTGACATTATTTTCTTTATTATATTATTGCTCTGTCACCATTTATCCCCCTATACCCTCTTCCACCTCCACACACTCCTACCCCCACCACAATCACTCCACTGATATCCATATCTATGAGTTTTTCTTTTCTATTTTGCTCAATCCCTCCAACACTCCCAACCAGGTATGTCTCCTGCTCTCCATCTATGAGGCTGTCTCTATTTTGTTTGTTAATTCAGTTGTTCATTAAATTCCACATATGATTGAAATCATATGATACTTGTCTTTCTCTGACTGACTTATTTCACTTTCATAATGCTTTCTGGGCTCATCTATGTTGTTGCAAAGGGTAAAATTTTCTCTTATTTTTTATTTTTTAGGACCAAGTAGAATTCCAATGTGTAAGTGTATCCTAGCTGTTTATCCACTAATTTACTGATGAATACTTGGGCTGTTTTCAAATCTTAGCTATCCTGTATAATAAACAGCTATATGCTAATTAGACTGAACATCCAAATGACCTTCTGGACGAAGCCAGGGCTAGGAGGGCCAGCCAAGGCTGCAAGGGGCTGCAAGGGCTGAGCCCCTTGCACAAATTTCGTGCATTGGGCCTCTAGTTATAAGTAACTGCAATGAAGAAAGCTGTGCATATAGTCTTGGATTAGTGTTTCAGACTTCTCTGTTTAAATTTCCCAAAAGTGGAATCGTGGGGTCATAAGACAGTTCCTTTTTTTTCCAATTTTTTTATTGATAAAGATATTACATATGTGTCTATATCACCTCATTGCCCCGCCACCCCACTCCCATATATGCCCTCAACCCCTGCTGTCTCTGTCCATTGGTTATGCTTATATGCATTCATACAAGTCTTTTGGTTGATCTCTCCCTCTTACCTTCACCATCCCCTACCTTCCCTCTGAGGATTGAGCATCTTTTCCATGCTTCTCTGTCTCTGGATCTGTTTTTTTTTCATCAGTTAATGTTGTTCATTATAATCCAGAAATAAGTGAGAGCGTGTGATATTTATCATTCTTGGACTGACTTACACTGAGTGGCCATATTATTATAATTTCTGAACATATAATAATCTGGCCACTCAGTGTATATCCTATATAATAAAAGGCTAATATGCAAATTGTCCCCTCCACCAGGAGTTCAACCAGCAGGCAGGCCAGCCAATCACCCATGTCCCCTCCCCTGGCCAGACTGGCCAGACTCCAACCAGGCACAAATTCATGCACCAGGCCTCTAATATACATATAAACACTCTGCACTCTGAGTGCCCAGATTACTATGCGTTCAGAAATCGTAGTAATCTGGCCACTCAGTGTATTTCACTTAGCATAATGCTCTCCAGTGCCATCATGCTGTTGCCAATAGTAGGAGTTCCTTTCTTTTCACAGCAGTATAGTATTCCATTGTGTAGATGTGGCACCATTTTCTAATCCACTCATCTGCTGATGGGCACTTAGGCTGTTTCCAAATCTTAGCTATTGTAAATTGTGCTGCTATGAACATAGGGGTGCATATGTCCTTTCTAATTGGTATTTCTAGTTTCTTGGGATACAGGCCTAGAAGTGGGATCACTGGGTCAAATGGGAGTTCCATTTTTAGTTTCCACTAATCTGCATTCCCACCCACAGTACACAAGGATTTCACCTCCTCACCAATATTTGCTTTATTGATTTATTGATGAGAGCCATTCTGAGAAGGTATGAAGAGACTAGAAGCCCAGTGCAATTTGCAGTGGAAGGGTCCCTCAGCCCAGCCTGTGCCCTTTCTCTGTCCAGGACCCCTCACTCCTTACCACCCGCCTGTTCACTGCTCCTTACCACTCAGCTCGCTGCTCCTTAGTGCTGCTGTGGAGGCGGGAGAGGCTCCTGCCACCACTGCTGCACTCGCCACCATGAGCCTGGCTTCTGGCTGAGCAGTGCTGGCTTGTAGAAGCGCACTGACCACCAGGGAGCAGCTTCTGCATTGAGCGTCTGGCCCCTGGTGGTCAGTTTGCTTCATAGTGACAGGTCATGCTGGTTGTTCCGCCATAATGGTTGCTTAGGTTTTATTATATAGACTAGAGGCCTGAGCATTAAATTCGTGCACTCCAGAGTGGTCCCTCAGCCCAGCCTGTGCCTATCGTGGACATTCTATGGACAATAACAGCTTCAGAGGTATATTGTGGCAATAATTGGTCTTTAGACATTTTCTGTTGCTAACACCAGCTGGGAGGAGGAACCGTGAGGAATTGGGTTATCTCCTCACTCCTGTCAGGGTCTAGGATGCAGGTGAAAAGATTCAGGGCTGTCATGGCACCAGCAGAAGGTTAAGCAATGGCTGATTCCACAGGGAATCAGGCTCCCTCCTCCTTCCTGTCAGGGTTGGGAGTGGGGGAGGAGTTAAATTGGGGGTGGGACTGGCCAGGGGGAGGGTCTGCTGGAGGTTAGGGGAGCCAATCAGCCCAGATCCAGCTGGTTGAGCTCCATAGTGCACAAGTAGAGTACCTAGGCCTGGCTGGAGATCAGGGTCAATCAGGGCTTTTCTTCCACTAGTGTTGGCAGCTGACCCTGTCCCCACTGCTGCCACTGCTTGCCATTGGTGCAATGCTGACCCCCTGCTACTGGTCATCTCCTTCTGTGGGGTGATTAATCATGGAGTCCCTCCTAACCACCGCATCCTGCCTGTCAGTGACCTGGGCCTCCCTCTGCAGGGTGATTGATTGCAGAGCCCCCCAATCAGTCTCCCCACCAGCTGGTGGCCTGGGCCTATAGGGCAATCATGGGGCAATCGTGGACACCCCCAACAAATTGCATTGCATCCATCTTGGCTGGCCTGGCGCCAGTGTGTGTGTCATAGTGTGGTCATCTGGGTGTTTGTTCTAATGTTTGGTGGTAATGTCAATTTGCATATTAAACATTTATTATTATAATCTAGAGCCCAGTGCACAAAATTGGGAAGCTGTCCCTCAGCCCAACTACCACCCTCTCTACTCTGGGACCCCTTGGGAGATGTCCATTTGCAGGTTTAGGCCATGGGGATCTAGCCTAACCTGGCAGTTGGACATCCCCCTCACAATCCAGGACTGCTGGCTCCCAACCACTCACCTGCCTGCCAGCCTGTTCACCCCTAATCACTCCCCTGCCAACCTGATCGACTGTTCCCCTGCCAGCCCAATTGCTTCCAACTGCTCTCCCCTGCCAACCTGGTGGCCCCCAACTGCCCTCCCCTGCATATTTTTTCTTTATTGGACAGGGTTTTTTCTTTAACATATTGGACACGGTACCTGCCATGGTCTTGACAAACCAGTAAAAATGTAAACCCAAACTAAAAGTGTCATGAAATAAACTCCTTAAACAGGAGTTTTATGAGACCTTGGAAAGGTGATATCATTGGTTGTTTCTTCCTTTTTTCCTTCTCTTTCTTTTTCTTGATGCTTCATCTTCTGTTCTTTCTTTTCTCCTTTCATTACTTTCCTGCCTTCTCTTTCTCTTAACTTTCCCATTGGTAGGATCGTCAGTACTTGAATATGTCTTGCTTCCAGAAGACAAAGAGGAGGGAATAATACCTTTATCTGAAGAAAAAGATGATCTATGTTGGAATCAGTGGTGATTCTGGTTTTGCTCTTTGACCTGTTTGCTTGTCATTTCTGCCAGCCCCGGCATCTTCAGGACTTGTGTGTGGGCACTTCTTATTCATCTCTACAAACCCTGCCTGCCTTGGTGAAAAGGGTAGGGGAAAAGGCCTTCCTGGGAGGACTCGAGCCCAGCCCAAGATGTGAGGAAACAGGGTGGGGAGCGCCCACCACTGCCACTGCAGAGCCCAACCTCCGGACCATGGGGTATTCTCTAGTGATGGAACTGCAATGTAGCAGTTTGCCTTCAGAAATTATTTGTAAGTTACTTCCATGTGAAAGCGTACCTCAGACATTTCATTTGCAGTTTTTAAAGATTTTAAACAAACCCATTTACCTCCCTAACCCGGTCATAAGTTTCTGCCCAATGGGAGAGGTTTGCTAGGCAGCATCGCCCTGATAATCCCCCAACCCCAGCCCTCCAGTCACTTAGCTGGGGGCAAGGGAAATTTCCAGGCTGACTCCCTGAGGCTGCCAGTGGGGCAGAATCACTCACTGGGGCCAGGGATGCTTCTGAGGCTGGGACCTTGATGCTGCAGGTGTTGTGTGTGAAGAGGGAGGAGGAGGGAGGAGGGGGAGAATCACTCCATGCGGATGTGCAAGGTTCTGAGGCTGGAACCCTGAGGCTGCAGCTAAGAGGGGATTGCTTCACGGGGAGTGAATTTTTGTTTTGTTTTCATTTTTTTATAAATGGTTGGGTTCTCTATAATCTGCCAGATTGCTCATGCTGCCCACTCTCAGTGGCCGCTGCCCCCCCAAAACTGGAGGACTCCGTGGGGCTGAGAGGACTGGGCACCACCATCTTTGTTCTGGAGTGTTGGTTGATTTGCATATTACTCTTTTATTAGATAGAATACCTCATCATGGTTTTAACGGCATTTCTCTGATGATTAGTGTAATTGCACATCTTTCCATGTGTTGATTGGCCATCTGTATGCCCTTTTTGGAAAAGTGTCTATTCAGGTCCTTTGTGAATTTTTAATTAGATTATTTGTCTCCCTTTTATTGAGTTCTTATAAATTTGGCGTATTAACCCCTTATCAAATGTATCATTGGCAAATGTGCTCTCCCTTTCAGTTGGATGTCTTGTCATTTTGTTTATGGTTTCCTTTGCTGTGCAAATATGTTATATTTGATGTAGTCCCATTTGTTTATTTTTCTTTTGTTTCTCTTGCCCAAAGAGATAAATATATCAGGGAGGGAAATATTGTTACTAGAAATTCTGAGATTTTACTGCCTATGTTTTCTTCTAGTATAGTTTTCAGTCTAACATTTAAGTCTTTAATCAATTTTTCAGTTTATTTTTGTGTGTAGTGTAAGAAGGTGATCTAGTTTCAGATTTTTAGTACTTATCCAATTTTCCCCAAACAATTTATTGAATAGAATATCTTTATCCCAATGTATGCTTTGCTTCCCTTGTCAAATATTAATTCACTATAAAGGAATGACTCTTTTTCTGGGTTCTCTATTCTGTTCCATTGATCTGTATGTCTGTTTTTAAGCCAGTACCATACTGTTTCCAATACCAGGCCTTGTAGTATAGTTTGATATCAGGTAGTGTGATTCCTCCCACTTAGTTCTACTTTTCAAGATTGCTGTTACTCCTCGGGGTCTTAATTACGTTCCATATTAATATCTGGAATATTTTTTCAAGTTCTGTGAAATATGCCACTGGTATCTTGATAGGAATTGCACTGAATCTGTAGATTGCTGTGGGTAATGTGGACATATTAATGATGTTAATTCTCCTTATCCATGTACACGGTGCATCCTTTCAATTATTTGTATCTTCTTAAATTAATTTCTTCAGTATTTTATAATTTTCCAAGTGTAGATCTTTTCCATCCTTGGTTAAACTTATTTCTGGGTATTTCATTCTATTTGAAGCAATTGTGAATGGGATTTTTTAAAATTTCTCTTTCTGAAAGTTCAATATTAGTGTGTAAAAATGCATCTTATTTTTGGATATTTTTTTTGTATACTGCTTGTTTATAATGAATTCATTCATGATTATAGCAGGTTTTTAACATAATATTTGGGGTTCTCTATATACAGCTTCATGCTACCTGCAAATAATGTCAGTTTTGCTTCTTCTTTTCCAATATGGATGCCTTTTGTTTCTTCTTTTGATAACTGTGGTTAGGACTTCCAGATATATATATATGTATATATATATATATATATATATATATATATATAACCTAATATGCAAATAGACCACACGGAAAAACAACTGAACAATCAAACATCCAAACAACTGAAGAACCAGTCATTATGACTTGCGCAAACCACCAGGGTCATGCATGGAACATGGCAGGCAGCAGGCAGCAGAGTGTGGAACATGGCAGGAGTCAGCTCTAACAGGATGGTGGAGCAAGAGAGTGGGGGCGCCAGACCAAGGTGGGGTGCCAGACGCTGTCATCTGGTGGAGTAACTCTGGTGGTTACTGAAAATTCTTTGCTCCTGCACAACATGGTCCCACTCAGCATTCATAGCTGCAGTCAGCACTGACCCTGTTTACACCTGTTGCTGTCGCTGGAGCTGCTGCTCACACCTACTGCCAGCACCCAGTGCCAGCCCCAGGTGCTCAGTGCCATCAGTGGTGTGGGCAGTGGTTGCTGGCCCCTATCACCCCTCAGGGCTTCTCCACCTCCTCTGCTCCTGAGAGGCAATGGGAGCCAGCAGCCACTTCTTGCACCTGCTGCCAGTGAGGGCCCTGCTTGCACCTGCAGTGGGCGCTGCAGCCACTGCTCACACCCACTGCGCATGCCTGGTGCTGGTCCCAATCTCTAGGTGCTGTCAGTGGGTGCAAGCAGTGGCTGCTGGCCCTGATCACCCCTGAGGGCTTCTCCACCTACCCCTGATCCTGAGGTGTGATCAGGGCAGGAGCTGAAGCTCACACCCACTGACGGTCCCGGCCCTGCTTGCACCCACTGCTGGCATCAGCCCAATTGCTCCACACCATCAGTGGGTGCAAGTGGGGCCCGCACATCAGTGCATGGGAGGGGCAGTGGTGGGAGCAGGGCCGGCAGCAGAGATGGGACCAGGGGCCTCACAGGAGGGCCCAGGCAGGGGGCGTGGAGACTGGGCCAAGACCTGCCCCTGTACCCACTGCAGTCACCTGCCTCACAGTTCCTTTCAATGTACACAAATTCATGCACTGGCCTCCTAGAGTTGAATAAGAGTGGTGAAAGTGGACATCCTTGGCTTGTTCCTGATCTTAGGGAGAACGCTTGTATTTTTGCCCATTTAGAGTGATGTTGGCTGCGGGTTTGTCATAGATGGCATTTATTACATTAAGATATGTTTGCTCTATTCCCACTTTGCCAGTTTTGAACATAAATGGGTGCTGGGTTTTACGAAATGCTTTTTCTGCTTCTATTGATATTATCATGTGTTTTTAATCTTTCTTTTTGTTTATCCTATATAATAAAAGCCCAGCGACCAAAATGGTGCAATGACCAGAAACCAGAATGACCACGGCCCTTCAACCCTGCCAGCTGCCCCCCAGCAAGGAGTTAGGGGTGATCAGGCAGGCAGGCAGGCAGAGTACTTAGGGGCAATCAGACAAACAAAGGCAGTTAAGAGGATTATACAGGCAGAATGCTTAGGGGCAATCAGGCAGGCAAACAGAGGCAGTTAGGGTGATCAGGCAGGCAGAGGAGGTTGGGGTGATCAGTTAGGGGTCAGAATATCAAGCCTAAACTGGCAGTCAGACATTCCCCAAGGGTTCCCAGATTTTGAAAGCCTGTAGGCCAGGTTTGCTCCTGCACAACATGGTCCCACTCAGCATTCATAGCTGCACTCATGAATTTTGTGTGCCAGGCCTCTAGTGTGATATAATCACAATTACTGTTTTGTAGATCCCCCTGATCAATATGTATGATCTTTTAATTTATTTTTTTCTTAAAATATTTTATTGATTTTTTACAGAGAGGAAGGGAGAGAGATAGAGAGCTAGAAACATCAATGAGAGAGATACATTGACCAGCTGCCTCCTGCACACCCACTACTGGGGATGTGCCCTCAACCCAGGTACATGCCCTTGACCGGAATCGAACCCAGGACCTTTCAGTCCACAGACCGACACTCTACCACTGAGCCAAACCTTTCGGCGATATGTATGATCTTTTTAATATATTGCTGTATCCAGTTTGCTAATTTTTTGTTGAGGATTTCATCATCAATGTTCTTCAGGGATATTGACCTATAACTTTATTTTCTGTCAGGTCTATCTCTGGTTTTGGAATTTGAATAATGCTGGCGTTGTAAAATGAGCTAGGAATTTTCTCCCTTCTTGAATTTTTGCAATAGTTTGAGAAGGACAGATGTTAGTTCTTCTTTGAATATTTTAGTAAAATTCACCTGAAAAGCCATCCGGTTCAGGATTTTTATTTGTTGGGAGTTTTTTGTTTTGTTTTGTTTTGTTTTGTTTGTTAAATTCTGCTTCAATTTCACTGGTTATAACCTGTCTATTCAAATTTCCTAATTTAGTTTTAAAAGATTGTAAGTTTCTAGGAATTTATCCATTTCATTCAGACTATCCAATTATTGACATATATTTGTTCCTAATATTTGCTTACAATCCTTCATGTTTCTGTGGTGTCAGTTATTATTTCTCTGTCAATTCTGATTTTATTTATATGGGTCTTCTATTTTTTTCTTGATTAGTCTAGTTACAAGTTTCTAAATCTTGCTTACCTTTTCAAAGAGTCAACCCTTGGTTTTATTAACTTTTTGTATTGATTTTGTAGACTATCTCGTTCATTTCTGATCTGCTCTTTATTATTTCCTTCTTTCTATTCACACTGAGCTTTGTTTGTTGTTCCTTCTCAAATTCCTTTATATGCAAAGTTAGATTTCTTTATTTGAACTTTTTCTTGTTTCCCCCCTTTTTTAAATTAAGGTATTACATGTGTACATATCTTCCCATTGCCCACCCCCATCCCACTCGCATACATTGCCAGTCCTCACCCCCCAGTATCTTGAGTCCATTGGTTATGCTGATATGTGTGCATACAAGTCCTTCTGTTGATCTCTTATCTCCCCCACCTCTCCCTAACCTTCTCGCTGTAATGCGACAGTCTGTTTGATGCTTTACTACCTCTGTATCTATCTTTTTGTTCATCAGGTTATAATGTTGTTTATTATCCACAAATGAGTGAGATAATGTGGTATTTTTCTTTCATTGACTGGCTTATTTCACTTAGCATAATGCTCTCCGGTTCCATCCAGGTTGCCAAAAATGGTAAGAATTACTTCATCTGTGGCAGCATAGTATTCCATTTTGTATAATAGATGACCATGGTTTCCTGATCTATTCATCTGCTGATGGGCAGCTGTTTCCAAATCTTAACTATTGTAAATTGTACTACTATGAACATAAGGGTGCATATATCCTTTCTGATTGGTGTTTCTAGTATCTTGGGATATATTCCTAGAAGTGGGATCACTAGGTCAAATGGGAGTCCCATTTTTAGTTTTTTGAGGAAACTCCATACAATTCTTCACAATGGCTGCACCTGTCTGCATTCCCACCAGCAGTGCAGGAGGGTTCCTTTTTCTCTGGATCCTCACCAGCACTTGTCATTTGTTGATTTGTTGATAATAGCCATTCTCACAGGTGTGAGATAGTACTTCATTGTTTATATTTGGATCTCTTGGATAATTAGTGACTTTGAGAATGTTTTCATGTGTCTCTTGGCCTTCCTTCTGTCTTCTTTTGAAAAGATTCTATTTAGGTCCGTTGCCCATTTTTTTTTATTGGATCATTTATTTTCCTTTTATTAAGTTGTATGAGTTCCCTGTAGATGTTGGAGACAAAAACTTTATCAGTGATGCCGAAACTGGTTTGGCATCACTGATACCAGCTCAGTGGTAGAGCGTCAGTCTGCGGACTGAAAGGTCCCAGGTTCCATTCTGGTCAAGGGCAAGTATGTTGGTTGCAGGCACATCCCCGGAGGGGGGTGTGCAGGAGGCGGCTGGTCGATGTTTCTCTCTCATCGACATTTCTGGCTCTCTATCTCTCTCACTTCCTCGCTGTAAAAAATCAATAAAATGTATTTAAAAATAAACTTTATTAGTGATAATATTTGCAAATATGCTCTCCAATACAGTGGGCTTTCTTATTATTTTGTTGATGGTTTCTTTTTCTGTTAAAAAAAAAAAAAAAAGCTTTTTATTTGATGTAGCCCCATTTGTTTATTTTCTCTTCAGTTTCCATTGCGCTAGGAGCAGTATCCATGAAGAAATTGATTTGGCATATGTCTGATTTCTCTGCCTGAGGATTCCTCAAGTATTTTTATGGTTTCCCATCTTATATTTAAGTCCTTGATCCATTTTGAGTTTATTTTTGTGTATGGAATAAGTTGGTGGTCTAGTTTCATTTTTTTGCATGTATTTTTCCAATTTTTCCAACACCATTTATTGAAGAGACTGTCTTGACTCCATTGTCAAATATTAATTGAGCATAGTGGTTTGGGTCAATATCTAGATTCGCTATTATATTCAATTGGTCTATATGCCTGTTCTTGTGTCAGTACCAGGCTGTTTTGAGAACAGTGGCCTTGTAATACAGTTTGAAATCTGGTATTGAGATCCCTCCTACTTTGTCCTTCTTTCTCAGGATTGCTGTGGCTATTTGGGGTCTCTTTTTATTCTAGATAAATTTACAAAGCATTCTTTCTAGGAGGTCTATGAAACATGCCATTTGTATTTTCATGGGGAGTGAATTAAATCTATAGATAGCTTTGGGTAGTATGGACATTTTAATGATGTTGATTTTACCAATCCATGAACTCGATATACTCTTCCATTAATTTATGTCTTCCTCTATCTCTTTTTGCAATGTCTTGTAGTTTTCTGAGTACAGGTCTTTTACCTGCTTAGTTAAGTTTATTCCTAGGTATATTAATTTTGTGCGTGTGTGTGTGTGCAATGATAAATGGGATTGCTTTCTTATTCTCTCCTTCTGTAAGTTCACTATTGGTGTATAGAAATGCCATAGATTTCTTGGCATTAATTTTGTATCCTGCTACATTGCCAAATTCATTTATTAAGTCTAAATTTTTTTGGTGGGGTCTTTAGGGTTTTGTATATACAGTATCATGTCATCTGCAAGTTAGCACATTTTTATTTCTTCTTTTCCAATTTGGATGCCTTTCATTTCTTCTTCTTGTCTAATTGTGTTGGCTAATACTTCCAGTACTATGTTGATCAGGAGTAGTAAAAGCAGGCATCCCTTTCTTGTTCCTGTTTTTAGGGAAAATAGTTTTAGTTCTGTCCATTGAGTATAATGTTGGCTGTGGGTTTATCACATATGGTTTTTATTTTGTTAAGGTATGATCCTTCTATTCACTCCTGATTGAGAGTTTTTATCAAATATGGGTGTTGGATTTTGTCAAATGCTTTTTCTGCATCAATTGATATGACTATGTGATTTTTATCTTTCAATTTCTTTATGTTATGTACCACATTTATTGATTTGCGGATATTGTACCATCCTTGCATCCCTGGGATAAATCCTACTTGGTCATGGTGTATGATATTTCTGATGTACTGCTGGATCCGATTTGCTAAAATTTTGTTGAGGATTTTGACATATATGTTCATGAGTGATATTGGCCTGTAATTATCTTAAATTGTGTTGTCTTTATCTGGTTTTGGTATTAGGGTGATGCTAGCTTCATAGAATGAGCTTGGAAGTTGTTCCCTTCTTGAATTTTTTGGAATATTCTGAGGAGGATAGGTTTTAGTGCTTCCTTGAGTGTTTGGTATAACTCCCCTGTGAAGCCATCTGGCCCCAGGCTATTATCTGCTGGAAGCTTTTTGATGACTGCTTCAATTTCTTCCATCGTTATTGAGATGTTTAGATTCTTCCTCATTGAGTTTTGGAAGGTTATATTTTTCTAGGAATATGTCCATTTCCTCCAGGTTGTTCAGTTTGTTGAAATAGAGTTTTTCATAGTATTTTTTAACAATCCTTTGTATTTCAGTGGGGTCTATTGTAATTTCTCCTCTGTCATCTCTTATTTTGTTTATTTGAGTCCTCTCTCTTTGCTTCTTGGTGATCCTGGCTAGAGATTCATCAATCTTGTTTATCCTTTCAATGAACCAACTCTTGGTTTTGTTGATCTTTTGTATTCTTTCTTTGTCTCTATGTCATTTAACTCTCCTCGAATCTTTATTATTTCCTTCCTTTTGCTTACACTGGCTTTTCTGTTGCTCTCTTTCTAATTCTTTGAGTTGTAGGGTTAATAATTTATTACCATTGTTTCTTGTTGTTTTTTTTTTTTTTCAGTAGGCTTGTAAAGCTATGAACTTCCTTCTCAATACTGATTTTGATGTGACCCATAGATTGTGGATTGTTGGGTTTTCATTGTCATTTGTTGCCATGATGTTTTTTAAAATTTTTTCTTTGATCTCTCTGTTAACCCAATCATTGTTTAATAGCATGCTGTTTAGTCTCCATGTGTTTTGTGTTGTTGTTTTTGTTGTAGTTAATTTTCAGTTTTATGCTACTGTGATCTGAGAAGATGCTTGATATGATTTCTATCTTTTTGAATTTGAAGACACTTTGCCTATGACCCAACATGTGGTCTATCATTGAAAATGACCCATTTGCACTTGAGAAGAATGTATATTCTGTGGCTTTGGGGTCAATCTTCTGAAGATGTCAATTAATTCCATCTGGTCTAGTGAGTCATTTAGGATTGATGTTTCATTGCTGATTTTTTGTTTAGAGGAGTTGTCCAATGGTGATAGTGGGGTAGTGAAGTCTTCTACTATGATTGGATTGCTGTCAATTTCTCCTTTGATATCCTCCAGGAGTTTTTTTTTATGTATTTGGGTGTCCCTGTATTGGGTGCATATGTTTACCAGAGTTATTACTTCTTGTTGGGTTGATCCCTCTAGTATTAAGAAGTGCCCTTTCTTATCTTTTGTTATGTCTTTCACTTTGAGATCTAATTTGTCAGAAATAAGTATTGCTACCCCAGCTTTTTTTCATTTCCATTTGACTGAAAAACCTTTTTCCATCCCAACACCCTCAGTCTGTGTCCGTCTTTTTTTCTGTGGTGGATTTCTAGTAAGCAGAAGATATATGGGTCATGTTTTCTTATCCAATCCATTACCCTATGCTTTTGATTAGAGCATTTAATCCATTTATGTTTAAAGTTATTGTTGATAAGTACTTATTTGTTGCCATTTGTATTCTTTACCCCTGTGTTCCTTCTTTGCTTCCTATTTCTTATTTTTATAGCAGACACTTTAGCATTTCTTACATTGCTGGTTTGGTGGTAATAAATTCCATAGTCCTTTTTTGTCTGTAAAGCTCCTGATTTCACCTTCAATTTTGATTGATAGTCTTGTTGAGTAAAGTATTCTTGGATTCAGACTCTTCCTTTCCATGAGTTTGTATATTTCATTCCATTCTCTTCTGGCCAGATGAGTTTCTGTTGAGAAATCAGTCGCTAGTCTGATGAGGGTTCCTTTGTAGGTGACTTTCTTTCTCCCTCTGGCCGCTTTTAAGATTCTTTCTTTGTTAGTGGTGTTTGCCAATTTAATTAAAATGTGCCTTGGCTTTGGTCTTTTGGGGTTCATTTTGCTTGGGATTCTGTGAGCTTCTTGGATTTGTGTGGGTTTTTCTTATATCAGGAAAGTTTTCTGTCAATATTTCTTTAAACAGTTTTTCTATTCCTTGCTTAGTTTTCTCTCCTTCTGGAACCCCTATCATGTGGATGTTGTTTTGTTATGTGTTGTCCCAGAGTTCCCTTGGACTTTCCTCCTACTTGTTAATTTTTTTTTTTCCTAGAAGCTGCTCTAGTTGGGTCTTTTTTCCCATCTTGTCTTCTAGCTCACTAATGCAATCCTCTGCTTCTTATAGTCTACTCTTGATGCTTCCTATTGAGTTTTTTACAGCGGCGATGTCATTTTACATTTCTTCTTGATTCTTCTTCATTTCCTCTAGGTTCTTACACATATTGTGGAATTTGTCTTTCATTCGTTGCAGCCACTTTATGACCATTTCCCTGAATTCTTTCTCTGACAGGTTTCTTGCCTCCATTTCATTTTCTTCCTTTTCTGGTGATGCCTGCTTTTCTTTCATTTGTGGGCTGTTTCTTTGTCTCCCCATGGTCTTTCTTCTCCAAGTGTCTGGTTCTGTAGTTCTCTCTCTCCTTATCCCAGGTGAAATCTGACCTTTCTGTGGGGGAGTGTAGAACTCTCTGAATCCAGAGGTTTGCACCAATTGGAACCGGTATTCTGGGGTTTGCAGCTTTTCAGTGGGTGCTGTAGTTGTAGATTTTCAGGATTCCAATAACATCACTTACAAAATGACATGGTGTCCGTGTCCATCCTAGTGTCCATGTCCAGCAGTAGTGGGGGCTTCCCAGTCAGGGGAGCTCCATCCAGCAGTCCTCCACCATCTCCTAGAGTATAGCTGTCCTCAACTCACCAACAAACACTCCCCATGTGACCCTCAGATGTTCTTTCTATCTGCTCTGGGACAAGGCTCGAGACAGTCTGTCTATTCCGCTGCCTGTTTTGTTTGTTTGTTTATTTTTTTTGTTTTGTTTTTGTTTTTGTTTTATGTTCAATAGGGATAGTCTTTACCTGTGAATTATTTTCTTTTCTCATGTTTTCTTACTTCTGGTTATAACTTTTCTTTTCTGATTAAAGACGACACTTTATCATTTCTTGTAAAGCTGGTTTAATGGTGATAAACTCCTTTAGTTTTTATATATATGGAAATATTTTATCTCTTCTTCAATTCTGAGTAAGAACCTGGTTGGATAAATTACTCTGAGTTGTATTTGTTAATCACTCTAAAGATGTACTTCCATCACTCCTGTCCTGTAAAGTTGCTGCTAAGAAATCAGCAGATAGTGTTGTGGGTTTTTTTTTTTTCTGTTTTATTTTTTGTATGTAACTAGTTGTTTTCCTCTTGTTGTCTTCAAAACTTTATGTTTTTCTTTTGCATTTTAATTATAATATATCTGGGTATGGGTTTTTTGTTTGTTTGTTTTTTGTGTTTTTTTTTGTTTGTTTGTTTAACTTGTTTGAAATTATTTGTGCTTCTTAAATCTTGATGTTTTTCCTTCCCAGGTTTCTGTTCTTTTTTCTTTTTCTTCTTCTTCTGGTATTCCAATAATGTGAATGTTTGTGCACTTGATGTTTCCTAAGAGTTATTAAGCCATCCTCATTTTTTAAAAAAATTTTTTCCTGTTCAGATTAGTTGATTCCCACTCATCTGTGTTCCAGGCCATTGATCCATTCTTCTTTATTAGCTAATGTGATGTTGATTCTTTATAGTGTATTTTTATTTCAGTTATTGTATTATTCAGATATGCTTCATTTCTTATGATACTTTCTAACTCTATATTGATGTTCTCCCCAATTTGCTCTATTCCGATGTCAAGTTTTGTGAGCATCTTTAAACCCATTTTTTTAATTCTTTACTTTTCTCTAAATCATTAGATTTTTTATGAGCTTTTTATTTGTTTCTTTATTTGATAGAGATTCTTTTTTCATTTTGTTTGAATTTCTATGTTTGTTTTATGAATTAGACAAAATAACTATCCCCTCCAGTCATGTAAAAGTGGCTTGTGTGGCAGTGACCTCTGTAAATCTGTGTGCTCCATATAGAATTAAAAGTACAGATGGAGTTCAGTTGATGACTACATTGTGCAGGGAGCTGGCAAATAAAACTGGACCAACTTGGCAGGAGGCCAGATATGTGTAGTAATGTGTTGTTGACTTTACTTGCTCCCTTTGTATGGAGCTTAATGAGAATCAGACAATGTATTCAGGAACATGCCATGGTAAACTTACAGGCAGGAAAGAGCACCTAATAGAGTGTCAAGATGGGGTTGGGAGGTATACAATGGCTCTCACTAACACCCTAGACTCAAAAGAATTTCTGAAGTACAGGGAGGGCTTCCCACAGTCCCCAGTGTTCTCTATATGGTCTTTTTTGAACATGTTATTCAGAAAGTGATGTTGTATAGAGCAACCTCTTTGTAGGCTGTGTATTCCAGGTGGTTTTGGCAGCTAGTTGGAGCTGGGCAGGAACTTTTGATGGCTGGGGGACTAGACTGCTTGCCTATAGCAGCTCCAGGAATGTGTGGTTAAGCCAGTTGATCCTGTCTTCTCTATTTATTCAAACCTAAAATGGGCTTTGGGGCAGTGTGATTGAAATGCACTGCAGCAATCTTGCGGGTAGGCCAAAGTTCCCAGAATGAAGTCCCACCTCCCTTATTAAAGTCAAGGGGACATAAACAATGGTGCTTACTGGTGCATCTGATCTGCTATTAATCTGCAGATTCTGGATAAGCACTATTGGGTCTCTTTTTCTTCTTTGCTTCAATCACCTGCCCATTATCTCTTATAAATAGGTGATTGATACAAAGGTGTATATTTCAGTGTGTTTATGGAAAGATGCTGCTTGTGAAAAGATGCATGTTACACATCCTCCTACACCAGTCATCCTGGATCTCTCCGCTGAGACACATTATTTTTAAAGGAAATTTTCAAAAATATACAAAGTAAAAAGAATGATTTAGTGAACTTGAAGCATACATCACCTACTTTAAATAATTAGCAACCCTTGTTAGTCTGGTTTTGTTGATATACTCACCCTAGATTTTTTTAAACTAAATCCCAGAAATTAAAAATATTTTTTAAATAAATGTGTTCGTTTATCTGGAAGATAAATAAGATCCTTAAAGATAGGACATGTCACCCATTCCTAAGCAATATTCCCTCTCCCGATGCCTTTCCTTGTTTATTGATATTAAAGCATTTTTTAATCTCTGGCACTTATTTCTTAATTGTTATCGCATTGTCTCTCAAATACCTGAATGGGAAGGCTCTTAAAAGAAGGAACTGTTCCTGCTTTGCTCCTAATAAACACAGAACATTAAACAGTGCCAGAGACATGGTATGTGTTCAAGAAGGCAGAGAAAAGAAGCTGGTGTGTGCCAAAATGTTAGCTCTTCTTGCCAGGGCAAGCAACAGTGGAAATGGATGGATAGACATGTACATTGACATTCTAAATTTTTATTCTTTAGTTGCAATGCTATGTTAGCTTTGGGTGTACAACATACTGATTTAATACTTATATAAATTATATACTTATCTGACACATATACAATTATTGCAATGAATAACCCCATGGCTATTTTTATAACAGAAAATTCGTACTTTTTAATCACTTGTATATTTTTTACCTTCCCCCCTTCTATCTGATAATCATCCATTTGTTTTATATATTTATGAGTTGGTTTATGTTTTTTTTGTTGTTCATTTATTTTGTTTTTAATATTCCACTTATTAATGAAATCATATGGTATTTGTCTTTCTCTGTCTGACTCATTTCACTTAGGTCCATGCACCTTGTTGCAAATGTTAAGATTTCATTCTTTTTATGGTTATTATTAGCTTGTATACCTGTAACATGCGGAGGCCTGATGGTGGGGATCTCCCTTTTCCGCGTCCTGCATGGAAAGAGAGATGAATGAACCGGTTCTAAGTGGAGGTTCCCAGGGATTGAGAAATATTATAAATAAAGAGAAAAGACACAGAGATAGATTTTAAGCTGGGAGCTGAGAGGGCCACCAAACTCCTCTACTGGAGAGGCAGATTGACAACCTCCTTAGCCACGAAGCACATCTATTTATACTCCAATCCACAGAGGGGGTTTCACAGGAAAACAAGGAGCCTGGGAGGGCCCAGGTCCCACCCACTCCTTCCTCCTGAACAAAACAAGCCAGGAACTAAGAACATCTTTACAATCCCAGGGAGGGAGTGCAACTGACATGATTCTGACAATATCCCGGATCCAGTAAACAACAATCTATAGAATGTTCAGGTGTCTTCCCATTTGGCCCTCTACAGTAACACATCTACATTCTGTATTTATTCATCAATGGACACTGGGGTGCTTCCATACCTTGGCTATTTTAAATAATCTATATATAATAAGGCTAATATGTTAAGTGTCCCTATGACTGGTTGCTCTGATGCACACTGACCAGCAGGGGGCAGACGCTCAACACAGGAGCTGCTGTGATGCACACTGGCCTTTTACAAAGAAAAGGCACCACATACCTAGTGCCCACCCAGCAACATTCCCCTTCCCCCAAGTGGGACTCAGGCCGGGCCACCACCCCGGATCAACAGCCCGTCACTCAGTGTATATCCCATATAAAAATAAAAGGCTAATATGCAAATTATCCTCTCGACCAGGAGTTCAACCAGCAGGCAGGCTGGCCAACTATCTATGTCCCATCCCCATGGCCAGGATGACCAGACCCCACCCATTCACGAATTCATACAGTGGGCCTCTAATATATAGATATACACTGAGTGGCCAAATTATTATGATATCTGAACGCATAATAATCTGGCCACTCAGTGTATATATAAAGCTCTCACTGGTGCCAATTGCGCACATGTATTTCCATCTGTCATTGTTAACCATGAATTTAGTTGACACTTCTATTATAGAGAAAGGGTGAATATCTATATTTAAATATTTCTTCCAATTAATTTCTTTTCAATATGCATGAATTCATGCACAGGCCACTAGGGGTGTACATATCTTTTTAATGTAGTATTGTGGAATTCTTTGGATAAATAACCAGAACTTGAATTGACGAGTCATATGGTAGATCTATTTTTAATATTTTGAGGAACCTCCATACTTTTTTCAATAGTAGCTGCATGAATTTATGATTCCACCAACAATACATAAGGGTTCTCTTTTCCTTACATCCTGACTAACACTTTGTTGACTTATTGATAACCATACCGACAAATGTGAACATCTCATGATGATTTTTATTTGCCTCCCTCTGGTAATTAGTAATTTTGAACATCTTTTCATATGATTGTATATTCTCTTAGGGAAATGTCTATTCATGTCGTCTGCCACTTTTTCAGTTGGATTGTGTACTTTCTGGTGCTTCTCGTTTCCTAATCCCCACACTGTGGGATCTACCTCCTTGGTGTGGCTTCTTCTTCATATCCTTAACTCTAGGAATTTTGTTCAGATCGGTTCTCAGTAAAGGTGGCTCTTTATCCACTGACATTCTTACATGGTTTTCTTTCAGACATAAAAGCCACATCTGTGCAAGATACCACCCTAACGTGCCCAGGAATAAAGACAGACTATCCAGGCCAGTAAGTGCCCATCTCAGGGTTTACATAGGCAGTTGTCACCATCACGAGGTATCCAGAATGTGAAATGCCACACCTCTGCTGGGACAATGCCTGTCTATTAGAGAGCTCTGGGCCACCTCGGCAACCACCTTTGTTAGAGGTCCCCAGGTGCTCAGGGATCTGATGAGGAAGGTAGGAATGCAGGAGATGTTTTGTCCAAGGGATGGTACCAGTGTTCCTACCAAATTTATGAAGCAAAGTCATGTCTAGGATTTGTTCTATGAATACAGAAGAGTGGCGATGTTGACACCAAGCAGCTATCCCTGGTCACTTAGCCCATGGCCACAAGGGCATCTGACCCCATGCAGGGCTCCTCTCCGTATGGTCAGCCTCTTATGCAGAGGTTGATTTTGTAGTATATAGAAATGAACTCAACTTACCCATGCTGACTGCTCCTTGCTGACTAAACTTCTCATGTTCTATGTCACTACTATGAGGAGAACTGTAGTCTACAACCTATGAGCAGGAACTGTATCAATCCAGGCTGGTGATGACTGTCTGCCCTTTCTGTGTTTAGGAAGGTCTTCATTGAAGTTAGCCTGGACAATGGCATGACCTTCATCAGAAACGATATTAAAATCTTCGATGAGGACTGTGTGAGTGTCGAGTCAGGCTATAGCCTCACTCCAGGGCTATGCACATCCTGTACATTGGAGGGAGAGACACCCTGTAGAGGCAGAAAAGGGGACCAGAGACCCCAGACAGGCCAGTAGGTAGCTGGGGCCGATAGCCACCTCCATAGCATCTCACAGGCAGCCCAGGTTTTAGCCTTTTATGAGGGAGCTGTTTCCCATTCAAGTTTGGAAAGTACCCTGGGAGTGCATTTATTAGACCTGAATAGAGTCAGTGGTCCGGCCTTTTAGGAATTCTGCTCTCTATCTGTGAACCAAGTATCATTAAGGACCAATGAGAGCTCTAAGCAGACTTAAGAAAGAAAGCAGATGCTCTGCCCACAAGGGTAGCTAACTTGCTACTTCCCCAGGACCAGGTCTAATGGGTCTAGGTCTGGACCCATCTGGATTCCAGATAGGGGGAATAGGAGATGCTGGGAGGCTGTGTTTTATGGACCACAGGTCCTAACCCCTGAACAGCCTAGTTCCCACAAATCTAGGTAAAGGCACAGGGATGTAGACAGTAGGACCAGCTCTTGCCCTGATCAGCTGGGTGTGCCCCCATTGCATTGATGCAGCTGATGAAGGGCTTCTTCTCAGAGAACACATGCTGTCATTTTCAGATGACTAGCCCTCCCTTCAGACGCTCCTCTTTCTCCTGCTCCTCAGTGGCCTCTCTGCACTGGGCAGGGAGGTTGTCCCTCTGCTGGTAGGGAAGCCTCAGTGATGTTGAGGGTAGGGACTCAGCTCACAGAAGCACCTGGGGCTGGGGTGCTGCTTCCCAGGTGCCCACTTTCGGGGATCCACATCCACGTACCTTAGCCCAGGTGCATGGCATTGGCAACAGAGAGAGTTAGGCTAGAGAGGAGGTGACCCTGGGAGGAGGGACTCCCGTGCCTACTTGCCACTGCCCTGGTGTCCTGCGCCAGCTTGTGGGGTTCCATCAGTGCTGAAAGTGCTGCTCCTGTCCCAGCCCTGGAGTCCTAGCCCCCCCATGGCCACTGCGGATGAGGAAACCTGAGGAGAGGGAAGTGGTTGGACAAGAAAGTAGGTGGCAGATGCCTGGTGCTGGTTGACTGGGTGGAGCCTGCCGAGGCTCACCACAAACCTCTCGCATGTGTCCTTTCTGCAGACAACAACTGTACCTACAACTACTACAACTACCACCACTACAACTACCACTGCCCAAATGCCTACTACTACTCTGCAGACTACCACTCCAGCAACCCAGCTACCTTCCCCACCACCACCTCTTCCACCACCACCTTCCCCACCACCACCTTCCCCACCTGAGACAACAATTGAGACAACACCTGAGACCACACCTGAGACCACACCTGTCACAACGACTGCCCCCCCACTCACCCCACTGTTCATGCACATTGCTGACCCTCTATACTTCCTTACACTCATCCCCGCCATGCTCATGTTCCCCTTGCTCATCTGTTGCATCTGGAGGCTATGCCGCAAGAAGGTGAGTGACTCCTGCCCACGCAGCCCTGTGACCAACCCCAGCGAAACAGCGTGCCTGCCTGTCTGACCCCAGGCTCCCATAAGATCCACATGGCCACATGAGTGGACAGAGGTACTCTGTCCTCCTCTCCTGGCACAGCCTGGGCTTCTAAGGAGCCTCCTGCCTTGGGCTTGCTTCAGGGAGGTGGCCCATGTGCTGCCCTGGCCCCTGGGCAGAAGTGACCCCAGACAGCTGAGAACAGGGCCGCCTCACAGCAGCCAGGATTCAGAAGGACTCAGGGACACAGAGGAGGACGCCTGTGCTGGCGAGGAAAGAAGTGGTCCCACGGGAGGCCCGGGTGACCCCCAGTGGAGAATGATGCGGGCCAGGATTCGCAACCCCTGGGGCAGCTGTGCCTTTGAGAACTAGCCTGGGTCTCCCCACATCTCCAGGGCCTCCTGGCATGATTCTTCAGTCATCGCTAAGGGCCAGGTTGTGCTGGGCCCCTGCTGGGCACGAGGGGACACACAGGAAGGCACTAACATCCTTGCAGGAGCTCACAGTCGGTATCCGGTCTCACAATGCTACAATCAGAGGCAAAGTGTCAGCCTCACAGGGTGCGGCAAGAGCCCTTTGTAATCAGAGCGACAGCAAAGACCAGAGGCTGGCTTCAGGGAGCGACTGAGGCCATGGCACTGGCTAGCTGGGTCTGCAAGGACACAGGCCAGACGTTGGATAGAGAAAGAGAAACGCAGAGGCATGAAAGAGCAGGGCAAACCAACCAGAAACAAGCAGGTCAAATCACGGTAAAGGAGGGGGATGAAAGAGAGGAAGCCCTGGGGTGCAGGTGACTATCATCCCTGAGGACTAGACAGCCAGAGCAGCTGCAGGTGCGGAGAAGGGGCCGGGTGGAGAGAGGACGGGTTTAGGCCACATGCTCTGTCTTCATGTGATGGTGGGCAGCTGAAGAACACTGCCCTGTGGGGGCCTCTCTCAGGACTGGGCTCCTTAGTCTGGCTGTTTCCCCTTCAAATCCACAGGGAGCTTTTAATTCCCTTTGATACCCGAGCAGCCTGAGGCTCAGAGAGGAGACTCAGGGAAGGAAGGGCACCCAGATCGGCACCCTAAACCTTATGTTGTGTCCTGCTCCCCTGTCAGCATGGCCATCAGCACCCTCCATGGCCCTCCCAGCTGTCCTTATGTCTCTTTAACCTTCTAGACTGTCAAGGAGCCACCCCCGGTGCTCAAACCAGAAAAGGTAAGTCCTGCTTTGGTCCTGATATCAGCAGGCCTGGTGGGCACAGGGACCTTGACAGAAGCCTCCTGCAGCTATTGCCACTCCTAGCCCACCAGCTCCACCTATCTGCACAGAGAGCCAGGAGGAGCAAGAGGTGACAGAGGGTAGGGAGGGGCCCAAGGAGGACATGGAACTCACAAAATGTCACCCACACCACCTTGCCCTGCACCCAACATGTCACTGCAATGGCGGCCTAGGGGAGCCTGTTTCAGCCACTGCTAAGATCCCGTGACATAAAATGGGCTTTTCTTGTTGATTCCCAAAGGACTGTTTGCAGGGGTCCTTCCTCAGCATGAGATGAGCTTTTGGAAAAGGAACCTGGACAGCCGTGTGGGCTCTGGTGCACTCTGGGCTCCATTTCCTCAGTCCCCTCCCTGTGTCCTCCCGGGGCAGGGGCTTAGCTGACAGTGGCCTGTAAGGACTGCGGGGCTGAGGAGGGTGCAGGGAGTGTGCCCTGGCATTGAGCTATGAGGGAGGCCAGGCCCAGGGGAGTACCTGGGTGAGCAGGTAGAGGCGGCGCAAACCAGTGCCATATAAACTAGGTGGAGCTGGGCATGGTATCCTTGAAACAGGAGCCTGGCATAAGGTTGGAGGAGGTGCGGGGGGGGGGGGAGGCAGGAAACAGGCCTCACAGTGCTGGGAGGCCCCTGAGCTGGCTGCAGTATGACAGGGGAAGCTGGATCTGCCAGAGTCAGATAATGCAGCCCTGGCACTGGCTAGTGCTGTCACCCTGACAGCCCTCCAGCACAGCACACAGCCCAGGGCCGGGCTTCCCAAGGGCGGTTTGAGGGAAACCATGGGAACTGGAAAGTCATCCCTGGGCTTTCTGGAAGAAAGCCATGTGTGCAGTCCCACAGGGCTTTCCTTGGGTTCTCCCTGGAGGGTACTCTGGGATGGGGCGGGCGCTGTCATTGGTGTTGGACTTCTGCCACAAACATTTGCTGAGGGCGGAAAGCTGACGTGTGCACAGGCCACAGGGGCCCTGTGTCTGCACCCAGGATTTGCCAGACCAGGAAGAGGACAGTGTTTTCTCTTTCTAGGAGCCATGTCCCATGCAGATATGTCCCACAGTGATTGTCCCTTGTTGTGGGTGCCAAGTTCGCCAGATGAGAAGGATAGAGGTGAGAGGGCTTCTTAGGAAACTGTCCCTCTGGAGGCCATGTGCACACATATGGCTTCTTCACAGCCATGTCTGCTTTTCAGGGCAAACTGGACATCTTGTGTGACTTTGTTCAAAATTGCAACCAGGCGCCATTGATGTGTTCTCAGCCCTGGGACAAGGTAAACAGAGGCATAGGGATGCTCCCTGTGGGGTGGAAACCTTGCTTTTGCCCGTGGCAGTAGCCCCATAGGAATGTCAGTCCCAGAGCCTTTCCTGGGCCTCTGCCAAGGAAGATGCTCCACACATGAAGAAATGGCAGCTCAGGAGCCTTCATGCTGATGATTCTGGGCATGGCACTACGCATTTCCCTTGCACGTGGTCTCCAGAATGTCAGGGGACTCAAGCATTACCTCTCATGTTCCAATTTAAAGGAAGGCAACAGCGATTTTAATTGGCCTCCCTGTCCATAAACCTCCCCTCTGACCACTGACCCTGTGGGTCCACTGGCTCCACCCCATCTATCAAGTGTTTCCTAGGCTGGTCACTCAGAGCCGTGAGTGGTGACAAGCATGATGACAACCCTCCCAATATTGTTTGACCAACACTGCCTGGTAAAACCTGGTAAAAATTTCTTGTCATAGCCTGTGAGTTGTAGAGAAGCCAAATTGCTACATTGACCTCCCTGGACTTTAATCATAATGTTTGCTAATTTTTGTTATATCACTCCAGTGAGCCAGTTGCTAATCTAAGAACATTACCTGTTTTTCTACTTTACTGTTGCCAGCAAAAGAAGGTATTAATACTTTGGTTCAGTTTACCAAGGGGGATTGATCCACAGAGAGACTGAGTGACTTGTCCCCGGTCACAAAGGGCAGGGAGTGGCAAAGCTGGGCTCAAACCCGAGGCTTGACTCCACCCTTCTCCTTGCTCTGCCCCTTTAAAGTCAGCACCTCTGATCTCAGGAGGTTACCCCAAACCACCCAAAGGCTGCCCTACTCAGGCCTGGGCCCAAGGAGTGTAGTGCTCCTGCCTCCCAGGCAATCACTGACTGGGCTTTGCAGAGCACAGACCCTTTGCTCAGCTGGACCAGGGAACCTGGAGAATGCTCTTGTCCCCAGGTCTGCAGTGAAGGCTGCATGGCCACATCCAGCGAACCCTGAGTCTCAGTGGATGGGCAGGTGGGCATTTAGAAGCTCTGGGCTGTACCATTCTTACCCTTTCTAAGAGGCCTTGGGTGCTGCATCCTGCACGGCCTGTCACCCATCAGAAGATGTCCCTACTGCCATTGTCCTATGGGCCTGTGTCCAATCTAAGGACAATGGAGAGCACACACTCATTCAGAAAGAATAGCAATGCTGGGGTGGTGAGGGCTGAAGGTCCTCCCTCATCCTTGCTTCCCAGGCTCTCAGTCCAGGAGTAGCAGACAAGTTCCAGCAAAGGGAGTCCAAAATCATGACACTAGTGTTGCCCTGACAAGGCAGGTCAGACTATTGATGCTTGAACCAAGGCCCCAAGGAGGAGCCCTGGCTGCATCCCAGCGCCCATGGAGAGGGAGGGCATCACAAAATTCACCCTATGGTCCTAATGCATCCCTTGAATCCCCTTGAACCACGAAGATCACAGCCTTCTGGTGCCCATCCCCATGATTTCTCAGGGACATTCTCTCTCTTGCCTACAGGGCAGGTGCATTGACGTCACTGTAGTGAACCCCCACTGCACACCAATGTCCTATGGCCCAATGACCTGCCTTGGACCCAGCCAGGACTACTTCCCCCTCAACAGCTGCTGCTCATGGTGTCAACACTCCCCTCAGATATGCTCCCAACTTCCCTCAAGGATGCTGCCGCTGATTCCTCCCACTGCCCGTGCACTCTGCAGAACTAACTTGTCACTCCCACCCCCATAGGCAATCTCTAAAACATTAAACAGCCCAGAATATTAAGAGTCCTTTATGTACTGAATTGGGCAAATATTGAGTCCAATACTGAACATTGAGACTTGGTTTAAAGTCAAAAGGAGTTGGATTTGTTGCTAATTAGCATGACAGATTATTAGCAGGTGAGCATTGCCCTCTGTGTGAGACATACCTACCAATATGACTCCTGCAGGATAAAGCACCCTGGCGTCCTATGAATGTAGACATGAATGCTTCCCACAACCGCAGCCTGGTCTTCTCACCATGGGCTGGCATAGCTGAGTTTTCTGTCATATTCAGGTCTTTGAAAAAAATCCCAAGTCATATTTAAAATATAAGTATAATTCTGTGTCTATATTCACTGGCTTTTACTAAGTCACTTGGGCAAGTTACTTAATCAATGCTTTATTTTCCTAATTGAAAAGATGGAGATAATGGTGTCTCCTGAGGCTGGTGGTAAGTACTACAATGTGCTCAGCCTAAGCCCTTAGTAAAAACTCAGGTGCCAGTAGCTAACGTCTTCCCTCCCTGGCCCAGGGAGGAGGAGGATATGAGCTCAGAGACATGAAGAAGGATTTTGGAAATCCCGAGCCATCAGAGTGGAGACCATGCCTGGCCATTTATTTACCTCTGCACACCAGGGTGTTGGCACACATGAACATACACAGGAAGTAAGGTGATGACTATATGGGGGTCATATCTGGAGCCCACCACCCATGTGACCTCCAACAAGCCATTGGAAAGAGTCCCAGCACTTACTACTCCTTCAGAAATATTTTCCCTCCCATGCTCCTAATATTTCTCATGATATGAAAGAAGTCAATGATGCCCACTTTCCTGACAAAGCTGGGCAAGGAGTTATAGCATTTTATCATGTGTATGTGATTACCATTAGGTTTATGTAAAAAAAAAAAAAGTTTCACATATAAAGTAGTCCTTTTTAATGCATCTAATCTCCTTGATCATGTACAAATTTAAACCATTACCGCCTCCCTTTTATGTTCATGTTGTTACAAGTTATTTATGTTGTTTGCTCATGATCCTACTCATAGTTTTGTGTCTTTTTGTTCTTTATTTAAGGTAGAATAACCCCTTGAGTACTTCTTGCAATGGAGGTTTTCTGGTGGTAAAATCTCTCAGGTGTTCATGGCTACAAAAGTCTTTATTTTTCCTTCATATCTACTGGGCATATTATTCTTGGCTAGTAATTTCTATCTTTCAATAGTTTGAATATTGGGTTCCACTCTCTTCTACCTTATAGGGTTTCTGCTGAGAAATCTGATGGTAATCTAATGAGCTTCCCTTCATAGGTTACCTTCTTTTCCCTGGATGCCATGAGAATTATTTCTTTGTCATTAATTTTGACAGTTTTAATACACTGTGTCTTAGAGAAGGCCTTTTTGGATTGCAATAATTTGGTGTTCTGTTTGTTTCTTGGATTTGAGGACCTAGCTCTTTTTATTGGCTTAAAAAGTTTTAATAACCATTTATTAAATAGGCTCTCTGTTCTCTCCTCCCTCAGTTTTTCTTTTTTTAAAAAAATATATATTTTATTGATTTTTTATAGAGAGGAAGACAGAGGGATAGAGAGTTAGAAACATCGATGAGAGAGAATCATTGACCAGCTGCCTCTTGCACACCCCCTACTGGAGATGTGCCTGCAACCAAGGTACATGCCCTTGAATGGAATCGAACCCGGGACCTTTCAATCTGCAGGCCTATGCTCTATCCACTGAGCCAAACCGGTTTCGGCTCTCTCTTTTTCTTATGGTGTGCCTATTATTCTAATATTGCTTTTTTCTGTTAGAGTTAGATAGTTCTTGAATAGTTCTTTTTTTATGATCAAGTCTCTCTCTTCTTTCCCTTATGACATTTTTTGATTTCTATCTTTCATACCACTAATTCTTTCCTCCATCTTGTCTGATTTATTTCCTATGCTCTCTAGTTCATTCTACATTTCTTTTATTGAGATATTCATCTCCAGTATACCCATTTGAGTTTTTTTTAGTTATAATCATTTTTTTAAAGTACTAGTTTTGTTCGATGATTTTAGTTAAACTGAGTTCGTTTAACTTAGTGTTCTCCTCCATCTCATTGAATTTTTTCAGAACTGCAATCTTTACTTTTCTGTCATTTAAATCATATATCTCCATGTCTCTATGTTTATTTCTGAAGATTTTTCATCTTTCTGAGCTGGATTATTGCCTTGGTTATTCATGGTATCTAATGGGTTCCTTTTCTGTCTAGGCATCTATGTATGAGTGGAATTTCTCTAGTAAATTGATAAAAAAGCCTTTCTATTATTATCCAGCAAGTGGCACGGAAGCACAAGATTTTAATTGTCTTGCGCTGCCCTGGCTTTTTAGATCTGCAGGGTAGTGAAAAAAGTGGCCTGTGTTCCCTGGGAAGTTGGACGCTTCCACTGTTTTCAGGTTCCTGTGTTTCTGGGGACCAACCACATAGGAGAATGAGGTGGGTGATGGGGTTCCAAATCCATGAAATCCCAGTGCTGTCACCTTCAGCAATGCTGCCAGCAGTGCAGCTGCAATGGGTGGGGGTGGGGTGAGCTGAGAGAGCTGACTGCTGCCTTTGTGACTTTGCTCTCCATAATGGTGACTGGCAGACCTCAGCAGCCTCTTGTATCTCCGCCTGACCCTGGGGTGAGTCACAGAGCACACCTGTTGCTAAGAGAAAAAATGTTTATGTAGTACAAATTCTCTGGCCTGCAACCAGACACTCACTATCTTCTCTTGGGCCTGCGGCCAGCTCTGGGAGGGTGAGTGGAGGTGAGCTCTGGGAACATGAAGAGGGTCAGCCAGGTTCTGTGGCTTTTTTTCTCTGTCCATGCCCTTTGCCAGATAGCTGTAGCCACACATCCGTGCTCATCCATTCCCAGGACACTGAGCTCACCCTCAGTTCCAAGGGACACTCCTGTAGGAATGTTCATTGTACATCTCTGCTCCTCCCAGCTGAAGGACATGTCAGCAACATTCTGAGTCCTTTTCTCTCTGGGCTAAGTTGAGTCCTGCAGGAGCTCCAGGCTGCAAGCTCTGGACGGAGTCCCTTGTCCATTTCAACTCTTTTCCCTTCTCACCTCCCAGGTTAAAACCCACATAACCACCTTCAGACATGTTGGTGCATTGATTAGTGAATCTTTGTTGAATTATAGCTGTTCAAATTGTTTAAAACATCAAGGTTGGAACCTAGGGGACCTCTCACACCACCATTTCTTTGACGTCCTAGCAATAAGTCTATCTTAATGTTGATGTGGTAGAAGTATTCTCTTTAAAATCAAGAATGACCCATCATAGCTTCAGTCAGCATTTCATTAGCGAATAACAAGTGAGCACAATGTTTTTCTTTTTTATTTTAATTTTCAAACTCCGTAGATAGCACATGAGAACAAAAGAGTTTAGTAATTTGTGTGAAGTATCAATAATTAAATATATTTTTCATAACAATAAAGGAGTGTTTTAAAGATTGTTGGTGTGATGCCATTTACTATAGCAACAAAAATATGGGGTATGTAAAACAAGTCAAGATCTTTATAGGGAAATTCATATGAAAAGCATTAAAAAGACCTAAATAAATGGGGATAGCTACATTCACTTATAAGAACAGTCCATATCATATAAATGTTTCAGCATATATGTTATTATAATAAAATATTAAGAGGATTTGGAGAGAGTAGCAACTTTATGAGCTAATTCTCAAATGCACATGAAAGAGCCAATTATCACAAGAAAATGAGGTGGGTGATTTGCCTTCCTAACAAGGCTTGCTGTAGAAGTCTGTGTAAGTTGGGTGGGACACTGATACCACGTGTATGAGAATCTGATGGGTTATCTTCAGAAACAAATGCCCCCTCTTAAATCAGCTTCAAAGCAAAAATTTTATGGCCAGCTCACATGTCTCACTGCCCTACATGCACCATCGACCCAGGTTCCCAAGAAGATGCTGCGTATCACGTTGCTCAGGTGCCAGGTGGCTGGGTCCACCTGAACCCTAATTACACCCTTAAAGATGGCACCCAGGAGCGGGACATGGAAGTTATGTGCCCATTTCACTGGTGGAGTCAGGTCCAGGCCTGCAATGCATGTGGCAGGGAAGCACAACCTTCCCTAAAGTGGACACCACAGTGCGGAGCACTAACACAATGTCCCTACCATCACAAGTAAGATGCAGTGGGATTGAGACTAACTATATCAACCAAAGGGCTGGTGAAGGGGATGGAACGGAGATCATAGAACCAGACCCACATCTATGCAACTTAAAACACATTTAAGGTGGCATGCAAATCACTGAACAGAATACCAATTTCATCAGTAATCAGGGGAATGCAAATCAAGCCCAAAAGTCTAGTCAATAGGTAAATATATAAAAATGTGTCTATACCAAGTGTCATGAAGTTTGTAAAAAACCCTTCTATACTGTTGAAACAATACATCAAATTTCTTTCTAAAATATCATTTAAGATATCTCATTATCTTGAAAACTACTCCAAAGAGCAGTGACAATAGCTGCAACACAATGCCTTTATCACTTGTAATTTTAGTTTTATTTACGGACTTATTTTACATTTATTGGATAAGTGTTTTAACCATATTATCACTTTTTTGTGCTACATAAACAATGAAATAAGTTTTGTGTTTAAAATAAAGTTAAGATATTTCTGAAAACATTTTACTGTCCCAGCCTGAGTTTTTGAATCACTTTTGACTCACAGTTTCTATGCCCATTTTTCCCAGGGGACAGAGACAAGCCATCCTACTCTGCCCTCTCTGAATTTCCAGTTCTTGTTAATGTCATTAAGGTTGGGGTGGTTTCTTGCACAATGGTAGGTAACTGGACGGTCCATCACTCACAAATGACTTGGCATCCTTGCACGACCGTCTTCTGCTGAACCGTCCAGTTCCCTGGGTGCCTGCAGTGTCCTCAAGTATGACCATTACAACATTCTGGCCTCCCAATTCCTTCAGCCCCTCACCTGCAGTCATGAGCTTATCACATCAGCTGCCCTTTCAGCTTACAGAAAGGCAGAGTTATCAAGAACCCTAAAGACCATCTGGGAGAGGGGCGGGGCTAGGAGCTTTGAGTTAAGGCACAAAGAAGGCCTCCTCTTACTGTCCCTTCAAAGATCACAGACTCCCAGCTGGGTTGTCAATAGGCAGGTCACTGAGCAGAGCCGCAGGTCACAGAGTCACCATGCCAACCTTTATGGCCATCATACAGGGCATTCTGCCTCCACAGGGCTGGGGAAGGGCTCAGCAGGTGATGGAGGCCCTTGCCTAAGAGTGAGGCTCTGGGCTCTTCTGCCCAAAGGACAGTGGAGGCTCTCAGGGTGACATGGTAAAAGGACTGAAGGACCAAGGCCATTCAGCACAGGTAGAGGTGGCAAAAGTGGCAACCTGTGGTGCCCTGAGGTGTCCTGGCATCCGGTGAGGCCATAGAGGTTGTCAGTAAAATGGGGACTGGTGGCTCTGGGGTGCCAGGTCCTACACTGTTCCTGCTTCTGGTGCTGCTACCTTCTCTGGTGAGCAAGAAGAGCTTTCTGCACAGCGTCCTGGGATCCAGAGACTTCCAGCACCTCGGCCTGAGCTGGGGAAGTCGCCACAGCCAGCTCAGCCAGGACTGGGGAAACTTCCGCCACCACCGCAGCCTAAATGCCTGGCAGATTCAGAAAAAAAACTCTCCTATCTGCGGAAGTGACGTCTACTTCGTCGTGGACAAGTGAGTGCCCCCGACCCTCCCACCCACCGGGCTGGCCCAGGTGTCCCAGGGTGCTGCTGTCCATAAGAACAACATGGGCGGGATATGGCCAAAGGGACCCCAGATTCTGAGAGACAGGAAGCAAGGCCAGCTTGGCCAGATCCTAGCAACAGATCTGTTGACCTTCTTGTTGCTGAGGCAGAAGAAATATCCTAGGCCTCTATTTCCAGGGATGGCTTCTTTAGGAAAAACAAAAAGACCCCTGGGATTTCTGGATGACTCTCAGCCTTTATCACTATGGCCAGCAGCTGTGACCCACGGGCCCTGATGGAGCTGCAGAGATAGGGATTGCTAGGAGCCTCCTCCAAGTGGCTGGCAGGAGCTCACTGTGGGTTATGGGTTTGCTGTGTTTCACTCTGTCTCACCCAATGACTTCCATGATTAATGGCCCCAGAGGGACTGCTGTGTGCTTCTGTGGGCATTCGCTCAGGGTTACTGTTTAGAAGGTTCTCTGCTTTGCTGCTGCTCCTTTTGCATGTGTTTTGCATATGTCTCCTTCCCCTGGACTGCCATCCTGAGTTTGTGTGCACGCTCAGAACAGTTTGGCTGTCTGGTGTTTCCCTCGGAGGCTGGGCTGTGGATCAGGCACACTCTGGCCCTCAAAGAAGGAAGGGGAGGAGCAGGGCTGAGGTCCTGGAGAAATTGCCTCTTTCCATTCCCAACTCCTCTGCTGGGCCGAGAGTCCCCCTTATTGGTGCAGGGGCATGGCAGCCACTAGCATCTTGAAGCACTTGCCAGTGCCCAAGGCCAGTCCCTGCACTTCTGTCACCCTCTAACTACCCTGGGTATACAGTAGTGCAGGTGTTTCCAGGTGCAATAGCCTGCAAAGGGGCAACTCCTGGGGGTTGGATGAAGGAGCCCAGAGGCTGGTGGTGGTCACAGGACTCAGGCTTCCTGCCCTGCCATCATTCCAGCACAAGGTTATACCTCCCTTCATTCCTCTGATTCTCCATGGAGGCTGATGGTTGGGGCGGGAGGAAGGATAATGCCCAGCTTATCAGTTTCTGAGAAGTCAGCAGAGCTGAGACCCACCCTGCGAACAACAGACCATCACTGTACATGGAGGGTGACCTGAAATTTACTGGGCAAGGCTGACTGGTTGATCCTGACCACAGCCCAGGGGGTGGTGCTTCCCCTCCTGGATACTGGGCTTGGACATGGATCCATAATGGCGGCAACTGACAGCCTCTTGGGTCAGTCTATCCAGACTACACCAGTTACCTCAACAGGTCTCAGCTGCCATCCTCTTATGGTGCCCAGGACACACCCCTAGTCTCTGCTCACAGGACCAATGTGGACACAGCCTGGCCTTGAGATGGATGAGAGAGGTTGCTAGGTGGCAATGGGAATAGTATTAAATAAACACATAGTATGTGTCATGTGATGTGCTGTCTACTGTGTACTCCCAAGAGCTTGAGAAAGTGGTTCCATTCCGCTGTTTTAGGATGCTGACACCAAGGCTTGGGAGGGCTAGTGATTTGCTCAATGTCAATCAAAGCTGGTCTCCTGCAAAACTTTAGATGGTGGCAGAACGCTGCCCTGTTCTCTCTCCCAGGATGGGTGGTACTTGTGGAAACTAAAAAGGAGACATTGAATGGATTCCTGAGCCAGGGGCCAGGGTATTCTTACTTCTGGCCCCTCTCATCACCCCACCCCACCACCCCTCTTGATCCTTTGGCTTCATAAAGGCCTGGGAGGCAGCAGGGTCCCTCTAACACTGGCCCGCTGTGGCTGGAGCTCCTTGTGAAAGGCATGGGCCTTGCCCTGGAGACTGGGAGGGCAGGGGAGCAGCAACTCAGGCCCTGACCCTTCTCCTGGCTCCAGGATAGAGGTTCCTCCACATCACCCCGGGCACTGCCAGCCTTGGATCTTGCCATTCACGGGTCAGGACAGAGTCCTGCTGGATTCTGCAAATGGAAGGAAGAGCTGAGAGTGTCCCAGAGAGAGCTCTCACACACCCATGTCCCAGCCCCAGGCCATCACTGAGGCCAGTGGAGAGTCTGACACCATAGCACACTTCTAGCCCCAGAGAACAGCCCCTTCTCCCTGGAGTTCTGCTCACCCAGGGGCAGGAAGAAGGCCTTGCTGCCCTCCAGGGCCAGTCTGATGACAAGTCTTTGGAGAGTGAGACTGGCTCCCTCCTGCAGCTGTGGCTGTGGCTGTGGCTCCTGGAAAGGGGAGTAATGATCACTGAGGAGGCGGCCCCAGCCTTGCACCAGGCAGAAGACACTCACCAGTCAGGTGGCCCTAGGCAAGTCACCTCACCTTCTGTGCCCCAGTGTCCCCATCTCTACAGGGACCCTTGGCACCCTCCTCTCAAGGTTGGGGTGAGAGCGAAGGGGCATGTAGGTAGTTTGCTTAGACAGCATCGATGTAATCATGAGGATGAGGATGAGATGAAATTCGAGGGAAGGCAGCCACGCTCTCTGGGGACTTCCTGCACTCCAGGGGCCACACCCAGTCCTGACCCTGCCTGTGTTCTGTTCCCAGGACCCCTTTGGGGTGAGGTTGGGTGCTGGTCAGACTCTGTGCTGGTAGCTCTCCCGTGGCTCTCTGGACCTTTCCCCCATGTGATGAGCAGTCCAGTTCATTCCTTTCTTCCCTTATCAGTCATCCACTCACACACCAGGCCTGAGCTGCTGCCAGGTCTGTGCCACTATTTTGCCCAGTGGAGATAAGGCAGAAAGCAAAGTAGACAAAACCCCTGCTTTCCTGAAGCTTCTGTTTTAGTGGAGACAGGACATATGAAAGAGGACAAGAAGTGGTGTGTTAGCTGGGTGAGCACCAGGGAATGGCAGGAAGTGCTGTTGGAGGGGCCACTAAAGAGGTGGTCAGGAAAGGCCCTTGTGCAGAGTGGAGGGCAAGGGGCGAGGGCTGGGTGCTTTCTGTGCAGAGGAGCTGTGTCCTTGGATCTTGTTCTTAAGAACACTCTCAGTTTGAGGGCCTGAGGGCAGAGATGATGGATAGACCTGGGGGGAGGGGGCTGAAGAGGGGGGACACAGGGGTCTCAGGAGGAAGAGGCTGTGGTGTGGAATTGCAGGGCGGAGTGGAGATGATGAGGGCCACATGCTGGATCTCATTGGAAGGTCCAGGCCACAGGCTGCCAAACAGGCTGGATGGGGGAGGCCTGGAGAGGCCATGGCTGGGGTAAGAGGAGGTGAGGAGCAGGTTCATCACTGTGTCTTCCTCACAGCTGCGGGTAAACGTCAGCACCTCTTTTTACAGATGAGGTAGGAGGTGGCTCAGGGCCAGAGAGTGACCCACAAAGTCCACAGAAGTGGAATGGGTCAGGAGTTGAAAGTCTAGAGTGTCTGATACCAAAACGAATTTCAAAAACTCTGATGCTGGGCCAGTCTCTGAGAATCCCTTCCATGGTTGTGGGTAATCCATCACCTGCTAGAAGTTCTTAAGTGGTTCGCTTCTAGGTCCCTTGTTAGATTTGATTCTTTTGTTCATGCACTAGGATGAGTTGAATGATAATGAATAATTTTGCCTTGTGCTCAGTTATGGCCAGTGTCCTTTGAGGGCCAGGGAGTCTCAGGCTAAGGCATGGTCTGTGCAAAGGCATAAACAATGAGGTCTTCGGCTTATCCCAGAAGATTCCAGTGTGAGGAGGTGGGGAAAGGAGACAGAAGGAGAGGTACAGGCCAATGTGGGGCCTACATCAGAGATATGTTCTGCAGGTCTAGGTTATTTGAAAGAAAGCTTCTTTCCCGCGAGGTCACTGAAAGAAAGACTTTTCTCAGCAGGCAAGTGGATCAGATCTGTGCTTTGACTGCTTGGGGAAGGAATGGAAGGCAGAATGATGGGAGTGTGACTGGAGTTAAAGGGGAAAGGTCACAGGAGGATACAGGAAGCCTGGGAGACTGGGTAAAGGCAGGCACCCAGTCAGCTTTGCCCAGTGAGAGGAGAATGGGGAGATAGAACCCAGAGGAGCACCCATGTTAGCTGTGCGGTTGGAGGAAGAAGGGCTGGCAGAGAGGACAAAAGCAGAGCTGCATGCTGCATCCAGGCCCATGGCAGAACCATGGCAGGATGCTCATTAGAGAGTGCCTTATCATCAAGACCTGTGCAAGCAAATGGGCAGGAACAAGAGTAAGAGGAGCTTTGCTGACAAGTGACTTTGGAGCTGAAAAGTGCCCTCAAGGTTGTACCAATTTGGGTCAAACAATTAGGCCATCTGATCACTGCAGGTGGCCGCCTCAGGAACGGTCTGCTCATGGGTGAGAGAGGGGTCTCATAGGGAAGGACTGCTGAGGGGGCATATTGAAAGAGCTATCTGGACTCGGCACGTTTGTCCTTCACAGTGTTTCCCACCTGGGAACGGACTGCGGTCCTGCGCTCCGCCTTCGGAAGTGCATCCCATGTTTCTCCTTCTCAGGCCCTCACACACTCTCAGAGTTCCCATGGCATGTGTGCAGAGGACAATGAAGCCTGCACATATTAAACAAATTTCCCTTCATCCCTCCCAGCCCTTGGTAATCTCTAATCTAGTTACTTTCTGTATATTTGGATATAACAATACTGGGTACCTCATTTAAATGGAATTACATAAGAGTTGTCCATGGGTGTCTGACTCTCCCTTATCTATATGGTTTTGAGGTTTTTCCATATTATAACATCTCAAATTTTCATTTTTGTGGCTGAATAATATTTCGTCTTACACCACATTCTCCACATCCATTCACCTGTTTATGAAGGCTAGGGTCTTTTCCACTTTGAGATGATTGTAAATAGTGCTGCTGTGAACACTGGTGTATATTTATCTCTTTGAGTCCCTGCTTTCATGTCCCTTAAGCTCATGGCTCAGAATGCAATTGCTGCCTAATATGGCAATTTTGTGTCTATGTTAACTATGCTATAATGTTTAACACAGTGGCTGCACCATTTTACATCCCCATAAGCAATACACAGGTGTTCCAATTCTTCCACATTCTCTCCAGTACCTATTATTTCACACATTTGGTTAGTTTTCTTTGGTTTTATTTTTCATAATAGCCATCCAATTGGTGTGAAATTGTATCTCATGTTTTTGATTTTCATTTCCTTAATAACTAGTGATTGTAATCTTCTTTATGTGCTCAATGCCTATTACATAACTTTTTGTCAGAAATATTGACTCAAGTCTTTTGTCTACTTATTAATTGATATATATAATTATATAGAGATTGTGTGTGTATATATATATTATATACACACAATCTCTATATAATTATATATAGAGATTATATATATATATATATATATATATATATATATATACTTATATATTGTGGATATCAGACATATGACTTGCAAATGTTCTCTCTCACTCTTGGGTTATATTTTCACTTTGCTTGTATTATTGTTTTTCTAAAATTTTTAATTTTGATGAAGTTTGGTTTTCCCCCCCACCCCGTTTTATTTTATTATGACTATAGTTTTAGTGTCATGTCCAAAAGCATTACCACTTAACTTCTTAGTTAAGTCTAATGTTATGAATATTTAACTCTATGTTTTCTTCTAATAGTTGAATAGTTTTAAGTCTAACATTTAGCACTTCCATCTATTTTGAGTGATTTTTGTATACAGTGTAAGGTAAGAGTCCAGCTGCACCTGTTGCATGTGGACATGTTTTCCTAGCACCATTTATTGAAAATACTGTCTTTTCCTACATTGGCACCCTTGTGGGAAATAATTTGAACCTATATGCTGGAATTGGTCTCTGAACATCCTATTGCATTGCTCTATATGATTTTAATTATGTGAGTATCACACTTTTTATCATTGTAGCTTTGCAATTAACTTTGACATGTGATAACTTGAATGTGCCAACTTAGTTCTTATTCAATATTATTTTAGCTATTTGAAATCCCGTGAGATTCCATATGAATTTTGGCATAGATTCATCAATTTCTACAAAAAATAATACTGTTAAGATTATGATGAAGAGTATATTGAATCTCTAGGCAGCCTTGGCTAGAATTACACGTTTAACACTAGTATTCTCCTAATCCACAATATAGAATGTCTTTTCAATTATTTATGTCCTTCTCATTTCTTTCAGTGATGTTTTATAGTTTTCCCAGTACCGATCTTTTCCCTTCTTGGTTTAATTTGTTAAAAATGTGTTGTTCTGCTTTAACATATTGTAATGGCACTATTTTCTTCATTACATTTTGGAACATTCAATGCAATATACAAAAAGGCAAATGACTTTTATATGCCAATTTTGTAACCTGCAACTTTACTAAATTTACATGATCCAGCAATATTTTTGAAATAGTTGTTATTTTTTACATGTAAAACCATATCTTTCAAGAACAAAGATAATTTTACATTTTCTTTTTCAATCTATTTATTTGATACTCTTGTCCACTTCTTATAGTTAGAACTTCCAATATTATCTATAATAATAAAAGCTAATTATTCCATTGGTCTATATGTCTATTCTTGTGTCAGTAATAGGCTATTTTGAGGACAGTGCCTTTGTAATACAGCTTAAAATCTGAATTAAATTTGATTAAAGAACACCTACTTTGTTCTTCTTTCTCAGGATTGTTGTGGCTATTCAGGGACATTTTTTATTCCAGATGAATTTATAAAGAGTTCTTTCTAGGTCTGTGAAATATGCTGTTGGTATTTTCATGGGGAGTGCATTGAATCTATAGATTGCTTTGGGTGGTATTTTAATGATGTTGATTCTACCAATCCATAAACATGTATGTTCTTCCATCTGTTTGTGTCTTCCTCTATCTCTTTTTTCAGTGTCCTGTCGTTTTCTGCGTATAGGTCTTTTACCTTCTTAGTTAAGTTTATTCCTAGGTATCGTAAATTTTTTGGTACTCTGATAAATGGGATTGCTTTTTTAGTCTCTCTTTCTGTAAGTTCACTGTTGATTTATAGAAATGCCATAAATTTCTTGGCATTAGTTTTGTATTTTGCTACATTGGCAAATTCATTTTTAAGTCTAATAGTTTTTTATGAGGTCTTGGGTTTTTTATGTACAGTATCATGTCATCTGCAAATAAGGACAGTTTTGCTTCTTCTTTTGCAATTTGGATGCCTTTTATTTCTTCTTCTTGTCTAATTACAATGGCTAGTACTTCCAATACTATGCTGAACAGGAGTGGTAAGAGTGGGCATCCCTGTCTTGTTCTTGTTCTTAGGGAAATGATTTTAGTTTCTGTCCATTGAGTATAATGTTTTCTGTGGTTTTATCATATATGGATTTTATTATGTTGAGGGGAGATCCTTCTATTCCCACCTGGCTGAGAGTTTTTTTGTTTGTTTGTTTGTTTGTTTGTTTGTTTGTTTTTATCAAGAAAGGGTGTTGGATTTTGTCAAATGCTTTTTCTGCATCAATTGATATGACTATGTGATTTTTGTCTTTCAATTTGTTTATGTGATGTATCATGGTTATTGATTTGTGGATATTTTACCATCCTTGCATCCCTGGGATAAATCCTACTTGGTCATTGTGTATGATATTTCTGATGTACTGCTGGATCGGATTTGCTAGAATTTTGTTGAGGATTTTGGCATCATGAGGGATATTGACCTATCATTCTCTTTCTTTTTTTCCCTCTCTGGTTTATTTTAACCTGTCAACTCAATACTGTTATTTGTTAAGAACTGAGGTGCCACTGGGCTGCTGGGTCACTGTCTCCATGTGAATGGCCTGGGTGGCGGACGCTGTAATTCTCTTTAATTGAGTTGTCTTTATTTGGTTTTGGGATTAGGGTGATGCTAGCTTCATAGAAGGAGCTTGGAAGTTGTTCCCCCCTTGAATTTTTTGGAATAGTCTGAGGAGGACAGCTTTTAGTTCTTCCTTGAATGTTTGGTAAAACTCCCCTGTGAAGCCATCAGGCTCCGGGCTTTTGTCTGCCTGAAGCATTTTGATGACTGCTTCAATTTCCTTCATAGTTATTGGCCTATTGAGATGTTTAGATTCTTCCTGATTGAGTTTTGGAAAGTTGTATTTTTCTAGGAACAGACATATAGACCAATGGAATAGAATAGACAACCCAGCTATCAACCCAAACACTATGCTCAATTAATATTTGACAAAAGCGGTATGAACATACAATGGAATCAAGACAATCTCTTCAATAAATGTGCTGGGAAAATTGGAAAGATAAATGCAAAAAAAATGAAACTAGACCACCAACTTACAGTATACACAAAAATAAACTCAAAATGGATAAAGAACTTAAACATAAGGTGGGAAACCATAAAAATACTATAGGGATACACAGACAGAGAAATCTTAGACATATGCCAAAGCAGTTTCTTCACAAATACTGCTCCCAGGGGAATGGAAGCTAAAGAGAAAATAGAGAAGAAAAACCAAGATGGTCGCATAGGGTAGACACCCAAATGCAGCCTACCACAACAAATTTGAATTTAGAACTGGAAAAAGGGGAAACATGGCCCTGAAGGGCCTGACAGCTGGCTGAGAGGAGGCTCTACCATCTGGGAAGGAGAGAGAAGGCACACTGAACCTCAGGAACTGTGAATGTGCGGTGAACTGTGTGCGCGAAAAGGCAGCCGCCAGACTTGGCTGCTGGCTTTCTTGCAGAGCTCAGAGAGGGTGGGCCGAATTCACTACTGGCTTACTACCTACACTCAAGAGGGCGGACAGCTAATGCGCGGCTAGCTTTCTTGTTCAGGAGGAAAACAGAACCAACCTATTGCTCTGATAGATGGCCCCAGATGGGAAGAGGCCAGACTGTCAGGCAGTGGGCAGAGATCTCTTGGAGATGTGTGAAGCCAGCGGCCATTACTGTGGGATTCAGAAACCAGACCCTCATAGGGAGGGGCTGACTAAAGCTTGTCTGCACCACCCGAGACTCAACCCCATCCAAGCTGAGCACAGAATCCCTTCCAGTGGCTAGCTTTCTCTTTCATCGTGAATAGGACTCTCCTAGGGAGGGACAGACAGGAATCCTAAGCTTGTCTGCGCCTATACCAAAGAGGTGCATGCCTGCAACCAATGTTGTGGGATTCATCAAGGCTTGTCTGTGCCACCCCGAGACTCCGCCCCATCCAAGTGGAATACAGAAACCCTCCTAACTGAGACACTTCTGATCCTCATAGCCAATTGGCCTGGAGGTCAGTTCCTCCCAGTGATACCAACAACAAGCAAGGCTTAACAACAAGACTGCACACACAGCCCACAAAGGGCTACACCAAGACTGTCCATCTCAGGTAACTGGGAGGCTGACCATATAGGACACCTTAGCACACAAAGCCACCCTAGCAACTCAGGGAAGCTGTGAAAATGCCGAGACAAGGAAACAGATCACAAACAAAAGAAATGGAGGACAAGAAGCGACTAAATATAGAGTTCAAAACCACGCTTATAAGATTTTTCAAGAATTTCTTAGAAAAGGCAGATAAAATAAATGAGACCTATGAGGATATGAAAAGGGATCAACTAGAAATAAAGAATACATTGTCTGAAATAAAAAATATTATACAGAGTCCTAAAAACAGAATGGAAGATCGCAAGAATCAAGTCAAAAATTTAGAACACAAAGAGCCAGAGAACACTCCTCCACAGAAGCAAGAAGATAAGAGAATCCAGAAATTTGAAGATAGTATAAGAAACCTCTGGGACAATTTCAAATGAAATAACACCAGAATTATGGGGGTCCCAGAAGAAGAGAGAGAGCAAGATACCGAAATAATACTGGAAGAAATAGTGACAGAAAACTTCCCCCTCTTGGGAAAAGAAATAAATTTACAAGTCCAGGAAGCGCATAGAACCCCAAACAAAAGGAACCCAAAAAGGACCACACCAAGACACATCATAATTAAAATTCCAAGAGCAAAAGACAAAGAGGGAATCTTAAAAGCAGCAAGAGAAAAGCAGGTAGTTACCTATAAAGGAGCACCCATACGATTATCAGCTGATTTCTCAACAGAAACCATGCAGGCCAGATGGGAACAGCAAGAAATATTCAAGGTGATGATGAATAACAAGAACCTACAGCCCAAAATACTCTACACTGCAAAGCTATCATTCAGAATGGAAGAACAGATAAAGAGCTTCACAAATAAAAAAAAGCTAAAGGAGTTTATCACCACCAAACCAGAATTATATGTATTGCTGAAAGGGGTTCTTTAAGGAGAGGAAGAAGATAAAGATAAAAATTATGATCAACAAATATGTAACTATCAACAAGTGAATCTAAAAACCAAGGGAATTAAAAAACCTGATGAACAATATTAACTGTTGAATATAATAGAATCAGAGGTATGGAAGGGGAGTGGACTAAAGATTCTCGAGAAAAGAGGAGTGGGGGGTGCAGGAAGAGCCTGAACAAAAACTGTGCACCTATGGATGAGGACAATGCGGTTTGGGGAATGGGCAGAAGGTGGGGTGGGAACCTGGTGGAGGGGAGCAATTGAGGGGGAAAAATGAGGAACATTTGTAATAATATGATCAATTAAAATTTATTTTAAAAAGAAAAAGAAAGAAGAAAGAAAATTAATAATAAACTACCTAATACTACATCTTAAAGAATTAGAAAGAGAACAAGAAAATCTAAGAGTAAGTAGAAGGAAGGAAATAATAAATATCAGAGCAGAGGTGAACCAAGATGACAGAATAGGTAAATGCCTATCCTTGCTGCCTACCACAACCACATCGAAATTACAACTAAAATACAGAACAACCATCATTCAGAACCATATGAAAAGGTACATTGAACTTGGAGGGGTGAAGGTGCAGAATGGGCTTCTCTGACTCCCATATGTGACATTTTTTTTTTTAACTAAGAAGGATATCTCCAAAACTTCCTTGAGAAACAGGGAGTCCCAGCCCCACACTGTGCCCCCCAACCAGAGTCCCAGACCTGGGAAGAGAAGTACCCATAACTTCAGGCTATAAAAGCCCACAGGGATTGTGGCTGAAAGATATAGAGGCTGCTTGAATCCCAGGTACTCCTCTTAAAGGACCCGCACACAAACTTACATAGTCTGGCTTTCTCTGAGCTCCAGCATTGGGTGGAAGCTTTGGGAAAATTCAGGGACATAGAGAGAAGAGGTGGACTGTCTGGCATAGAAGTAGGAACTCAGGGGTGGCTATCTTATAGGGTGCTCACAGGGGTCATTGTTCCTGTGTTGCCAACTCCCCGCCCCCAGTCAGTCTGAACTGACTGGCAATCCTGTCTGAGTTTCCATCAGCATGACCTACACTGCTTGCCTTGTGATTCCCTGAAACCCTGCACCATCCATTTGCAGGTCCACGCAAGCTGTTTGCAGAGACTTTTCCATATGTATGGCCTAACCTGGCTCAGAATTCAAACTTTCCTAAAATCTCTTAAAGAGCAACAGCTGGAATCAGCTTGTCACAAACCTATCAATAAAAGGCCACAAACCAGGAAATAACAGTAGGATGCGTTGTGTCACAGTTGGGCCTTGCAGGCCATTTCCTAGTCCAATATAAGTAGCAACCATCTATATTGACCACTCTGTAGCTCCTGCTGAGTGGCCCAGGCAGTGGCTGACTTTGAACCTCTTGGGAGGCCCTAGAGCCAGTGAACTAGGTGGACAGCTTCAGACCATAACAGATTACAATATTAAACATCCGTGAGTGACACACTTAAGGGTCAGAATCCATGAGCATCAAAGCCCCACTGAAGCAACTCCTGCTTCATAGGTGTGTCTCCTGCACAGCTGCTCATCTATTGTAGACACATCTGGTCCTCACAGCCAGTTGGCCTGGAGGTCAATTCATCCCAGTGACACAACAGCAAATCAAGGCTTAACTACAACAATGTGCACACAGCCACACAGGGGTGCACCCAGAGGGCCCAGGTCAGGTGACTGGGGAGACTGAGCCACTGGGTCCTACAGGACACATAATACAAAAGGCCACTCTACCAATTCCAGGAGACATAACAGTTCTACCCTAGAAACAGACATATTTTGACTCTGCAGTCAAAATGCAGAGTCAAAGAAACATGTCACAAATTGAAGAAATGGAGGCAAGTAAACTAATAGATACAGAGTTCAAAACTACAGTTATATGCATGGTCATGATTTATGGGGGCCCTTCCCTGTGGGCCTCTCATAGTGGACCCATGCCAGAGGAAGTTGCAGCCTCAAACCATTGCCCAGCCTCCTCACCCTTGGGCTGTGAGCACTGTGCAGTATAAAAAAAAAAAAATTATAAATAAATAAATAAATAGATAAATAAATAAATAAATAAAAACTACAGTTATAAGATTACTCAAGGATTTTCATGAGAACTTCAAGGGACTTAGTCAGGCCTTCAGGGATATTATTGAGAATATCAGAGTCATGGAAAATAGCCACTCAGAAATTAAAAATACAGTAACTAAAATATAGAATAAAAGGCATTTGATAGTAGAGTAGAGGATTCTGACAATCAAATCAATAATTTGGAATACAAGAAAGCAAAAATCACCCAATCAGAAGAGCAAGAAGAAAAAGGAAATCAAAATAAGGAAGAGAGTGTAAGGAGCCTCTGTTACAACTTTAAGGGTACCAGCATCTGCATTATGGTGTTACCAGAAATTGAAGAGAGAGAGCAAGTTATTGAAAACCTGCTTGAAGAAATAATGACAGAAAATTTCACCTACTTGGTGAAAGAAATAAACTTAACAAGGAAGCACAGAGAGTCCAAAATAAGAGGAACCCAAAAAGCCCCACACAAAGACACATCATAATTAAAATGCCAAGGGTTAAACACAAAGAGAGAATATTAAAAGCAGTCAGTTATTTACAAGAGAGTGCCCATACAACTGTCAGCTGATTTCTCAACAGAAACTTTGTAGGCCAGAAGAGAGTGGAAAAAAATATCCAAAGTGATGAATAGCAAGAACCAAGAACCAGCAAAGCTATCATTTAGAATTGAAGGTCAGATAAAGAGCTTCACAGATAAGAAAAAGCTAAAGGAGTTCATCACCACCAAACCAGTATTACATGAAATGTTGAAGGGTATTCTTTAAGAAGAGGAAGAAGTGAAAGAAAAGAGAAAAAAAAATTTTTTAAATATATGAACAATAAAATTGCAATAAATGCATATCTATCAACTACTGAATCTAGCACACTTGTTTTTTATCAATAATTTTTAAAGGACTGTTGCTGAAAGAGAAAGTAATTGAATCTATAGATTGCAATGTTTAAAAGTATAGAATTTTTGTATACTTACTACTATACAAAATGCTAATTATAAAACTGATTTAGTGTATGCCTCCATTCTAGGTAAGACTATCTATAACTAAAATAAACTCTTGCTATTTATTTAAAAAAAAAAAAAAGATCAGGGAGGAACGAAGATTACGGCCTAGGTAAGCACCTAAGCTGCTGTCTTGCACAACAATTTCAAAACAACTAAAATCAGAACGGACATCATCCAAAAACATAGGAAAGCTGGCAGAGTGGGAAATCTACAACTAGAAAGAAGGAGAGAGGCTCACGGATCAGATTGGAAGCCGCAAAGCACTGAGGTAGGGTGACGCGCATGTAGAGAGGAAGTGAGGCCCAATGCCTGGCTGGTGGGAGGGGAAAGGAAGTCCCTGATTGCACTGAACCCTTTCCAACTGTACTGAACCCCAACCCGGCCAAAACCCCGAGGACCCAGGCTCATTCGGGTGGAGTCTGTTCTGTAGAGAAAGGCAACCAGAGACTCAGAGACTGGGAGACTGGGGCATCCGGGAACTGCAGCGGGCAGGGTCTACAGTCACGCATGCGTTTGAGTGAGTGAGCACAGAGAGGTCTGACCACGGAGGCTGCTGCAGCCTCTCCATAGCAGAAGGAGTCAGATCTCCAGATTACAGAGACCCAACCCAATTCCAGGCAAGCCCCGAGGGCACCCATGCTCTTGCACAGGGAATCTGGGATGGTCAGGCAGAAATTCAGGGAAGCCGTGGAAGGCAAAGGTCAGATGGAAACTCAGGCGAGCACACAAGGGAAGCCAACACTGTCAGCTCAGCCCTGAGACTCTGCCCCATCCAAGCTGAGCACAGAGGCTTTTGCAGTTTTGCAAGTCTGATCCTATAAGACTGTCTCCAATACAGAAAGTATCCCCGAGTAGACACAGCTGATACTCACATCCAGTTGGCATAAAGGTCAATTTCTCCCAGGTATACCAACAACCATCAAGACTTAACTACCACAAGGCTCATGTATAATAACTAGGGAGGTTGACCCACTGGGCTATATAAGACACCAAACACACAAAGCCATCTTACCAACTGTGGGAAGCAGCGAAAATGCCTAGACAAGGAAATAGATCTCAAATGAAAGAGATGAAAAATATAGAGTTCAAAACCACAGTTATAAGATTTTTCAACGATTTCCTACAAAAATTCAATAAATTTAATGAGACCCAACTAAAAATTAAACATAAACTGACTGCAATGAAAAATATTATGCAGAGATCCAACAGCAGAATGGAAGGACACAAGAATCAGGTCGAAGATTAGGAATACAAAGAGCCAAAAGTCATTCCTCTGGAGAAGCAAGAAGAAAAGAGAATCCAGAAAGTTGAAGATTGTGTAAGGAGCCTCTGGGACAACTTCAAGCGTACCAACATCAGAATATGGGAGAGCCAGAAGAAGAGAGAGAGCAAGATACTGAAAACATATTTGAAGAAATAATATCAGAAAGCTTCCCCCACCTGGTAAAAGAAATAGACTTACAAATACAGGAAGTATACAGAACCCCAAACAAGAGGAATCCAAAGAGGACCACACCAAGACACATCATAATTAAAATGCCAAGGGCAAAAGACAAAAAGAGGATCTTACAAGCAGCAAGAGAAATGCAGTTAGTAACCTAGAAGGGAGCACCCATACGACTATCAGCTGATTTCTCAACAGAAACCATGCAAGCCAGAAGGGAGTGGCAAGAAATATTCAAAGTGATGAATAGCGAGAACCTACAGCCAAGATTATTGTATCTAGCAAAGTTATCATTCAGAATTGAAGGGCAGATAAATAGCTTCACAGATAAGAAAAAGCTAAAGGAGTTCATCACCACCAAACTAGTATTATATGAAATGCTGAAAGGTATTATTTAAGAAGAGGAAGAAGAAGAAAAAAAGATAAAAATTATGATCAACAAAGACATATATCAACAAGTGAATCTAAAAATCAAGTGAATTAAAAATCTGAGGAACAGAATAAACTGGTGAATATAGTAGAATCAGGAGCAAATCATGGAAATGGATTGATAATTATAAGAGGGAAAGGGGTGTGGGGGAGCAGGAAGAGACTGGATTAAAATCGTACAGCTATGGATGAGGACAATGGCGTGGGTTGGGGCGGTGGCGATGAAGGTAAGGGCAGAGGGTGGGGTGGGACCGGATGGAAGGGAGCCATGGGGTGTGTGTGTGGGGGGGGGGGGGAGAAACAATTGTAATAATATGAGCAATGAAGATTTATTTAAAAAAAAAAAAGAAAGAAAGAAATCACATGGAGATTTAAAAAACAACACAAAAGATCAATGAAACCAAGATCTGGTAGTTTGTAAAGATAAACAACATTGCTCTAGTTGGTTCGGCACAGTGGATAGAGGGTCTGAGTTTCATTCTGATCAAGGGAACATGCCTAGGTTTCAGGCTTAATCCCGTGCAAGAGGCAGCCAATCAATGATTCTCATCATTGATGTTTCTCTCTCTCCCTATTCCTTCTTCTCTGAAATCAATATATATATATATATATATATATATATATATATATATATATATACACATTGATGAACCTTTAGCCACATTCATCAAGAAACAAAGAGAGAGTACCCAAATAAATAATATCAGAAATGAAAGAGGCGAAGTAACAACTGACACCACAGAAAAACAAAGGGTTTGTAAACAAATACTAAGAACAGCTATATGCCAACAAGTTAGACAACAGCAAACTGGAAAAATTCCTAGAAAGATACAATCTTCCGAAACTCAATCAGGAAGAATTGAAAACCTGAATAGGCCAATAACAACTGATAAAATTTAAACAATATAAAAAAATAGCAAACAAAAACCCTGAATAGGCCAATAACAACTGATACAATTTAAACAGCAATCAAAAAAGCAGCAAACAAATTTGAAGAACTAACACCTAAACACCTCAAACTATTCCAAAAAATACAACAAAAAGGAAAACTTCCAAGCTCTTTGTATGAGGCCAGCATTACCTTAACTTCAAAATCAGATAAAGACACTAGAAGAAAAAGAATTACAGGCCAATATCCCTAATGAACATTGATGATGAAATCCTCAACAAAATGTTAGCAAATTAGACCCAGCAATATATTAAAAAGATCATACATACACCATGACCAAGTGGGATTTGTTCTAGGGATGCAAGGTTGGTACAATATTTGCAAATCAGTAAACATGATACATCACATAGACAAATTGAAAGTTGAAAATCACATGATCAGCTGAAACAGGTTTGGCTCAGTGGATAGAGCATCCGTCTGCGAACTGAAAGGTCCCAGGTTTGATTCCGGTCAAGGGCATGTACCTTGGTTGTGGGCACATCCCCGGTAGGGGGTGTTCAGGAAGCAGCTGGTTGATGTTTCTCTCTCATTGATGTTTCTAACTCTCTATCCCTCCCCCTTCCTCTCTGTAAAAAAACAATAAAAATGTATTTTTATAAATGATCATATCATTTTTTTAAAAATTGATATGATCATAACAATAGATACAGAAAAAACATTCAACAAAATCCAACACCCATTTTTGATAAAAACTCTCAGAAAAGGTGGAGTAGAGGATCACACCTCAACATAATAAAGGTTATATATGACAAACTTACAGCCAACATGATACTTAATGGGGGGGAAATAAAACCATTTCCCATAAGAATACAAACAAGACAAGGATGTCCTTTCACCACTCTTATTCAACATGGTACTGGAAGTCTAAGCCACAGCAATCAGAAAAGAAGAAAACAGGAAAGGCATCCAAATAAAAAGGAGGACGCAAAACTGTCATTATTCACACATCACATGATATTGCACACAGACAACACTAAAGATGCCACCAAAGAGCTACCATATTTGATAAATGAATTTGGCGATATAACAGGATACAAAATTGATGCCCAGAAATCGATGGCATTTTTACATATTAATAATGGATTCTCAAAAAGACAACCTAAAATATTCCCAGTTACCATTGCAACACAAACATTAAGATACTTAGGAATAAACTTAATCCTTGGACCAAAAGTCTTGTACTCAGAAAACTATGGGACATTGAAAAATGTGATAGAGGAAGATATTAAAAAGTAGAATAATATACAGTGCTCATGAATTGGTAGAATTAACATCATTAAAAAGTCCATACTACCCAAAGAAACCTATAGAATCAATGCAATCCCTATTAAAATACCAATGGCATATTTCACAGACCTAGAATAAATACTCCAAAAGGTATATGAAACAAAAGAGACGCTCAATAGCAGCAATAAATCTTAAAAAAGAAGAACAAAGTTGGAGGGATCGCAATAACAGGTATCAAGTTATACTACAAATCCATGGTAATCAAAACAATGAGAAATGGCACAAAAATAGCATATATGCCAGTGGAACAGAACAGAGAACCCAGAAATTAACCCAAGCCTATGATCAATTAATATTTGTCACATGCGGCAATAGCAAACAATGAAATAAAGATAGTCTCTTCAGTAAATGATGTTGGGAAAATTGGACAGATACATGCAAAAAAGTGAAACTAGACCACCAACTTACACCATAAACAAGAATAAACTCAAAATGGTTAAAAGATTTAAATGTAAGTCCTAAAACCATAAAAAATCCTAGAAGAAACCATAAGGAGCCAAATCTCAGACATCTCAAATAGCAATATGTTTGCTGACACATCTCCTAGGGCAAGGGAGATAAAAGAGAAAATATACAAATGTGATTATATCAAAATAAAGCTTCTTCATTGCAAAAAGAAATCAAAATGAAAAGGAAGCGCACGGCATGGGAGAACATATTTGTCCATTATGTATCTGATAAGGAGTTTATTTCAAAAATGAATAGGGAACTCATACAACTTAACCAAAGACAAACAATCCAATTTAAAAAATGGGAAAAGACCTAAGTAGACAATTTTCCAAAGTGGACATACAGATGGCCAAGAGACATATGAAAAATGCTCAGTCACTGATCATCAGAGAAATGCAAATTAAAATGAAATGAAGTATCATGTCACACCTGTCAGAATGGCTACAATCAACAAATGACAAGTGCTATTGAGAATGTGAAGAAAACTGCCATTTGACACATGATCTCACTTTTAGGAATATATGTTCCTAAGAATCCTAAAACATCAATCAGAAAGAATATATACACCCCTATGTTTATAACAGCACAATTTACAATAACTAAGATCTGGAAACAGCCTAAGTGCCCCTCAGTAGAGGAGTGAATAAAGAAAGCTGTGGTACACCATGGAATGATATGCAGCAGTAAAATAGGAGGAGCTCTTTCCCTTTGAGACATCATGGAGGGACCTGGAGAGTATCATGCTAAGTGAAATAAATCACTCATAGAAAGACAAGTATCATATAATCTCACTCACATGTGGAGTCTAATTAACAAAATAAACTGATGGACAAAACAGAACCAGAGACATAGAAGCATGGAACAGGCTGTCAAATATCAGAGGAAATGCTGTGGTGTGAAGAGATCAACCAAAGAACTTGTATGTGTATATGCATGACCCATGGACATATAGGTGAAGGCCTGAGGCAGGGGTGCAGGCTAGAAGGAGTCATTAGGAGGTGGTGGGGGAGCTAATAGGATTTATGTAACACTTTCAACAATAAAGATTTTTTTAAATAGTATGTCACTATAACTCATAGATACAGAAAACAAATTGATGGTTGCCAGATGAGAAGGTGGTTGGGACAACAGTTAAGCAAGGGGGAAGGATTAAGATTTAAAATTGTCAATTATAAAAACAGTCATGGGGATTTAGAGTACGGCATACGGAATATAGCCTATAATATTATAATAACTATGTATGGTGTCAGATGGTACTACACTGATATGAATGATCACTTCGTAGGTTACATAAATGTCTAGTTATTTTGTTGTACACCTGAAACTAATATAATATTGTATGTCAACAGTAGTTGAAATAGAAAACAATTCATTTGAAAATGACAGCATGACAGTAGAATAAAAATAGACACATAGGAAAACCGATTTGGCTCAGTGGATAGACCATTGGCCAGCAGACTGAAGGGTCCCCGGTTCAATTCTGGTCAAGGGCATGGACCTTGGTGGTGGGCACATCACCAGTGGGGGGTGAGCAGGAAGCAGCTGATGGATGTTTCTCTCTCATCGATGTTTCTAGTTTCTCCCTCTTTCCCTTGCTGTCTGTAAAAAATCAATAAAATATATTTTAAAACATTTTTTTAAGTTTTATATATATATATATTTTATTGGTTTTGTACAGAGAGGAAGAGAGAGATAGAGAGCTAGAAACATCAATGAGAGAGAGTCATCGCTCAGCTGCCTCTTGCACACCCCCTACTGGGGATATGCCCGCAACCAAGGTACATGCCCTTGACTGGAATCAAACCCGGGACCTTTCAGTCCCCAAGCCGATGCTCTATCCATTGAGACAAACCAATTTCGGAAAAATATATATTTTTTAAATAGAACATAGATCAATGGAACAGAATAGAGAGTCCAGAAATAAAAGGATGCCTTTATGGTCAATTAACATATAACAAAGGAGTCAATGAACATTCACTGGAGTAAAGAATGTCTATTAAATAAATGGTGTTGAGAAAATCAGACAGATGTATGCAAAGAATAACTAGACCCCCTTCTGACACCATTTATAGAATAAACTCAAAATGGATGAAAGACTTAAAAGTAAATCCCAAAACCATAAAACTCCCGGGGGGGAGAGGGGGGGAGGACATAGGCAATAAAATCACTAACGTTTTCTTAACGATATTTTTTCTGATATATCTCCTTGGGCAAAGGAAACAAGAAAAATAAATTGGACTACATCAAACTAAAAGGTTTGCATACCAAAAGAAATCATCAACAACAACAACAAAAAGACAACCTACCCATTGGAAGAATAGGTTTCCAATGATACATGTGATAAGGGGTTAATGCCCAACATTTATAAAAGTATTCATACAACTCCACACCAAAAAAAAAAATCAAATTAAAGAGTGGGCAGAGGCCCGAGCCAAATTGGCTCAGCGGATAGAGCATCAGTCTGCAGACCAAAGAAAGGGTCCCAGATTTGATTCCGGTCAAGCGCACATACCTTGGTGCAGGCTGCTCCCCAGCCTGGGCAGATGTGTTTCTCTCTCATTGATGTTTCTCTCTGTCTTTCCTTCTCTCTTCCACTCTCCCTAAAAATCAGTGGGGAAAATGTCCTTGGATGGTAATAAATAAATAATTTAGACAACAATTAGAACAGCAAGAATTGACAAATGGTCTGGTGGAAGAAAAAAAATTTCAGTTCTAATAATTCCCTATTAAAACACATTCGCCCCCCCCTCCTAAAATTACCCTCATTTTTATTAGAGAGCCAAATTAAGACCTATTTATTTACTGCATTGAGTTTAGTTACAATTTGGCCTGATTGTTTGCATGAACACAAGTATAACAGTTGATCACATTGAATTTTAAAAATGTATGCTTTGCTGGAATCTCATGATTGAGCTTTCATTAGCCCTGCAGGATGAAGAAGCCAAGCCACCTAGCTGCCATCAGGCTTTCCTGTAATACTGTAGACATGGATAAATTCCTCAAGTTGAGATCCCCAATGATGTCTTGAGGCCCCTTCTTTGCCATCTCTCAGGAAAGCAGCCTTCGTTCCTTACCTGAAGAGACTGCCATGAACCACGTGACCAGGCAAGGTACCAGACTTTCTCCAAGGGGCTCACATCTGCCTCTTTCCTTAAAGCTTGGCGGTGACATCCAGAGTCTGCGCATGTCTCTCTCAGCCATGACACTCCAGTCCATGTCCTTTAAACAAAACTACCCCTGGAAACTAGTCCTATTGAATTCATGCAAAGAAACATATTGCCATGACTCACTCATTAAGAATTGCCATATTCTGAAGGAATCAGGCGGAAAAAAAAATATAATTTACCAAATTGCTTTAAAAATGCTTCCTGATATCTGAAAAATAAACATTTTAAGAATCAGCAATACTTTCAACAAAAGTTACAAAAACTATATAATTACTTTCAGTTTATTCGGTCCAGTCACGATTTTTTTCTGGTTTTTCTTGCCAATACTCCTATAAATCCAGACATTTTATAGAGTTCTAAAAGTTTTCATTCAGTTTGAAGGAGGTGATCTGAAAATGTCAGAGTCCCTTCCATGGATCCCTCAGAAGATGTAACATTTTCCCAAATGCCTTATAACAAAACAGTGACTGTCTCTCAGCGACAAAAAGAAATTTAAAATGACTCAATTATGGATTTGATTATAATAGAATCTTGTCCTTCTGCAAAACAGAGTATTCCAAGATAACAATTAGAGTTGTTATTTCATTATTTGAAAAAGCTTCCCATGTACCTTAAGCAGAAACTTTTTCTTCATAAGGAAAGAAAACAAATCCTTGAGGCACTCCAGAGCCTATTAGAATGACCAAAAGCCAATTCTATGTCAAAATAGCTTCTTAAAATTCCAACCCTGGGAAGATTGTCAAATTTATTTATTTTTATTTTTATTTTTATTTTTATTTTTTTACATATTTTATTCATTTTTTTTACCCCCCTCCCTCCCTCCCACATATCCCCTCCCTCCCCAGAGTTTTATGTCCATTGGTTGTACTTATATGCATGTATACAAGTCCTTCGGTTGATCTATTATCTCCCCCAGATCTTCCTCCCCTCCCCACTGTAATTTGACAGTCTGCCTGTTGATTACTTTCTCTATCTCTGTCTCTTGGTTCATCAGATTATAAAGAGCTTTATCGTCCACCAATGAGTGAGGTCATGTGGTATTTCTCTTTCATTGATTGGTTTATTTCACTCAGCATGATGTTCTCCAATTCCATCCAGGTTGCTGCAAATGATGAGAATTCCTTCTTTTTTATGGCAGCATAGTATTCCATTGTGTAGATGTACCAAAGTTTTTGGATCCAATCATCTGCTGACGGGCACCTAGGCTGTTTCCAAATTCTGGCTATTGTAGATTGTGCTGCTATGAACATAGGGGTGCAAATATCCTTTCTGATTGGTGTTTCTAGTTTCTTGGGGTATATTCCTAGAAGTGGGATTACTGGGTCAAATGGGAGTTCCATTTTCAGTTTTTTGAGGAAACTCCACACTGTTCTCCACAGTGGTTGCACCAGTCTGCATTCCCACCAGCAGTGCACGAGGGTTCCTTTTTCTCCCCAACCTCGCCAACACTTGTAGTTTGTTGATTTTTGATGTTGGCCATTCTGACAGGTGTGAGATGGTACCGCATTGTTGTTTTGATTTGCACCTCTCGGACAATTAGTGACTTTGAGCATGTTTTCATGTGCTTTTTGGCCTTCCTTCTGTCTTCTTTTGAATATATTCTATTTAGGTCCATTGCCCATTTTTTAATTGGATCATTCATCTTCCTATTATTTATTTGTATAAGCTGTCTGTAGATGTTGGAGATTAAACCTTTATCAGTGGTATTATTTGCAAATATGTTCTCCCACACTGTGGGCTTTCTTGTTGTTTTGTTGATGGTTTCTTTTGCTGTACAAAAGCTTTTTATTTTGATGTAGTCTCATTTGTTTATTTTCTCTTTAGCTTCCATTGCCCTAGGGGCAGTACCAGTGAAGAAGTTCTTTTGGCATACGTCGGAGATTTTGCTGCCTGTGGATGTTTCTAGTATTTTTATGGTTTCCCGTCTGATGTTTAAGTCCTGTATCCATTTTGAGTTTATTTTTGTGAATGGTGTAAGTTGGTGATCTAGTTTCATTCTTTTGCATGTGTCTGTCCAATTTTCCCAACACCATTTATTGAAGAGACTGTCTTGACTCCATTGTATATTCGTGCCTCCTTTGTCAAATATTAATTGAGCATAGTGATTTGGGTTGATATCTGGGTTCTCGATTCGATTCCATTGATCTATATGTCTGTTTTTGTGCCAGTACCAGGCTGTTTTGAGAACAGTGGCTTTGTAATATAGTTTGAAGTCTGGTATTGAGATCCCTCCTACTTTACTCTTCTTTCTCAGGATTGCTGTGGCTATTCGGGGTCTTTTATTGTTCCAAATGAACTTTTGGAGAGTTCTTTCTAGGTCAGTGAAATATGTCGTTGGTATTTTAATGGGAATGCATTGAACTTATAGATTGCTTTAGGAAGTATGGACATTTTGATGATGTTGATTCTACCAATCCATGAACATGGTATGTTCTTCCATCTCCTTACATCTTCCTCTATCTCTTTTTTCAGTGTCGTGTAGTTTTCTGCATATAGGTCCTTTACTTCCTTAGTTAAATTTATTCCTAGGTATCTTAATTTTTTTGGTGCGATGGTAAATGGAATTGCTTTTTTAGCCTCTGTTTCTGTAGTTTCGCTGTTGGTGTATAGAAATGCCATGGATTTCTTGGCATTAATTTTGTATCCTGCTACGTTGCCAAATTCATTTATTAAGTCAATTAGTTTTTTAATGGAGTCTTTTGGGTTTTTTATGTACAATATCATGTCATCTACAAATAAGGATAACTTTACTTCTTCTTTTCCAATTTGGATGCCTTTTATTTCCTCCTCTTGTCTAATTGCAATGGCTAGTACTTCCAGAACTATGTCAAACAGGAGTGGCGAGAGTGGGCATCCCTGTCTTGTTCCTGTTCTTAGAGGGAATGGTTTTAGTTTTTGCCGATTGAGTATAATGTTGGCTGTGGGTTTATCATATATAGCTTTTATTATGTTGAGGTATGATCCTTGTACTCCCACCTTGTTAAGAGTTTTTATCAGGAAGGGGTGTTGGATTTTATCAAATGCTTTCTCTGGGTCAATTGATATGACTATATGATTTTTATCTTTCAATTTGTTTATGTGATGTATCACGTTTATTGATTTGCAGATATTGTACCATCCTTGCATTCCTGGAATAAATCCTGCTTGGTCATGGTGTATGATCTTTGTGATGTTCTTCTGGAGTCGATTTGCTAGAATTTTGTTGAGGATTTTGGCATCTATGTTCATGAGGGATATTGGCCTATAATTCTCTTTCATTGAGTTGTCTTTGTCTGGTTTTGGTATTAGGGTGATGCTGGCTTCATAGAAGGAGTTTGGAAGTATTCCTTCCTCTTGGATTTTTTGGAGTAATCTGAGGAGGATGAGTTTTAGTTCTTCCTTGAATGTTTGGTAAAACTCTCCTGTGAAGCCATCTGGCCCTGGGCTTTTGTTTGCTGGAAGATTTTTGATGACTGTTTCAATTTCTTCCCACGTCACTGGTCTATTGAGATTTTTAGATTCTTCCTGATTGAGTTTTGGCAGTTTGTATTTTTCTAGGAATATGTCCATTTCCTCCATGTTGTTCAATTTGTTGGAATAGAGTTGTTCATAGTATTTTGTAACAATCTGTTGTATTTTGGTTGGGTCTGTTGTTATTTCACCTCTTTCATTTCTGATTTTGTTTATTTGGGTCCTCTCTCTTTGTTTCTTGGTTAGCCTGGCTAGAGGTCCATCTATCTTGTTTATCCTTTCAAAGAACCAGCTCTTGGTTTTGTTGATCTTGTGTATTGTTTTTTTGTTCTCTATGTCGTTTATCTGTGCTCTGATTTTTGTTATTTCCTTCCTTCTGCTTACACTGGGTTTTTCTTGTTGCTCTTTTTCTAATTCTTTGAGTTGTAGAGTTAGATCATTTGTTAGCCTTTTTTCTAGTTTTTTGCAATAGGCTTGTAAGGATATGAACTTCCCTCTCAAAACTGCTTTTGCTGTGTCCCATAGATTTTGGATTGTTGTGTTTTCATTGTCATTTGTTGCCAGGATGTTTTTAATTTCTTCCTTGATTTCTCTGGTAACCCAGTCCTTGTTTAATACCATGTTGTTTAGTCTCCATGTGTTTGATTTCTTTGGATTATTTTTATTGTAGTTAATTTCCAGTTTTATGCCATTATGATCTGAGAAGATGCTTGATATGATTTTTATCTTCTTGAATTTGAAGAGACTTTGCCTATGTCCCAAAATGTGGTCTATCTTTGAGAATGTCCCATGTGCACTTGAGAAGAATGTATATTCTGTGGCTTTGGGGTGGAATGTTCTGAAGATGTCAATTAATTCCATCTGGTCTAGTGAGTCATTTAGGATTGATATTTCTTTGCTGATTTTTTGTTTAGATGATTTGTCAAAGGGTGACAGTGGGGTATTAAAATCTCCTACTATGATTGTATTGCTATTAATCTCTCCCTTAATGTCTTCCAGCAGGTTTTTTTTTTATGTATTTGGGTGCTCCTATATTGGGTGCATATATATTTACCAGGGTTATTTCTTCTTGTTGGATTGTTCCCTTTAGAATTATGAAGTGGCCTTCATTATCTCTTGTTATGTCCTTCACTCTGAGATCTAATTTGTCAGATATAAGTATTGCTACCCCAGCTTTTTTTTCATTTCCATTTTCCTGGAAAACTTTTTTCCATCCCTTCACCCTCAGTCTGTGTGCATCTTTTTTTCTGAGGTGGTTTTCTTGTAGACAACAGATGTATGGGTCTTGTTTTCTTATCCAATCTGACACCCTATGTCTTTTGATTGGAGCATTTAATCCATTTACATTTAAGGTTATTATTGATAGGTACTCATTTGACGCCATTTTTATTCTATACCCGTGTTCCTTGTTCACTTCCTATTTCTTTATTTTTACAGTAGACCCTTTAGCATTTCTTGCATTGCTGGTTTGGTGGAGATAAATTCCTTCAGTCTTTTTTTGTCTGTGAAGCTCCTGATTTCTCCTTCAATTTTGATTGATAGCCTTGCTGGGTACAGTGTTCTTGGATTCAGACCCTTCGTTTGCATGATTTTGTATATTTCATCCCATTCCCTTCTGGCCTGATATGTTTCTGTTGAGAAATCAGTTGCTAGTCTGATGGGGGTTCCTTTGTATGTTACTTTCTGTCTCTCTCTGGCTGCTTTTAAGATTCTTACTTTGTCGCTGTTGTTTGCCACTTTAATTATAATGTGCCTTGGAGTCTGTTTTCTGGGATTCATTTTGCTTGGGACTCTGCGAGCATCTTGGATTTGTGTGGGTTTTTTCTTCTCTATCTCAGGAAAGTTTTCAGTCATTATTTCTTGAAATACTTTTTCCATGTCTACCTCAGTTTCCTTTCCTTCAGGAACCCCTATTATTCGAATATTATTTTGTTTTGTATTGTCCCAAAGCTCCTGTAGACTCTCCTCCTGCTTTTTAATCTTTTTTTCTAGAAGCTGCTCTAATTGGGTATTTTTTTCCATCTTGTCTTCTAGCTCACTGATGCGGTCCTCTGCTTCATCTAGTCTACTCTTGATGCTTTCTATTGAGTTCTTCATGGTAGCGATGTCATTTTTTATTTCTTCTTGGTTCTTCTTCAGTTCTTCATGGCTCTTCTTCCATTCCTCATGGTTCTTCCTCATTTCTTCTTGGTTATTGTCAAATTTCTCTTCCATTCTTTTTAGCCAACCTATGATCATTATTCTGAACTCTTGCTCTGGTAGGCTGCTTGTCTCTGACTCGTTTACTTCCTTTTCTGGTGATGCCTGCTTTTCTTTCATGTGCGGGGTATTTTTTTGTCTTCCCATAGTATCTCTTTTTCAGGATGTCTGGTTATGTGGTATTCCTTCCCTTGCGTTGATTTAAAGGTGCAAGATATAACACTACCAGGTACAACACAAGAGGCACTTAACAGGAATGTATTTACAATATTAATAACCTCTAATAAAGGTGACCACTAGAGAAAGGCAAATTAGGGGATAGGAGAGAAGGAAGGAAGGTAAAAATAAAATAAAGAAAAAAAATAAAAAATAAAGAAAAATAAATAAAAATAAAAAGAAATAATTAAATAAAAAAGTGGGATAAAGAGATAGTCAAAGAAGAAAAGAAGAAAAAAAAAGGAGAAAGAAAAAAAAGGTAAAAAAAAGTAATAATAAATTGAAATTGGAAAACAGGGAAATATAGAAAGAGAGAGAGAGAGAGAGAGAGAGAGAGAGAGAGAGAGAGAAAGAGAAAGAGAGAGAAGAAGCAAACTAAAAGAGAAGTGAGAGACAAACTATATATATGTGGAGAAAATTACCATAAAACAACCACTGAGCCCAGTCAATGCCAGTAACAATACTTGGTGATTAGTACAAACTACAATATCTACTATTATTAAGTAAGGCTATGATATACAGAGGTAAAAGAAACAAACAAAAACAGAGTACTTTTAAGAAATTCAGAGCAACAATAATAACACAGGAATAAGCATAACAGTTTCACTAAAAAGCATAAAAATTCACAATAATCAACCTTCACACAAACAATGAGAAAAGTATAGAAAGTAGAACAGTTTTTTTTTGTTTTTTGTTTTTTTAACTAGTTAATATAGTGCAGAGAATGGTATTTATACACTTGGATCAGGGGTTGGAACTTAGGTCTATAAGTATAGTGAGAGCTTTAGCAGAGGGTATACAGAAAGAATAGAGGAAAAACTAAAGCCGGAAAGGGATAGGATAAACCGGAGACTAAAAGATTAAAGTTTAGTAAGAGAGTGATGTTTTAAAGGTCGAGTTGAGATAGGGTTGAATGGTTCTATAGTAGAGATTAAAATAGAATGAAGGTTATTCCCAATGTAAAATGAAGAAATAAAATGGTACTGGAGAGGAGAAGAAGAAAGAAAAAAAATTGCAAATTAGCAGTAGTAATAGTGATGATAGAGATTTAAAAAAGTAATAATTGAAAAGGTAAAATCAAGTAAGGAAAAAAGAAAAAAAATCGTTTCTTCAGTAAAAGATGTAAAAAATGAAAATTAAATAAAAGATGTAAAAAATGTCAATAAAATAAAGAATAGTAAAATTAACATAAAAACGTCCAGTAGTGATCATTCACTTCTTCTGTTATTGTATTTGGCATGCCTGATTCTCGGACCAGAGAGTCTTGCAGTTCCCTGCATTCCACTGCACCTCAGTTTTGTAAAGTAGTCCTCAATTTTAGGTAGGCTATATCTTAGTTATTTTTGTCCACTTATTTTTTATTAGTTAAAAGAAAAAGAAAAAGGAAAAAAAAAGGGAGAAAAAGAAAAAAAAAAAAGGAGAAAAAGAAAGAAAAAAAAAAGGAGAAAAAAAAAAGGAGGAAAAAAAAAAAAAAAAAGGCAGTTTGTATTTCAGTCCTTAGGTGTCAGTGTTACTGGTTTGACCTCCCAGTCTTTAGGTTGCTCTGGCCTTCTTTCTCTGTGGCTCTAGCGGGCAGAGTACCATCTGGTTCCCAAACTATCTCTTTTGGCTCCAATCCCTTGTTTCCAGGAAGGCAATTTCCCCCTGCAATTTCCCAGATATGCCCAACTGGGCGGTCCTTCCCGAGTATTCAGATGCAAGAGGGTGAGGGGGATCAGAGGTGTCCAGGTGTTCAGCCCTTGGCGGGACAGCCGCGGTTCCTAACAATCTGTCTGTGTCCCACTGGCGTTTTAGAAAAAGACCTGCTTCTGGGGATGGTTACGCCAACCCCTGGACTGGGTTTCGCCAGACACGTTTCTAGCTGCAGCCTTCTATGGGCACAGCTCTGGTGCGGGCTGCCGAGGCGCTCCGGGGCTACAATAGAGGCGGGGCCACGGTGCTCCGGGGCCGCACTGGGGGCGGGGCCTCGCGGCTCTCCGGGCTTCAATAGAGGTGGGGCCGCGGCACTCCGGTGCTGCACTGGGGGCGGGGCCTCGCGGTGCTCCGGGGCTACCACTGCCTCTGCCCCCAGAACCCTCAGGCTATCACCTCAAACTCTGACCTTCCCGTGGGTAGTTGTAGAGCTACCTTGAATCCAGGCGTTTGCTCCCTTGGGGCGTCACCGGTGTTCTGGGCGTCACCGGTGTTCGATGGACTCCTCCGCAGTGGGTCCTCCAGGCCGGAGATGCTCGTCCTTTCCTGTATGGCGATGCAGCCTGGGTAGCAGCCTTCCTGCTGAGCCCGGAGCTCTGGGAGAAGTCGGCGGCGCCGGTCACCCGGTCAGGAAATCCCGTCCAGCTGACCCTTCCTTACCCTCCTTGACAGATCCGTTGCCCCTTAGCTGCTAACAAACACTCCCTGAGCTACTCAGACGCTGCTCCTGTGTGTCTTGGGACCAGAGTTAGAACAAGTCCGTCTGTTCGGTCGCCATCTTCGAGCTCCGCCCAAATTTATTTTATCAAAAGATTGTATATCATCATTATTAAATGGTATTAAACTATTTATTCATTCAAAGTAACAAAAGGGTATTAAACATACACACAAGCTAGTGAAACTTAAGTTCTCACGATTAAGGTCACTTTTTTAAGTAATTAACTATCTGATTAAAATAACACAATATATAATCATTTCAATAATTTGTAGAATTTTTCCTTCCTAAGCAAATATAGGAAAAACGTTTTCCCTTTAAACAGACTGGAAAAGGACTACACAAATTCTGTTTAGCTTATTTTAAATTCATTTATCTAATTAAATTTATTATTCAGATTACCTATAATTTCTTTTAAATTTTCTCTTCACACTCCTTCTATAATTTTCATAAATCTTATTATTCAGTTATCTTTAGAACAACTTACTTTCCTTTTCTCTTCAAAAGTGCATCTCCATACCATACAATTGCTTTCCCATTATTTAGAATTTATAATTGATAACTCTTAAAAATCTTAATGTTTAGATGACAAGTAAGTACACAATATTTCTCAGATTAGCCGAAACCAGTTTGGCTCAATGGATAGAGCATCGGCTTGGGGACTGAAGGGTCCTGGGTTCAATTCCAGTCAAGGGCATGTACCTTGGTTGCGGGCACATCCCCAGTAGGGGGTGTGCAAGAGGCACCTGATCGATGTTTCTAACTCTGTATCTCTCTTCCTTCCTCTCTGTACAAAATCAATAAAATATTATATATATATATATATATATATATATATATATATATATTTCTCAGTTTAGCAATACATTCACATTTTAAGAGTTATATTTCAAATAAAATATAAGACATATTCATTAACAGATTCAAATCCATCTTCTAGAGTTTCTGCAATAAAAATCCAAAAGTAGGCAAACTCAAATTAATATTCTAGTATCTCAAAATACCTAGGTGTTTAATAATTTTTATTATTTAACCCAGAAATTCCAAAGATTTAAGTTGCCAAAGACTTTGGAAAAAATACATTTAGGCATAAAATTATCAATGAAAAGCTTTATCATAAACCCTACATTTAAGTTGCATATATATATTATGTCTTCATGACTTTGAGATTTTAAAGTGAATTATTATTACCCAAGACATTTTCTTGGCAAATATTATAATGGGGATAAGTCATGGGCTAATTCTTCTTTATGAAATAGGAGTGTCTCCCTTTCCCACTGCTATTTCTGCAGAACTGGTCCTCCTAGGAAAAAGACTTGGAGGGTTAGAAGGTTTTACTTCCCATATTTTTCTTTCTGAGTAGACTGTAACAACATGAAATCTTGCATATCCCAAGAGATCTTAAAAACAGAAACAAACAAAAACCCCTACAGTAAATAAATAAATAAATAAATAAATAAATAAATAAATAAATAAATAAATAAATAATAAGTACTCTCAAAAGTATAGACTGGGCCCTAATTGATTTGGCTCACTGGATAGAGCATGAGCCTGTAGACTGAAGGATCCCAGGTTCAATTCTGCTCAAGGGCACATGGCCAAGTTCCGGGCTCCATCGACAGTAGGGGGCAGAGGCCACCAATCAATGTTTCTCTCTCACCATTGATGTTTATATCTCAATCTCTCTCTCACCCTTCCTCTCTGAAATCAATTTTTTAAAAACTATAGACTAGGACATTAGCCTTAGAATCCTATCTCACACTAAACAAGCAGAGCAAATGACCTTTGGTTCTGAGGAGCACAAAACCCACACAGCAAACACAGTGGATTCCCTATGTTCATAAAACGGCAAAGAGCAAACTAAGTGCCCAATAGATAGAAAACAAATAAAGTACATCAGTAACCAAAGTTACATTACAGACAGACAGAAAAAACCTCCCACTAGCTAAAAATTTCTGCTGGCTGATGCCTTGAGAGGGAGAGCAGGAAGGGTCCCCAAAATTGACAATGGTCAGCAGCTGCTGGGATGTTCCTACAATCCCATCCTTAAACAAATTAAACCAAACAACAATCAACAGAGACACTCTTATATACCCTGCTAGACATCCAGTGCATGAAATTTGTCCTGGCTGGCAATCAGGATCGATCTGTGGGGTGACAAGCAGAGTGATCAGGGCCCCCACTGGCACCTGCCTTGCCTGGCCTGTGGCCTGTGGGCTGGATGCAGCTCCTGCGTTGAGTGTCTGCCCCTTGGTGGTCAGTGTGCATCAGAGTGATCGTTCATTTTGCCGTTCATTCTGCCGTTCAGTCAATTTGCAATTAGACTTTTATTATATAGAATTTACAGTCACACACAACCTACCAACAAGAACTTCACACATGCTCCTTGCCTTTCTAGCCACAGACACCACAGAATGCCCTGTGTAAAAGCAAACAAAACTGAAGCAGGGCAATGTCTTCCATCCCAAAGGGGATTAGGCTAAAGGTTTGGAGGCCAGGTCAAGGACCGCTGGAGGTCTTTTGTCATCCAGAGCTGATCAGACTCAACCAGGAAATGCATGCCTTAAGACCAGACATGAGGAGTACAATGTCTCCCCTTCCATACATAGTACATGCTTCCTTATAAGGAACCCAGATGGGAAACAGCCACTGCTTCTCATGCCATACACACACACTTGATTCCTCCTACAAAAACACTTGATTCAACTTAGGTCTCAGGTGAGATGATGGAGTTTGCCAAACCTATGGCTGAGATTCAAAACAGGAGAATTCCTGCCAGCGCTGCAAGTAAGAGTCCAGGGCTCAGCCTGAGAACCAAACCCCCCCTCCACCCCCCCCCCCGCGATCCTTCCCATTCCCTGGTCCAGGCAGTAAGTAGAATGCCAACACTCATCCCAGAGAGTCATTTGCTTACACCCCTCATGTTCCCCAAAATATGTAAACAGACAATCAATGGGTTCATGCTGCTTGTCACTACTTGGGCCAATTAAGCAGAGATAGGGTTGAATCATACATGAGCATTTTTTCTAATACTGCTGGCATTATGGGAGTGCAATAGGTCACATGCCAGCTGCCTATATTGGGTAGAATGACAAAGATTACATGGGAAAGTGGTTAAAGGGGCAAATGGGTAGTTTACAGATATGCAAAAGGGCTGCGGATTTTCAAAGGGCTTAGTGATACGCAAGGTTTGGGGTGTTCAAGTGACTCATGATATGCAAAGAGAAAGTTATCAAAGGGCTGGAGATTCTGGTTTCTGGATCTGGTTTCTGCAACAAAGTTGTTCATCTTTCCATGATCATAGGCAGTTCCAAATGGGAAGGAAGGGCTGCATTTTCTGGTGAGCTCCCAAATGTGACTGCCATCCAGGTTAGATGTGCCTTCTCTAATCAAAACAAAACAATCACAGTTAACAGCATAATTATTTTTCTTACAATTCTAGCTGGTTCCCCAACATTCTATTTCTGCCCCTATTAGCAGCCTTCAACTACAAGAAGTTGGGAGGAACTTCATGCAGGGACTGCTGTGAGGTAGAAAAGACAAACTATGCCCACGGATGGATGCACCTTCTCCCTCTGACACAAGTCTTCATTTTCAGGTCAGGCAGTGTGGGCGACAACTGGATTCACATTTTCAACCTGGTGAATGAGGTGGTGAAGAGGATTGATAAGTATGGATCTTTATGCTGTGAGGTGTTTCCCCTGCTGGGCAGAACACATATAGACTAATGGGCATGGGCATCCCTCAGGGCAGGGGCACAGACCCCAGAGCAGGGCTCTGAAGCAGGAAAGGACAGACCAGTCTGGTCCCAACAGGTCTTGGAGACTTTGCTTGGCTCCAGGTTGGGAGCCAGACCATAGAGCAAGGAACACAGGCTGCCACTGAGGGCCTCATAGCTTAGGGAAAAGGCAAGCCAGTAGTAATACAGTCAGTTGCTGAACACCTGGGTAAATGGTGCTGAGGGAAAATGGGAAAAGGCATTGCACTCATAAAACAACTTGAAGGAAAAAAAAAATTCCTAAAAAAAAAAAATTCAGGATGGCTTGAGAGAGCATGCAGAAATTTGAACTACGCCTTGAAACGAGAGGGTCGCAGGACCAAGTGGAGACTGCCTGTGGAGAGAGTGGTCTATTTGACTTAGAGTGAAGTTAACACTGAGGAGGGAAGGGAACGAGGCTGGACTGTCACAGTGGGACTAAGGCGATGGAGGTTCATAATGCTAGTCCAAGGGTGTGGCACTTCCTACTGTGAACAATAGGAGGTATGGAAACATCTTGAGCAATATTGTGAAGTGATCCAGGTTGAGTTGCTACAAGAAAATCCTAGTGATTGTGGGTAAAATGGAACAAGATCCAGGAACAATAGCAAGCAGAGCTAGGAATTCATGGTAGCCATTTAGCTAAAGGATAATGGAGGGAAGCAGATGAATAAGACAGTGGCCAGGAAGAGAAAAGTGAGGAGTGTATTCTTACGAAGAGAAAGAAAAATTTAAAATGAGATGAGGTGGGGAAGACAGGCAAGAAGGGAAGAGAGTGAAGATCCAAAGAAATTGACAGTAAAAGAAAATGTTCACACATGATGCACAGGTGTGTATCTCCCTGTGTGTGCAGCAGGCATGGGCACATGCGGGGTGTGCCTGCATACATGCCTGTGTGAGTGTGAGAGACTAAAGGATTTTGAGGTACAGGGCTGGAGCAGGAATCCACCCAGGAATTTTCTTCCAGGAAGGAGCATGATCTTCAAAGAATTCTTCACTTAACTCATGGGAACCACTGGGGTTTGGAAAATGGGCCCAAAGTGGAAAAGTTGGGGTGGGGGACAGCATAGGTGTCATGCACCCCTCTGGCTGCTCATTAGGGTCATTCTAAGCCTATGTCTGTGTCATCTCACGAGGAGTGCTTTATCCCCAGCCCAAAACAACGGATATCCTTCATCGTCTATTCCACAAAAGGCATAACCATCCTGTCCCTCACCTCAGACAAGTAAGTACTGCTTAATCACCTAAGGCAGGCCCATTGGGCCAGGCTGAAAGGAAAGCCAGTGGGTGAGGGGTTCCCTGAGACAGAAAGGGGCAGAACACTGGTATGCAGGTTGAGCTGGGCTGAGCTCCCCTCAGTGGCCAACCTGGCCCCAGCCCCGAGCCCCCTCTGCACCAAGCTATACTGGCCCCGACCACCCCTGTCCTTCTAGACCACCCCTGTCCTGAGTCCCTCCCTCCGTTTTCTTAGCACAGGCTGGCTTTGAGCCATCCTATGATCTGGTACCAAGAGGCGTGGTCCTTTATGAATGTGGCCCGTGTCTTCACCTGCTGTGCTCTCTCACTCTTTGCCCTGGCCAGTGGGCTTGGGGCCCGGACAGATTCAGAACCAGAAAGGAGGTGGTTTTTGCATTGAAGGGACAGGCTTCAGTGGGCAGAAGCTGGGTCCCCTGGTGTATCTGAGGCAGGAGCCCCTGAATTGTGAACAGCAGGTGGGCTGGGTGTTTGAGGAAGGCAGCCATTCCTACATCCCAGGTGGGCCGTGGCAGCCCCATCCTGGTGCCCACACCTGACAGTGGAAAGTTATGGAGCTCTGATTAGCCGGGAGGCAGAGATTCCCATGGTCACACAAGAGTGGAACCCAGTTCAGAGTGGGTGAGGCCCCCAGACAGTGACAGACGCTTTGGAGAGGCTGCAGCCCAGGATTTGTGGCACAGGGTGCTGTGCAGGCCCTGGGAGAGAGTCAGGAGCAGCAGCACGATGCAGGGACAGCCAGGCTGCAGGAGCAGGTAGGGGCCAGCGCATGGCCATAGCTCCCGTGTCCAGCTAGTGGAGGAGCAGGAGGGCCTGGCTGCTCTCCCGACAAGGGGAGGGAAGGCGAGGTTCTCATTCGATGTGTGCCTTGTGTTTAGGACAGAGAGACCTGGGTGGGTTTGAGGTGGGTGAAAGCAAGTCCATGGGCAGGGACTCTGGAGATGGCAGGGAGAGTGGCAATGGGGGCTGGGCCTGGGCCTCCGGGGAAGAGCACCTCCTGGGGTCAGGGAGACCACTGCCTCTTCCAAAAGCTTGGGCTCAGGACAAGCTGTGGGGGCCCTGGAGGCCCTCCGGGTCCTCTCTGGAAGGTGAAGGCGGGCCGGCCCGTCTTCGACTGGGGTGCCAAGAGTGTGAAATCCTGGGCTGGGAGGCCACACTGTAAGAGAAGGTCTTCTGGAGGCTGCAGGAGCCGGGCTCCTTCAGCAGCAGAGCTTAGAAGGGGGCTGGCAGGGCAGTGCCATGGAGAACCAGCTCAGGAGAGCAAGGCCGGGCAAGCTGGGTCCTGGGCCAGAGCTGGGGAGGGCTGGCAGGGCAGCGTGTGTGCACTGCTGTGGGAAACATGCAAACCTTCCAGAGTGTGGTGAGCGTGGGAGCGTGTTTGTGCTGCGCTGGACACGGCCTGGCTGGGCCTCACTGGCCACGGACCCACCCCTCCCTGCTGGGCTCTGCCAGTTCGCCCCCATGGCAGCCCCTCTTGTGCCTGCAGTGAGACATCGGCCTTCTGGTCCAGACTCAGCTCTGCCTTCTGTGGCAGCTCCTCCCTTTCCCTTGGGTCATCCTGAGCCTCAGCCCCCAGCGCATGCCCCCACCCTGCCAGCTCCATGCACTGGCAGTGGGGACAGGTGCTGCCCTGGCAGCCTGCAGAGGACGCTCTTCCCTGCAAAGCAGCCCAGGCCTCTTCCCCAGCCACCTTGTTCTCAGGAGGCCAGGAACCTTTCATGTGCACTAGGCAGCTTGACTACTTCCTGTAACACGGACCCAGAGGGCAGGGCTTGGGAGGTCTCTGTGCCAGGTGAGGTGGGCACAGGGAGGGCCTTAGCAGGATGGCCTTTTCCGACTCAGCCTTCCCTGTTGGAGGAGAGTGTGCCCCTGAGGGACGTCTCAGAGGCTTCACACTGCCAGTCACGTTGTAGGTGCATGGTTGGCACTGCACATGCATGGGTGTTGCCCTCTGACCGCGGAGGGTCCCAGCAGGGCCCTTGGTGACGTCCCTGACGTCCATGTGCCTGAGACAGGGATGAGCTTGGAGGAAGCCAGGCCATAGCCTGGAACAGCAAGGCATCGCCCCCAGCCCCACCCAGCGCTCAGCAGATGGGCGACAGCAGACCTCAGCGAGGCCTGTCAATTGTAAAGTCACAGGGCAGAAGGGCCATGGCAGGGTCACTTGTCTGTGTTCTCCCTCCCAGGAAGGCCAGCCAGTGCTAAAGGGCATCAGGACAGCTCGGGGTGTTTTTACCTGTCAATATCTCATTCCACCTCTACCCTCTTTTTACTTTTTTTTTTTTTTTTTTCAGAAAAGAAATACAGGATGGTCTTAATCGTCTTCGAAATGTAGTGCCTTCGGGATCCACAAACATGTTTGCGGGACTTGAATTGGTACACACTCTAGAGTCTGAGTATTACTCTACTTTGTCAAATTCTTAGACTATTTTGGGGTCATCTCACCCATCAATGCTTCATTTTGTTGCAGGCAAATGCGCAGATTTCAAAAGAGAGAGATGCAGGTAAGCTGCCTGCAGACTTCACGTGGTCATGTCCGGGGTGGAACAGGCAGGGCCTCCCTGGGTCTGCACCAGACCCTCCTTGGCCACTTCCCAGCGCTGACACTGGAGCTCACACTTGCCCTCTCTGTGCTGCAGGCTCCTCTGTGCAGCGAGGATAAAAGCCACGCAGTGATGTCTCTCAGAGCTGCATGGGATCCTGTGGGTGCATTCTTGGTTCTTATTAAATATGAGGTGCTTGACCTACACTCAGGATGGATGAAAAAGCAAAAGGCAAAGCCAGGGACCTAGGACACATGGGATTCAGTGTGCAGAAGAGAGAGCCGAGGCAAGGGGTTCGGACAGGGGGTGGGGGTGGGGGGCAGGTGTGGTGGCTCCCTGGCCGCACAGTTCTGGCTCTGACTCCTGACCTTCAGCTTCTTCCCTTTGGTCCCCCCACCAGAGGGAAAGGCTGTGTTCAGCCGGAGCCATCTTTGTTTGGACAATAGGGTCACAGCTGTAGTCAGGAAGGATGTGTGGACCTGGTTGGGAACAGGTTGAGCTGGGCACGGGATCTGCTGCCCACGTGCCTCTGACCTTGAGTGTGAACCACTGGAGTGTCCGCGGGCTCTGTCTGGAGTGGGACCCGGGCCTTAGACTCAGAGAGTCTGGCTTCTCCTCCCTTTGCTCATCTGAAAGGCTGTGCTGTCCACTGAAACAGCTGGACTTGCCTTTCAGGGCAAAGGCTGCACATCTGGTAGCAGTGAGAGTTCAGGAGGAAGAGGCCTGAGCTGGGCTCAGTCTCCCCATCTGTAAAGTGGGTTTGAGCAAAGGTCCCTCTTCCTCTGAAGTCAGTAGCAACATCCTCCAAGGGGGACTGGATGTCATATAATTGGGTCTGGGCGACCTCCCCAGGAGGAGGAGGTGTGAGGTACAGTGCTGTGCCCTGGTCACTCGGGTGCTTTAATGACCAGCCTGCACCCTGTATTTCTTCAGGAAACACAGACCCAATGACGATTATTGCTTTGACTGATGGAACACTGTTATACCATCCACACCTTCAGACGAAGATTGAAGTAAGTCCAGTCGTCATCGTTACTAGCATTTTGCTCCACGCATTTCCTGATTGCTCATCCCTGTCTTTATCCAGGCTGAAAGGTCTCGGAAATTGGGGGCTACTATTTACGGCGTGGGTGTGAATGACTATAAACAACAACAGGTAATGCTGAGCAGGTAACCAGAGACCCCCTGAGCCCATGTGGGGAATGTTTCAAAGGCAGCTTTCTAAGGGTCGTCCAGAGGTTGGTCCTTGACCCCACGTCGAGCATTTGGAGGACAGATTGGCACACAGAAACGGGAACAATGTCATGTAAAACCCACAGGAGAAGTGAGGGCTGGAGCGCTCTCCCCAGAGGCTGGGCTGCTGGGGGCAACAGGCTCTGACACTAGGAGTCTAACTTGGCCTGAGTCCAGATTCTGTCTCCTGGGAGGAGGATGTGCTGAGCCTGGCTCTGGCTCATGCAGTCATCTCTGGCTTGTAGCTGGAAGAAATTGCAATCAGCAAGAATCACGTGTTTGGAGTGAACACTGGGTTCAGGGATCTAGTGAAGATTTCGGAAGCAGTGAGTTGGGTTGGGTATGAGAGGGGTGATGGGGTGACTTCCCACCATAACCTGTTCCACCTCTTCTGACCCTGCCAACTCTGCATTGCAGCTCTCAAAAACTACCTGCTATGAAATTACAGAAGCCATCTCTTCCTGTACAGGTAAGCTATAAAGCTGCTGTTGTAAACACAGCAGTGTGTTTGTGTTGTGAGTCTATACTGTGCGTATGGTGGGTGTGCTGGAGGTGTCTGCAGGGTTGTTGTGGGTGTGTCTGTATGAAGTGGTCTAAGAGTGCATGGTGTATGAATTGTAGGTGAATTTGGTGTCCTAGTGGGTGTGTCAGTGTGTCTGGATGAAGTGGTATGAGTGTGTATGATGAGTGTGGTGTAGGTGAATGTTGTGTCTAAGTGGATGTGTGGGTGTGTCTGCATGAAGTGGTTGAGAGTGCAATGGTGAGTGTGGTATAGGTGAATGCTGTGTCTAAGTGAGTGTGTTGGTCTGTCTACATGGAGTCATGTGAGTGTGTGGTGTAGGTAATGTGGTGTCTGTGGATTTGTGGGTGTGTCTGCAATAAGTGGTATGAGTGTGTGTGGTAGAGGTGACTGTGGTATCTGTGGGGGTATGGTATGTTTGCATGGAGTGCTCTGAGTTCACAATGTGCGTAATGGAGGTTAAAGTAGTATTTTAGTGGGTGTATGGGTGTTTCTGCATGGTCTGAGTATGTGTGGTTGAGTGACTTGGGGATCTTCGTAGGATTGTGGGTGTGTCTGCATGGAGTGGTCTTACCAGTGGTATGCATGGTTTTGTGGTGGAGGTGACCGGTGTCTGTGGGTGTTTGGCTACAACTGCATGGAATGATGTGATTGTGCACGGTGTGTGGTGGAGGTGAATGTAGAATTTTAGTGGGCGTGTGGGGATGTCTGCATGGAATGGTGTGAGTGGTGCAGGTGAATGTGGTGTCCATGGGTGTATGAGTATGTCAGAAAGGAGTGCTCTGGTGTGCATGGTGTGTGTAATGGACATAAATGTCATGTTCTGGTGGATGTGTGTGTGTTCATGGAGTGCTCTGATTGAGTGTGGAGCTTGCAGTGGAGGTGACTTTGGTGTCTGTGGTTGTGCTGATGTGTCTGAGTGTTTGTGGTATGTGGCATAGATGAATGAGGGTCTTTGTTGGTATGTGGCTATATCTGAATGGAGTGCTCTGAGTGTGTATGGTATATGTGATGGAGGTGAATGTCATTTCCTTGTTGGTATGTGGTTATGTGTGCATGGTGTGGTGAGTGTCTGTGGAGTGTGTGGTAGCAGCAAATATGACATCTGTGGGTGTTTGGGTTGTGGAGGAAGTGTTCTGAGTGAGTGTGGTATGTGTACTGTATCTGGGTGTGTGGTGAGTCTGATTGGAGTGGTCTGACTGTATAGGTGTATGTGGAGAAAGGGACCGTGGGATCTGTGGGTGTGGTGTGTCTGAATGGAGTGGCTGACTGTGTGTGGTGTATGTGGAGAAAGGGAATGTAGGATCTGTGGGTGTGTGGTGTGTCTGAATGGAGTGGCTGACTGTGTGTGGTGTATGTGGAGGCGGTGACTATAGGATCTGAGGGTGTGTAGTGTGCAAAAATGGATTGGTCTGCCTGTGCAGTGAGTGGTCGAGGTAACATGGAATCTGTGGGTACTCGCACTGTGTGCATGGCCAGGTGTGTGAGAATGTGCACATTATACATATTTCTGACCTCTGTTTTGTGTGTGAGGGGGCAGGGTTGTGGCATAGGTACAGGTATGTAATTACGTTTTTGCCAGCTATTCTCAGATATAATGGACTTAGAGCTTAGTGGAAGTGAAGGTCATCAGTGTGAATCATTCAACCCCACATCGGGAGTTATCGATATAAGTATATTGCAGAATGATTGACATATAAATCCAGTGTGATTATCCTTAAATCTCAAAACCAAAAGTCCAATGGAGAACTGAGAAAAAATATTTTAGAAACCTCAAAAAAAAGCCAGCAAATGGAACCCAACTGCACATCTCAAGGAAAACGCACCAAGACTAACTGGGGGACCCCCAAGAAATGCAACTCGAATACCAGATTTAAAATCAACGTGATTTAGCGCATCAGCAAGATGGAGGAGAAACATGGTTCTCTCAAAGGGGAAGAAGCATGATCATCTCCCGTCCACCGTCATCCCAGGACCAGGCAGGCGGCAGGCTCCATCCACACTAACACTCGGGGTGAACAGCACCCTGGGACGTAAAATGGATCTGGAACATGACAAGGAGCCCTTCCTCTGCACCCGCTCCTGAGGGAGCCCTCGTAGGGAGCTCAGGGCCTCTTGTGCCTCCCCTCTGTGGTGGGAACCCTCCCACTGCACCCACCCCTGAGTGTGCCCCATTAGCCTGACAAGCACTTAATGGGAAAACTCAAGGCAGGACTCTGAGCACAAATGCATTGGAAGGACTCTTCTAACAGGACTTCACCCCAATGAGTGAGGGAGGCCTGTGGAGCAAGGCCTCCTTGGCTGGCCTCCCAGTTGCTCTGGGCCAGCAGAGGCCTGTCCTGGCCTCCTGCCACCAGGGCTGTGCTCCAGCACACCCTCCACTGAGGGCCCTGGGCACTGGCAGGCCACGTCCCTAAACCAGCCTGGCCATGGACTCAGACACCTGTTAGCGAGACCATTGGGCTCTTCAAGGCCCTCCCTGGGCTCCTGGGCCCTCCTGCTGCCAAGGCTGGAGGTGAGGAGGGGGCTGGGTGTCCTGCCAGCCCCGCCTCAGCTTCCTGGATCCAGTCTCCCCACCTTTGAAGGCCTGGCCCATAGGCCCACCCCCTGGATACCTTTTCTGACCAGATGGCACTGCCGGCTCCCTGCAGCCGTGGGTCTGTCCCTCTCATGAGTCCCTTGACACCCAGTATGTACCATGGCTTCTGCGTGGCTGTTTCCATGGTTTGTTTGTGTCATTCAGTTTTTCTTTATCCTCCACACTGTTTTCATCAAAATTATCAAACCTAGAGCAAGTGGAAGCAATCTTACAATGAAGGGCCCTCTCATTCCGGATTGCAGATGAATATCTGACCACATTTCCTTATCGCTCATCTAGCCATATTTCTGTTTCTCCTCATCAGTTCTCTTCATTTCTGATGCATTTCCTGGTGCATTTGTCATCAGGCTCACCTATGCCACCCCTTCCTTCCTTCCTCATAACTTTCATTGCGCCTGTTTGGGGTACCGTTCCCTTTGTGAGATGCAGCAGCCCTAAGTGTACCCCTGATGCTCTGACAGATGCAAAAGCACTAGTGTAACCCGAACCCCATGAAGAAACAACATGGCCAATGGACCAGAGTCCCCTCAGGCCCCGTGCCCAGAATGGGGGCACAGCTACTCCTGTGGCCTTTCCTCCCTTGGTGTGTTTGCTGCTTTAAAATTCTTCCTCCCCTGACTCCTGGGTGACCTGTGTCTGCCGGGTGCACTCAGCACGGTGCTTGGAGTTTGGTCCTTCCTGTGGGTTTGCTGGGGTGCCCAGGGCACATCACCCTGGGAGGCAGGCTGCAGGTGGCTCCTGGTCATCCCTGTTCCTTATGTGACTGGCCCTGGAGGCTGGGACACTCTGTGTGGAGGGAGTAGCCAGCAGGGGTGGGGCAGGAGGGATCTGAAGTGCCGGGCAGGAGCCACAGGGCAGCACGGACACTCCTGCAGCCAGCATGGAGGCTGCTGTGGGCCAGGATGGTAAAGCTCCCCCTGAGCGCCTCCCTGCTCCCTTCAGAGAAAAGCACCATAAATCCTGGATCATGTGCCCTGCAGAAGCCACCTCAGGGTCCCTGACAAGGTCATTGCTCCATGCATGCGCTCATGCTCTATATGATATTTCACACCCATTACAGGGATGCACCAACTCTCTCATTGGTCTCCTCGTTGTCCTTCATGCGGCTTTTCTTCCTGTGGTTGTTATTGTTGGAGGAATTGGGGTTCTGAGTGCTGATAACCGAAGGAGCAGCTCTGGGGAAAAGCAACATTTCTTTAATTCCAAGTCTCTTCTTTCAAAGCTCTGAGCCCCTCCCTCTGGCACCCACTTTCGGAGATGTGAAGAGGTAACTGGACCCTCTGGGAAGTGCAGTACCTGGGGACAGAGGGGCTCACCTCCAGAGTCCAGGGCAACTGAGCAGCACAAGGGAGGGAGGGAGGGAGGGCATCTGGGCCATGAGCAGCGGGCACAGCTCCTGTGCAGAGCAGCCCAGCTGTGCTCCTGGCTGTCCCATGGCCCTGCCCTCAGTGGCCGCCCTCCCCCTGTCCCACACAGAAAGCAAGAGGCTGGGTCCATCCTTCTGAGGCTGTGACCACCTGGGCGTCCAGCTTGCACTCACAGCCCAGTGAAACTGAAGGCCAGGGACCATGTCTCTGGATACCAGGGAGGACCTGTCCTCAGCAGCAATGGCATTGCAGGCCCTGAAGCTGCACTCAAGGACAGATCCGAGCCCTGTATCACTCAGGGGTCAGGGAAGATACCCGCCTTCTCCAGGCACGGCTTCTCTCTCTGTAAGCCCGGGTAGTAACACCGAGCTGAGGGGGTCTTGGGAGCTTTAGCGGAAAGTTGAAGAATGGTGCAGCGTCCATGCTCAGTTAGGAGTTCCTTGCCTTGTTTGCGCTCAGATGGCCCCTTTCTGGCTCCTTCCGGCTCTGTGTCGTGGCAGCGTGACAATGCTGGATCTTTCCGCCAACTTTAGAGCCTGAACTCCCCACACGCAGGAGAACTTGCCTTCCCTACACTGAACTACAGAATGCCTCATCAGTTTAGGCCCTTGCAAAGAAACACTTCTTTACAATCAATAAACCTGGAACATGCATTGCAAACGATCATCTGGGAGACTGAGGGGCAGACCTGCTCAGTGGCCCGTGTTGGGCCAAGGGAAGGGGCTGCATGAGAGACGGGACCTGCGGGTTTCTACCAGGCGAACACGGAGCCCACGTGCTGGTGGGCAGGGCCTGAGGGGACTGAAGCGACCCCGTCGGTTTCGAAGCAGCCTTGTGGCTGGCCACTGTGCCTGGGACAAGGCACACTGCTTCGGGACACAAGCCCATCCTGGACCGGCCACGAGCCCCATGTCTCAGCACAGGGCCCCCAGCTGGCCTGCCAGCTGCCACTCAAACCGGCGGTGCTCTCTGGTGCTTCAAGGGGGCTCAAGCTGGTCCTCGGTCACGGGAACTGCCTCTGGGATCCTCAGGCCCGCATGTAGGGTGAACAAGAAGCATGGCCCCAAACAGAGGACGATGGGCTGCAGAGGGAGGCTCCTTGAGATGTCAGGGTCAGGGTCAGGGTCAGGGGTCCCGGCATTCGAGGAGGCCATGGCCCGGACACAAACAGAAATACATCCACAGATGCCAGGTGTCCCCGCTTCCCAAAAGAGCGAGAAACCTGGATTGTTAGGGGGGGGGTGCCCACTTTCCAAGTGCAATCTGCTTTTCTAAACTCTTGAAAGGCTAACATGTCCGCAGGCCAGCACCAGCCAAAGCGCAAGAGCCTGTTTTTCTTAAGGCAGCGGCCTGGCCAGCACTGCCTTGACGGAAGGGCTGAGGAATCGGAAGGCCAGGCCCAGGGCCACGCTGGCCTTTCTGAGGAAGTGCTTCTGGTGGACAGACTGGGGAGTGAGGTTGCCTGAGCCAGAAGCAGGCTGGAGGCAGTGACCTTGGCCTGGCAGCAGGAAGACCTGCTGGCTCCCTGGCCCTATGCCCCAGTCTGTCCTCACTGTGACCCTGGTCCTTACCTCAGGAACTGCCAGGGGCCTCCATCCTGGGGTCGAGGGATGCCAGGCCCAGAGCTGTAGCTCAGCAGGCCAGTGTCTGCACACAGGCAGGGGAAAGGCCCGAGACTGCCGGCGGGGTGGGCTCATGGAGGGCTCGAGGAAGGCAGAGCAGAGCGCCCTCTGCAGACTCTGGAAGCTCAGCTAAGACAGGACGGCCCCTGCCATGGGAGTGCCCTGTGCAGGGTCCTGGGCTCCTTCCTGACACAGCTCATTCCTGCATACCCTCCCTAGGCGCTCTAAGCTGCCAGGCACAGGATGACAGGGAGGAGGAAAGGACCCCGAGTGTCAGGAAGTCCCTGTGGCACCCAGACCTGGGTGCTCAGCTCAGACCTGAGGCAGGGATGTCCTCACTCCTCTCATGTACATATGTAGGGGCAGGGTGAGCAGTGCTGCACCCCTCAGGGGCCAGGGAACCAGGGTCAGAAAGCCAAGGCGGGTCTGTCCTGTGGAGGGATGAGGCGGCATAACCCTTTCATGGGCTCCACAGTCAGGGGCTGAGCAGACCCCTGAGTGCCTGGGGCACAGCCCCGCTCCTCAGAGTGGACCCTCAAGGTCACCAGGTGAGGGTGTGGCCGAGGGGACGCACAGATGTGCTCAGAGTCAGTATTGTTCCTAGGAGTCCCTGGGATTAGGGTGCTGGGGGGTGGCCTCCCAACCTGAGATCAGAGGCAGGACAGCTCTGAGCCCTCCTCACAGGGACCTCTCCATGTCACCCTTGCAGACAAATATGAGGTGAAGGTTTCTGGACAAGGCTTTAATAATGCCAGGGACAAGAAAGAAGTTCTTTGCAGATATAAATTGGACAACACCACAGTCTACAGTAAGTACCCCTGGCCCCAATGCGTTACCGAGTCCCACTGCAATCACCTCAACCCGCCAAGGCCCCCAAGCCCTGCTGACATGGGCTGGGGCCGCTGGGAGACAGGGGCGGCTTGGGCAAGTGGGAGGAGGAACCTGGCTGGGAAGCCTGACCCTCTTCTTTCATTGCCCTGAGGGAGGTCGCCCTCCCCCCAGCCCCAGGACAGCTCCTTGGAGCAGGCCTTTCCCCCTGCCCAGGATGAGTTTGAACTCTGGGTCTGCCCTCACAGCTGCATTTCCACACCCACTCCTCAGCATCCAGTTCCCTTGAGAGATGAGTATTAAACCCCAATAGTGTGCTGGTGGGGATGGAGGCAGCTCTGGAACCTGAGTCTCTGCCAGAGGCACTGCTAACTTTCCCAGGAATGTGTGTCCCCCTGCATTGACAGAAGATGCCCTCTAGGAGGCCTGGCCCTGCAGTGTGGCAAGGCGCCCACCACACACATGGAGCAGGTGCCTGCGTGTGACCTTGACAAAACGAGTGTTCTGTTCTCAGCCTCTTTTCTCTCTTCTATAAAATGGGACCAATATGAGGGTTGTCTAACTAAACTTTATAACAGGTAGAACAAGAATGCAGGAAGGGCTTAATTTTAAAATAAAAGGATGAATTAGTGAAAATGCTCAGGCATCAGGCGGCCATGGTTGGAGCACTGAAGTGGGAATGCTCTTCCCCAGAGTGCGGGGACAGGCAGACATTCGGCATCCTCCTCACTTTTCCCACTGAGCTCTCTGAACAGGCATTGGATGTGATTGTATTTGGATCCTGGTGTCTTATCCCAGGGCCATCTGGTATACCCCGCACAGCTCCTCTCCCCAGCTCACTTCTAGGCCCCATCTCCTCCTACCCACAGCACACAGCCTGGGCCTCATTCCACACCACACGGGTGTAGTGGCCTCAGGGAATTAGGTTTCCCTTGGTCTGCACTTTCCCGGCAGAGGTTTGAACTGAGGAGCTCCTTTCCTGGTAGAGCTCACAGTTATTGAGCAGTTAGAACTCCGAGCGCCTTCTGTACACTCTCTCATCTCTTCTCCCCGGAGACCCATTGGTCATCCTTTGTTTGGATGCGGAAGCAGAGGGAGAAGCCACTAGCAAGTTTGCTTACAGCCAGCAGCTGTGCAGGGACAGCCAGAAAGTGGACCAGGAGATGTGACGGCCCGTCTGGGTCTGAGCCTCCCTGAGGTGACGTTTCTTGAGGAAATGGGACACGATCTGTCCCCAGGAAAGGTTTCCAGGTGCTGCTGCTGTGGCCTGTGGGTGTAGTGGTTCTCACCCTGGAGACCACCAGCACTTCCCTCTGAGGAGGACCTGGGCCAGGGCCTCAGCCTGCGGAGCCCATCCCACAGTCCCAGGCCCCTCTGCTGACGGCCAGGCTGGACCTGTCCCGCAGGGCTGTTTATGTCCGAGTTCTGATGCACCAAGGAGGATTTCTTTGATTGTTTTTAATTATGTTGTTCTTTCATAAAATATCTAGAAAAACATTTAGAAAATGTAGAGAAGTATAAAGAAAAATATACAAAAATTAGTGCTTTATATTCTATACAATGTGTCTTTTTCATGTAATATTTTTATAATTAATTAATGTTTTGAAGTGTGTCAACTGAAGTATTCAGTGACTCAGTGCCTATTGGCTAGTAAACTGCTTTCCAGTCAAACATTCCTTGCTGGGTCCTGGGCATCTCAGGCAACTGCCCCACCCTCCAGCTGCCTGCTCTGGACTGCGAACACCCTATTGGAAAAGGACCTGCACCTCCTTTGGCTTTTTCCCCACTTAATCCCGAACGTCCTGCCCATCTGGTGCAAGCCCTTCCCCTAAAACACATGTGGTGATCTGTTTTCATAATGAGCAGCAAAGAAGGAGTCACAGCACTCAGACAGCATGTTAGGACCCCAGCAGGTGCACAGACCAAGAGGCTGTCTTAGGGGATAGCCCAGAGCAGAGCATAACAGAGGAAAGTGGGGGTTGTTAGAGTGTTAATTACGTTAATGATACATAGTAGAATTCAGGAAATAAAGTTAAGAATAAAGCCTTACACCTAATCGTATCCCACAACGTGTTCAAATATTTCCGAGTAACCTTATTTTCCATGAATGGTGGAAGTAAAAGAAACTAGAGTGCAATGGTTCTCAACCTTTCTAATGCCACAACTCTTTAATACAGTCCTCATGTCGTGGTGACCCCAACCATAAAATTATTTTCGTTGCTACTTCATAACAGTAATTTTGCTGCTGTTATGAATTATAATGTAAATATCTGTGTTTTCCGATGGTCTTAGGCGACCCTGCTAGTGGTTCTCAGCCTGTGGGTCTCAACCGCTGCTGTAGAGCAGTATAGTGGAATTAAAGAAACGATTGAACATCACGTAAGTGTTTCTTTATGAGACACTTTGTTTCTAAAAGTATTTCCTGACGTTGAAAGGAGGCTGTAAAACATTAAGTGATGTGAGCTCTGCAGATAGAGTCTTGTTTGGTTTTGATCTGTGTGTATTTAACAGGCAAGTGTTGGTTCAGTGCCACTTGGACTTCTGTCTTATAAAAATTAGAGGGCATTTCTAAACAGAAAACAAGCCTGTTTTGTAAAAATATACAGAGAACAACTGAAACCTATCTTCACTTTCAGGAAGGTCAGGCCCAAGAGTATGCTGGAGAGGTGGCCCGCCCCTGAGCATACGCTTCCCTGGAGTTTCCTCCCCGCCCTGGTCATGGCCCTGGAGGTGCAGGCCTGGGAGAGCGCTCGCCCTCCTGCTGCAGGGGGAGTGTGCCGGTTGCATCTGTCCACCTGGGCCGGCAGGTGCAGGGCGCTGCGTCCAGCCTCTGGCCAGCAGAGGTGCTAGCTCCTCTGGCTGTGGGCGCCTGGGTGAAGAGAAGGCCAGGGACAAGACTGTCCTCTAGAATCGCAGGTGTCAGAGCCAAGCAGCTTCCTGGGAGCACAGATCCCCACTTCCAGAGGGCAAGCCTGGTGCCAAGGCAAGCTGGAGCAGGGCGGGGGGACAGCTGGTAGCATACATAGCCAGCACTCAAATGCAGCTGAGCAGGCCTTCTCTTTACCACAGTTTGAGGGTGTAAAGGGCTCAGACTAAGTAGTGCCTCAGTTACAAGCTAAGGAACTGTTTTGAGCAGCCGCAGTGTTACTTCCCAAGACCCATAATAACAGAAAACAAAACCGGAGAAAGTCCCAATTCCCAGGCTTCCCTGGCTTAAGGAATGCACCTCCATCCACCTGGTCACTCTGGTCAAAACCTGCATGTCATCCTTGATCCGTCTTCGCTTTCGTGCACATGCAGTCCACTGGCAAGCCCTGTTGCCCCTGTGACCCACACTTACCCAGATCTGGTCAGCCCCTGGCATTGTACTTACAACCAAACGCCAACCTTTTCCCAGGGCCACTAGGCCCTGCCCATCTCTCCTCACTCACTCCTTTTCTGCTCAACAAGTGCAGCCAGTTATGCCTCCGGCCTTGAGCCCCACAGCAGGGACACTTCTCTGCGACCTTTCCATGCCTGTCCAACCTCATCGCCTTCAGCTTCATGATCACTTCCCCAGGGACGCGTTTTAGGGTGTGTAACTGGGACAGGTAGAGAACTGGAGCTAATGATGCAATGTATAAGAAGTATCCTACGTAGGTCCGAGTGGAGCGAGCGAGCTGACTGGTTGTGTAGTTGCGTCTCGGAGACCGGTAGCGCTTGCAGCATGTAAGAACCAGTAACTTGATCTATGTGCTAAAGACATCACAAATCTTAGGCTCACTTTGGGATTTCAAAAGTCAAGAGAAGATGAGGCTGGACTTAACATTTGGCTGACCAACTGACTGAAGAGCAGATTGCAGAATTCAAAGAAGCTTTTTCACTATTTGATAAGGATGGTGATGGAACTATAATAACAAAGGAATTGGGAACTGTAATGAGGTCTCTTGGGTAGAATCCCACAGAAGCAGAGTTACAGGACATGATAAATGAAGTTGATGCTGATGGTAATGGCACAATCGACTTCCCAGAATTTTTGACAATGATGGCAAGAAAAATGAAAGACACAGACAGTGAAGAAGAAATTCGAGAAGCATTCCCCGTGTTGGATAAGGATGGCAATGGCTATGTTAGTGCAGCAGAGCTTCGCCATGTGATGACAAACCTTGGGGAGAAGTTAACAGATGAAGAGGTTGATGAAATGATCAGGGAAGCAGATATTGATGGTGGTGGTCAAGTAAACTATGAAGAGTTTGTACAAATGATGACAGCAAAGTGAAGATATTGTACAGAATTGTGTTAAATTTCTTGTACAAAATTGTTTATTTGCCTTTTCTTTGTTTGTAACTTATCTGTAAAAGGTTTCCCCTATTGTCAAAAAAAAATATGCAGGTATAGTAATTAGGACTTCATTCCTCCATGTTTTCTTCCCTTATCTTACTGTTATTGTCCTGAAACCTTATTTTAGAAAATTGATCAAGTAACATGTTGCATGTGGCTTACTCTGGAAATATCTAAGCCCTTCTGCATATCTAAACTTAGATGGAGTTGGTCAAATGAGGGAACATCTGGGTATGCCTTTTTTTAAGTAGTTTTATTTAGGAACTGTCAGCATGTTTTGTTGAAGTGTGGAGTTGTAACTCTGCATGGACTATGGACAGTCAACAATATGTACTTAAAAGTTGCACTATTGCAAAACGGGTGTAATATTTTTTTGTACTGCTGGTCCTGTACCCGAAACATTTTCTTTCATTGTTACTTGCTTTTTAAACTTTGTTTAGCCACTTAAAGAAAATCTGCTTATGGCACAATTTGCCTCAAATCCATTCCAAGTTGTATATTTGTTTTCCAATAAAAAATTTTACCCCCCCCAAAAAAAGAAGTATCCTATGTAATAAAAGCCAAATATGCAAATTGTCCCCCTTACCTGGAGTTCTGCCTGGAGTTCGACTGCTTGCTATGATTTGCGCTAACCATCAGGAGGCAGCACAGAACATGGCAGGCATTGGTGATGCCACACTGGCAGCAGGTGGTAAGGTCATGGAGGCACTGCAGGCCCCAATGGGTCCCGAAGAGAGTGGCACTGGGAAGTGATAGGATGGAAAGGGATGGTGAAGCAGGTGAGTGGGCAGCTCCAGGCTAAGGTGGGTGTGAGCCACTGGTTGACAGGTGAGAATCGCCCTGCTGATCCAATTGCCCCCGCTGCAGCGGGACTCCCAGGTGCTGAGGGAGCCAGGCGGGGGCCTAATGCGACCTATGTGATCGCAGGGCGACCAACAGCAACAGCAGGGGACAGGGAAGCTGCCCCGCTCAATGCCTGGGAGCTGGGCAGCAGCAGGGCAATTGGCGAGGCAATTGGGTCCCTGCAGGCAGCAACCAGCTGGGGTGGTGGTGGTGGCGTGATTGGTGGGACGATAGGGCAGGCAGTGATGAATGGGCAGGCAGTGACCAGTGGCAGCAGCAGGAGGCAGGTGACCCAGGGAAAGGATGGAGTACGCATCCAATGTATGAATTTCATGCCCTGGAACTCTAGTCCAATATAATAAAAGTGTAGTATGCAAATGGAGGTCATCTGGAAATTCACCCAGGGGGCAGGACTGTCCAGGGGAAGGAAGGGAGGCCCCGGCCATTAGCCAGAAGCCACTGGAGACCCTACCAGTGCACAAATTTCATGCACTGGGCGTCTAGTGTGCTCATAAAAAGAAAAGACAGTATTTTTCATTGAAAAAATGAAAATCAGTCATATTTATTAGTACTTAACTAGGAAAGCAATCTGAAAGAAGATGCGTATATTTTCTCATAAATACCCAATTCGGACATTATTTTCTTTATTATATTATTGCTCTGTCACCATTTATTTTCCTATACCCTCAGCCACCTCCACACACTCCCACCCCCACCATAATCACCCCACTGATGTCCATATCTATGAGTTTTTCTTTTCTATTTTGCTCAATCCCTCCAACACTCCCAACCAGGTACGTCTCCTGCTCTCCATCTATGAGGGTGTCTCTATTTTGTTTGTTAATTCAGTTGTTCATTAAATTCCACATATGATTGAAATCATATGATACTTGTCTTTCTCTGACTGACTTATTTCACTTACGTAATGCTTTCTGGGCTCATCTATGTTGTTGCAAAGGGTAAAATTTTCTCTCTTTTTTTTAGGACCAAGTAGAATTCCAATGTGTAAGTGTATCCTAGCTGTTTATCCACTAATTTACTGATGAATACTTGGGCTGTTTTCAAATCTTAGCTATCCTGTATAATAAACAGATATGCTAATTAGACTGAACATCCAAATGACCTTCTGGACAAAGCCAGGACTAGGAGGGCCGGCCAAGGCTGCAAGGGGCTGCAAGGGCTGAGCTCCTTGCACAAATTTCGTGCATTGGGCCTCTAGTTATAAGTAACTGCAATGAAGGAAGCAGTGCATATAGTCTTGGATTAGTGTTTCAGATTTCTCTGTTGAAATTTCCCAAAAGTGGAATTGTGGGGTCATAAGGCAGTTCCTTTCCTCCCTCAATATTTTATTGATAAAGATATTACATATGTGTTCATATTCCCCCTTGCCTCCCCACCCCCACCCCACTCCCATACATGCTCTCATCCCCCTGCTGTGTCTTTTGATTGATCTCTCCCTCTTACCCTCACCATCCCCTACCTTCCCTCTGAGGTTTGAGCATCTGTTCGATGCTTCTCTGTCTCTGGATCTGTTTTTGTTCATCAGTTAATGCTGTTCATTATAATCCAGAAATGAGTGAGATCGTGTGATATTTATCATTCTTGGACTGACTTACACTGAGTGGCCATATTATCATGATTTCTGAACAAATAATAATCTGGCCACTGAATGTATATCCTATATAATAAAAGGCTAATATGCAAATTGTCCCCTCCACCAGGAGTTCAACCAGCAGGCAGGCCAGCCAACCACCCATGTCCCCTCCCCTGGCCAGACTGGCCAGACTCCAACCATGCACAAATTCATGCACCAGGCCTCTAATATACATATAAACACTCTGCACTCTGAGTGCCCAGATTACTATGCGTTCAGAGATCATAGTAATCTGGCCACTCAGTGTATTTCACTTAGCATAATGCTCTCCAGCACCATCCATGCTGTTGCAAATGGTAGTAGTTCCTTTCTTTTCACAGCAGTATAGTATTCCATTGTGTAGATGTGGCACCATTTTCTAATCCACTCATCTGCTGATGGGCACTTAGGCTGTTTCCAAATCTTAGCTATTGTAAATTGTGCTGCCATGAACATAGGGGTGCATATGTCCTTTCTGATTGGTATTTCTAGTTTCTTGGGATACAGGCCTAGAAGTGGGATCACTGGGTCAAATGGGAGTTCCATTTTTAGTTTCCACTAATCTGCATTCCCACCCACAGTACACAAGGATTTCACCTCCTCACCAATATTTGCTTTATTGATTTATTGATGAGAGCCATTCTGAGAAGGTATGAAGAGACTAGAAGACCAGTGCAATTTGCAGTGGAAGGGTCCCTCAGCCCAGCCTGTGCCCTTTCTCTGTCCAGGACCCCTCACTCCTTACCACCCACCTGTTTACTGCTCCTTACCACTCAGCTCGCTGCTCCTTAGTGCTGCTGTGGAGGCGGGAGAGGCTCCTGCCACCACTGCTGCAGTCGCCACCATGAGCCTGGCTTCTGGCTGAGCAGTGCTGGCTTGTAGAAGCGCACTGACCACCAGGGAGCAGCTTCTGCATTGAGCGTCTGGCCCCTGGTGGTCAGTTTGCTTCATAGTGACAGGTCATGCTGGTTGTTCCTCCATAATGGTTGCTTAGGTTTTATTATATAGACTAGAGGCCTGCTGCATTAAATTCGTGCACTCCAGAGTGGCCCCTCAGCCCAGCCTGTGCCTATCGTGGACATTCTGTGGACAATAACAGCTTCAGAGGTATATTATGCCAATAGTTGGTCTTTAGACATTTTCTGTTGCTGACACCAGCTGGGGGGAGGAACCGTGAAGAATTGGGCTATCTCCTCACTCCTGTCAGGGTCTGGGATGCAGGTGAAAAGATTCAGGGCTGTCATGGCACCAGCAGAAGGCTAAACAATGGCTGATTCCACAGGGAATCAGGCTCCCTCCTCCTTCCTGTCAGGGTTGGGAGTAGGGGAGGAGTTAAATTGGGGGTGGAACTGGCCAGGAGGTGGGTCTGCTGGAGGTTGGGGAGCCAATCAACCCAGATCCAGCTGGTTGAGCTCCACAGTGCTCAAGTAGGGTACCTAGGCCTGTCTGGAGATCAGGGTCAATCAGGGCTTTTCTTCCATCAGTTGTTGGCAGCTGGCCCTGTCCCCACTGCTGCCACTGCTTGCCATCGGTGCAATGCTGACCCCCTGCCACTGGTCACCTCCTTCTGTGGGGTGATTAATCATGGAGTCCCTCCCAACCACCGCAGCCTGCCAGTCAGTGGCCTGGGCCTCCCTCTACAGGGTGATTAATTGCAGAGCCCCCCAATCAGTCTCCCCACCACCTGGTGGCCTGGGCCTGCAGGGCAATCATGGGGCAATCGTGGGCACCCCCAACAAATTGCATTGCATCCATATTGGCTGGCCTGGCACCAGTGCGTGTTATAGTGTGGTCATCTGGGTGTTTGTTCTAATGTTTGGTGGTAAGGTCAATTTGCATATTAAACATTTATTATTATAGTCTAGAGGCCCAGTGCACAAAATTGGGGAGCTGTCCCTCAGCCCAACTACCACCCTCTCTACTCTGGGACCCCTTGGGAGATGTCCAATTGCTGGTTTAGACCAAGGGATCTGGCATAACCTGGCAGTTGGACATCCCCCTCACAATCCAGGACTGGCTCCCAACCACTCACCTGCCTGCCAGCCTGTTCACCCCTAATCACTCCCCTGCCAAGCTGATCGACTGCTTCCCTGCCAGCCCAATTGCCTCCAACTGCCCTCCCCTGCATATTCCCTCTTTATTTGATAGGGTTTTTTCTTTAACATATTGAACATATTGGACACTGTACCTGCCATGGTCTTGACAAACCAGTAAAAATGTAAACCCAAACTAAAAGTGTCATGAAATAAACTCCTTAAACAGGAGTTTTATGAAACCTTGGAAAGGTGATATTATTGGTTGTTTCTTCCTTTTTTCCTTCTCTTTCTTTTTCTTGATGCTTCATCTTCTGTTCTTTCTTTTCTCCTTTCATTACTTTCCTGCCTTCTCTTTCTCTTAACTTTCCCATTGGTAGGATCGTCAGTACTTGAATATGTCTTGCTTCCAGAAGACAAAGAGGAGGGAATAATACCTTTATCTGAAGAAAAAGATGATCTATGTTGGGATCAGTGGTGATTCTGGTTTTGCTCTTTGACCTGTTTGCTTGTCATTTCTGCCAGCCCCGGCATCTTCAGGACTTGTGTGTGGGCACTTCTTATTCATCTCTACAAACCCTGCCTGCCTTGGTGAAAAGGGTAGGGGAAAAGGCCTTCCTGGGAGGACTCGAGCCCAGCCCAAGGTGTGAGGAAACAGGGTGGGGAGCGCCCACCACTGCCACTGCAGAGCCCAACCTCCGGACCATGGGGTATTCTCTAGTGATGGAACTGCAATGTAGCAGTTTGCCTTCAGAAATTATTTGTAAGTTACTTCCATGTGAAAGCGTACCTCAGACATTTCATTTGCAGTTTTTAAAGATTTTAAACAAACCCATTTTCCTCCCTAACCCGGTCATAAGTTTCTGCCCAATGGGAGAGGTTTGCTAGGCAGCATCGCCCTGATAATCCCCCAACCCCAGCCCTCCAGTCACTTAGCTGGGGCAAGGGAAATTTCCAGGCTGACTCCCTGAGGCTGCCAGTGGGGCAGAATCACTCACTGGGGGCAAGGACGTTTCTGAGGCTGGGACCCTGATGCTGCAGGTGTGTGTGTGTGAAGAAGGAGGGAGGGGGGAGGGGGAGGGAGGGGGGGGGAGAATCACTCCATGCAGATGTGCAAGGTTCCGAGGCTGGGACCCTGAGGCTGCAGCTAAGAGGGCATTGCTTCACGGGGAGTGAATTTTTGTTTTGTTTTCGTTTTTTTATAAAGGGTTGGGTTCTCAATATTCTGCCAGACTGCTCATGCTGCCCACTCTCAGTGGCCGCTGCCCCCCCAAAACTGGAGGACTCCGTGGGGCTGAGAGGACTGGGCACCGCCATCTTTGTTGTGGAATGTTGGTTAATTTGCATATTACTCTTTTATTACATAGTATACTTCATCGTGGTTTTAACGGCATTTCTCTGATGATTAGTGTAATTGCACATCTTTCCATGTGTTGATTGGCCATCTGTATGCCCTTTTTGGAAAAGTGTCTATTCAGGTGCTTTGTGAATTTTTAATTAGATTATTTGTCTTCCTTTTATTGAGTTCTTATAAATTTGGCATATTAACCCCTTATCAAATGTATCATTGGCAAATGTGCTCTCCCTTTCAGTTGGATTTTTTTTCATTTTGTTTATGGTTTCCTTTGCTGTGCAAATATGTTATATTTGATGTAGTCCCATTTGTTTATTTTTCTTTTGTTTCTCTTGCCCAAAGAGATAAATATACCAGGGAGGGAAATATTGTTACTAGAAATTCTGAGATTTTACTGCCTATGTTTTCTTCTAGTATAGTTTTCAGTCTAACATTTAAGTCTTTAATCAATTTTTCAGTTTATTTTTGTGTGTAGTGTAAGAAGGTGATCTAGTTTCAGATTTTTAGTACTTAACTAATTTTCCCCATACAATTTATTGAATAGAATATCGTTATCCCAATGTATGCTTTGCTTCCCTTGTCAAATATTAATTTACTATAAAGGAATGACTCTTTTTCTGGGTTCTCTATTCTGTTCCATTAATCTGTATGTCTGTTTTTAAGCCAGTACCATACTGTTTCCAATACCAGGCCTTGTAGTATAGTTTGATATCAGGTAGTGTGATTTCTCCCACTTAGTTCTACTTTTCAAGATTGCTGTTACTCCTCGGGGTCTTGATTACGTTCCATATTAATATCTGGAATATTTTTTCAAGTTCTGTGAAATATGCCACTGGTATCTTGATAGGAATTGCACTGAATCTGTAGATTGCTGTGGGTAATGTGGACATATTAATGATGTTAATTCTCCTTATCCATGTACACGGTGCATCCTTTCAATTATTTGTATCTTCTTAAATTAATTTCTTCAGTATTTTATAATTTTCCACGTGTAGATCTTTTCCATCCTTGGTTAAACTTATTTCTGGGTATTTCATTCTATTTGAAGCAATTGTGAATGGGATTTTTTAAAATTTCTCTTTCTGATAGTTCAATATTAGTGTGTAAAAATGCATCTTATTTTTGGATATTTATTTTGTATACTGCTTGTTTATACTGAATTCATTCATGATTATAGTCGGGTTTTAACATAATATTTAGGGTTCTCTATATACAGCTTCATGTTACCTGCAAATAATGTCAGTTTTGCTTTTTCTTTTCCAATATGGATGCCTTTTGTTTCTTCTTTTGATAACTGTGGTTAGGACTTCCAGTAATATATATATATACATATATATATATATATATATATATATATATATATATATATATACATATATATATATATATCCTAATATGCAAATAGACCAAATGGAAAAACAACTTAACAATCAAACATACAACAACTGAACAACCAGTCATTATGACTTGCGCTGACCACCAGGGGCATGCATAGAACATGGCAGGCAGCAGGCAGCTGAGTGTGGAACATGGCAGGTGTCAGCTCTAACAGGATGGTGGAGCAAGAGAGTGGGGCCGCCAGACCAAGGTGGAGTGCCAGACGCTGTCATCTGGTGGAGTAACTCTGGTGGTTACTGAAAATTCTTTGCTCCTGCACAACATGGTCCCACTCAGCACTCATAGCTGCAGTCAACTCTGACCCTGTTTACACCTGTTGCTGTCGCTGGAGCTGCTGCTCACACCTGCTGCCAGCACCCAGTGCCAGCCCCAGGTGCTCAGTGCCATCAGTGGTGTGGGCAGTGGTGGCTGGCCCCTATCACCCCTCAGGGCTTCTCCACCTCCTCTGCTCCTGAGAGGCAATGGGAGCCAGCAGCCACTTCTTACACCTGCTGCCAGTGAGGGCCCTGCTTGCACCTGCTGTGGGCGCTGCAGCCACTGCTCACACCCACTGCCCATGCCTGGTGCTGGTCCCAATCTCTAGGTGCTGTCAGTGGGTGCAAGCAGTGGCTGCTGGCCCTGATCACCCCTGAGGGCTTCTCCACCTACCCCTGATCCTGAGGTGTGATCAGGGCAGGAGCTGAAGCTCACACCCGCTGACGGTCCTGGCCCTGCTTGCACCCACTGCTGGCATCAGCCCAATTGCTCCACACCATCAGTGGGTGCAAGTGTGGCCCGCACATCAGTGCATGGGAGTGGCAGTGGTGGGAGCAGGGCTGGCAGCAGAGATGGGACCAGGGGCCTCACAGGAGGGCCCAGGCAGGGGGCATGGAGACTGGGCCAAGACCTGCCCCTGTGCCCACTGCAGTCACCTGCCTCACAGTTCCTTTCAATGTACACAAATTGATGCACTGGGCTCCTAGAGTTGAATAAGAGTGGTGAAAGTGGACATCCTTGGCTTGTTCCTGATCTTAGGGAGAACGCTTGTATTTTTGCCCATTTAGAGTGATGTTGGCTGCGGGTTTGTCATAGATGGCATTTATTACATTAAGATATGTTTGCTCTATTCCCACTTTGCCAGTTTTGAACATGAATGGGTGCTGGGTTTTATGAAATGCTTTTTCTGCTTCTATTGATATTATCATGTGTTTTTTATCTTTCTTTTTGTTTATCCTATATAATAAAAGCCCAGCGACCAAAATGGTGCAATGATCAGAAACCAGAATGACCACGGCCCTTTAACCCTGCCAGCTGCCCCCCAGCAAGGAGTTAGGGGTGATCAGGCAGGCAGGCAGGCAGAGTACTTAGGGGCAATCAGACAAACAAAGGCAGTTAAGAGGATTATACAGGCAGAATGCTTAGGGGCAATCAGGCAGGCAAACAGAGGCAGTTAGGGTGATCAGGCAGGCAGAGGAGGTTGGGGTGATCAGTTAGGGGTCAGAATATCAAGCCTAAACTGGCAGTCAGACATCCCCCAAGGGTTCCCAGATTTGAAAGCCTGTAGGCCAGGATGAGGGAGTCCCTCCCATGCATGAATTTTGTGTGCCAGGCCTCTAGTGTGATATAATCACAATTACTGTTTTGTAGATCCCCCTGATCAATATGTATGATCTTTTTATTTATTTTTTAAAAATATATATTTTATTGATTTTTTACAAAGAGGAAGGGAGAGAGATAGAGAGCTAGAAACATCAATGAGAGAGATATATTGACCAGCTGCCTCCTGCACACCCCCTACTGGGGATGTGCCCTCAACCCAGGTACATGCCCTTGACCGGAATCGAACCTGGGACCTTTCAGTCCACAGACTGACACTCTACCACTGAGCCAAACCTTTCAGCGATATGTATGATCTTTTTAATATATTGCTGTATCCAGTTTGCTAATTTTTTGTTGAGGATTTCATCATCAATGTTCTTCAGGGATATTGACCTATAACTTTATTTTCTGTCAGGTCTATCTCTGGTTTTGGAATTTGAATAATGCTGGCCTTGTAAAATGAGCTAGGAATTTTCTCCCTTCTTCAATTTTTGCAATAGTTTGAGAAGGACAGATGTTAGTTCTTCTTTGAATATTTTAGTAAAATTCACCTGAAAAGCCATCTGGTTCAGGATTTTTATTTGTTGGGAGTTTTTTGTTTTGTTTTGTTTTGTTTGTTAAATTCTGCTTCAATTTCACTGGTTATAACCTGTCTATTCAAATTTCCTAATTTAGTTTTAAAAGATTGTAAGTTTCTAGGAATTTATCCATTTCATTCAGACTATCCAATTTTTGACATATATTTGTTCCTAATATTTTCTTACAATCCTTCGTGTTTTTGTGGTGTCAGTTATTATTTCTCTGTCATTTCTGATTTTATTTATATGGGTCTTCTATTTTTTTCTTGATTAGTCTAGTTACAAGTTTCTAAATCTTGCTTACCTTTTCAAAGAGTCAACCCTTGGTTTCATTAACTTTTTGTATTGATTTTGTAGACTATCTCGTTCATTTCTGATCTGCTCTTTATTATTTCCTTCTTTCTATTCACACTGAGCTTTGTTTGTTGTTCCTTCTCAAATTCCTTTATATGCAAAGTTAGATTTCTTTATTTGAACTTTTTCTTGTTCCCCCCTTTTTTTTAATTAAAGTATTACATGTGTACATATCTTCCCATTGCCCACCCCCATCCCACTCCCATACATTGCCAGTCCTCACCCCACAGTATCTTGAGTCCATTGGTTGTGCTGATATGTGTGCATACAAGTCCTTCTGTTGATCTCTTATCTTCCCCACTTCTCCCTAACCTTCTCGCTGTAATGTGACAGTCTGTTTGATGCTTTACTACCTCTGTATCTATCTTTTTGTTCATCAGGTTATAATGTTGTTTATTATCCACAAATGAGTGAGATAATGTGGTATTTTTCTTTCATTGACTGGCTTATTTCACTTAGCATAATGCTCTCCGGTTCCATCCAGGTTGCCGAAAATGGTAAGAATTACTTCATCTGTGGCAGCATAGTATTCCATTTTGTATAATAGATGACCATGGTTTCCTGATCCATTCATCTGCTGACGGGCAGCTGTTTCCAAATCTTAACTATTGTAAATTGTACTGCTATGAACATAAGGGTGCATATATCCTTTCTGATTGGTGTTTCTAGTTTCTTGGGATATATTCCTAGAAGTGGGATCACTAGGTCAAATGGGAGTCCCATTTTTAGTTTTTTGAGGAAACTCCATACAATTCTTCACAATGGCTGCACCTGTCTGCATTCCCACCAGCAGTGCAGGAGGGTTCCTTTTTCTCTGCATCCTCACCAGCACTTGTCATTTGTTGATTTGTTGATAATAGCCATTCTCACAGGTGTGAGATAGTACTTCATTGTTTATATTTGGATCGGATAATTAGTGACTTTGAGAATGTTTTCATGTGTCTCTTGGCCTTCCTTCTGTCTTCTTTCGAAAAGATTCTATTTAGGTCCGTTGCCCATTTTTTTTATTGGATCATTTATTTTTCTTTTATTAAGTTGTATGAGTTCCCTGTAGATGTTGGAGATAAAAACTTTATCAGTGATGCCGAAACCGGTTTGGCATCACTGATACCGGCTCAGTGGTAGAGCGTCAGTCTGCGGACTGAAAGGTCCCAGGTTCGATTCCGGTCAAGGGCAAGTATGTTGGTTGCAGGCACATCCCCGGAGTGGGGTGTGCAGGAGGCGGCTGGTCAATGTTTCTCTCTCATCGATGTTTCTGGCTCTCTATCTCTCTCACTTCCTCTCTGTAAAAAATCAATAAAATGTATTTTAAAAAAAAACTTTATCAGTGATAATATTTGCAAATATGCTCTCCAATACAGTGGGCTTTCTTATTATTTTGTTGATGGTTTCTTTTGCTGTTAAAAAAAAAAAAGCTTTTTTTTTTTTTTTATGTAGTTCCATTTATTTATTTTCTCTTCAGTTTCCATTGCCCTAGGAGCAGTATCCATGAAGAAATTGATTCGGCATATGTCTGATTTCTCTGCCTGAGGATTCCTCAAGTATTCTTATTTTTTCCCATCTTATATTTAAGTCCTTGATCCATTTTGAGTTTATTTTTGTGTTTGGAATAAGTTGGTGGTCTAGTTTCACTTTTTTGCATGTATTTTTCTAATTTTCCAACACCATTTATTGAAGAGACTGTCTTGACTCCATTGTCAAATATTAATTGAGCATAGTGGTTTGGATCAATATCTAGATTCGCTATTATATTCAATTAGTCTATATGCCTGTTCTTGTGCCAGTACCAGGCTGTTTTGAGAACAGTGGTCTTGTAATACAGTTTGAAATGTGGTATTGAGATCCCTCCTACTTTGTCCTTCTTTCTCAGGATTGCTGTGGCTATTTGGGGCCTCTTTTTATTCTAGATAAATTTACAAAGCATTCTTTCTAGGAGGTCTATGAAACATGCCATTTGTATTTTCATGGGGAGTGCATTAAATCTATAGATAGCTTTGGGTAGTATGGACATTTTAATGATGTTGATTTTACCAATCCATGAACTCGATATGCTCTTCCATTAATTTATGTCTTCCTCTATCTCTTTTTGCAATGTCTTGTAGTTTTCTGAGTATAGGTCTTTTACCTGCTTAGTTAAGTTTATTCCTAGGTATATTAATTTTGTGCGTGTGTGTGTGTGCAATGATAAATGGGATTGCTTTCTTATTCTCTCCTTCTGTAAGTTCACTATTGGTGTATAGAAATGCCATAGATTTCTTGGCATTAATTTTGTATCCTGCTACATTGCCAAATTCATTTATTAAGTCTAAATTTTTTTGGTGGGGTCTTTAGGGTTTTGTATATACAGTATCATGTCATCTGCAAGTTAGCACATTTTTATTTCTTCTTTTCCAATTTGGATGCCTTTTATTTCTTCTTCTTGTCTAATTGCATTGGCTAATACTTCCAGTACTATGTTGATCAGGAGTAGTAAAAGCAGGCATCCCTTTCTTGTTCCTGTTTTTAGGGAAAATAGTTTTAGTTCTGTCCATTGAGTATAATGTTGGCTGTGGGTTTATCACATATGGTTTTTATTATGTTAAGATATGATCCTTCTATTCACTCCTGATTGAGAGTTTTTATCAAATATGGGTGTTGGATTTTGTCAAATGCTTTTTCTGCATCAATTGATATGACTGTGTGATTTTTATCTTTCAATTTCTTTATGTTATGTACCACATTTATTGATTTGCGGATATTGTACCATCCTTGCATCCCTGGGATAAATCCTACTTGGTCATGGTGTATGATCTTTCTGATGTACTGCTGGATCCGATTTGCTAGAATTTTGTTGAGGATTTTGACATATATGTTCATGAGGGATATTGGCCTGTAATTATCTTAAATTGTGTTGTCTTTATCTGGTTTTGGTATTAGGGTGATGCTAGCTTCATAGAATGAGCTTGGAAGTTGTTCTCTTCTTGAATTTTTTGGAATAGTCTGAGGAGGATAGGTTTTAGTGCTTCCTTGAATGTTTGGTAAAACTCCCCTGTGAAGCCATCTGTCCCCAGGCTATTATCTGCTGGAAGCTTTTTGATGACTGCTTCAATTTCTTCCATCGTTATTGGCCTATTGAGATGTTTAGATTCTTCCTGATTGAGTTTTGGAAGGTTATATTTTTCTAGGAATATGTCCATTTCCTCCAGGTTGTTCAGTTTGTTGAAATAGAGTTTTTCATAGCATTTTTTAACAATCCTTTGTATTTCAGTGGGGTCTATTGTAATTTCTCCTCTGTCATCTCTTATTTTGTTTATTTGAGTCCTCTCTCTTTGCTTCTTGGTGATCCTGGCTAGAGGTTCATCAATCTTATTTATCCTTTCAATGAACCAACTCTTGGTTTTGTTGATCTTTTGTATTCTTTCTTTGTCTCTATGTCATTTAACTCTCCTCGGATCTTTATTATTATATTTCCTTCCTTTTGCTTACACTGGCTTTTCTGTTGCTCTCTTTCCAATTCTTTGAGTTGTAGGGCTAGTAATTTATTACCATTGTTTCTTGTTGTTTTTTTTTTCAGTAGGCTTGTAAAGCTATGAACTTCCCTCTCCATACTGATTTTGATGTGACCCATAGATTGTGGATTGTTGGGTTTTCATTGTCATTTGTTGCCATGATGTTTTTTAATTTTTTCTTTGATCTCTCTGTTAACCCAATCATTGTTTAACAGCATGCTGTTTAGTCTCAATGTGTTTTGTGTTGTTGTTTTTGTTGTAGTTAATTTTAAGTTTTATGCTACTGTGATCTGAGAAGATGCTTGATATTATTTCTATCTTTTTGAATTTGAAGACACTTTGCCTATGACCCAACATGTGGTCTATCATTGAAAATGACCCATTTGCACTTGAGAAGAATGTATATTCTGTGCTTTTGGGTCAATAGATGTCAATTAATTCCATCTGGTCTAGTGAGTCATTTAGGATTGATGTTTCATTGCTGATTTTTTGTTTAGAGGAGTTGTCCAATGGTGATAGTGGGGTAGTGAAGTCTTCTATTATGATTGGATTGCTGTCAATTTCTCCTTTGATATCCTCCAGGAGTTTTTTATGTATTTGGGTGTCCCTGTTTTGGGTGATATGTTTACCAGAGTTATTACTTCTTGTTGGGTTGATCCCTCTAGTACTATGAAGTGGCCTTCCTTATCTTTTGTTATGTCTTTCACTTTGAGATCTAATTTGTCAGAAATAAGTATTGCTACCCCAGCTTTTTTTCATTTCCATTTGACTGAAAAACCTTTTTCCATCCCAACACCCTCGGTCTGTGTCCGTCTTTTTTTCTGAGGTGGGTTTCTAGTAAGCAGAAGATATATGGGTCATGTTTTCTTATCCAATCCATTACCCTATGCTTTTGATTAGAGCATTTAATCCATTTATGTTTAAAGTTATTGTTGATAGGTACTTATTTGTTGCCATTTGTATTCTTTACCCCAGTGTTTCTTCTTTGCTTCCTATTTCTTATTTTTATAGGAGACACTTCAGCATTTCTTGCATTGCTGTTTGGTGGTAATAAATTCCATAGTCCTTTTTTGTCTGTAAAGCTCCTGATTTCACCTTCAATTTTGATTGATAGCCTTGTTGGGTAAAGTATTCTTGGATTCAGATCCTTCCGTTGCCTGAGTTTATATATTTCATTCCATTCTCTTCTGGCCTGATGTGCTTCTGTTGAGAAATCAGTCGCTAGTCTGATGAGGGTTCCTTTGTAGGTAACTTTCTATCTCTCTGGCCACTTTTAAGATTCTTTCTTTGTTGGTGATGTTTGCCAATTTAATTATAATGTGCCTTGGCTTTGGTCTTTTGGGGTTCATTTTGCTTGGGACTCTGAGCTTCTTGGATTTGTGTAGGGTTTTTCTTCCCTATATCAGGAAAGTTTTCTGTCAATATTTCTTCAAACAGATTTTCTATTTTTTGCTTAGTTTTCTCTCCTTCTGGAATCCCAATCATGTGGATGTTGTTTTGTTATGTGTTGTCCCAGAGTTCCTTTGGACTTTCCTCCTACTTGTTAATTTTTTTTTTCTAGAAGCTGCTCTACTTGGGTCTTTTTTCCCATCTTGTCTTCTAGCTCACTGATGCAGTCCTCTGCTTCTTCTAGTCTACTCTTGATGCTTCCTATTGAGTTTTTTACAGCGGCGATGTCATTTTACATTTCTTCTTGATTCTTCTTCATTTCCTCTAGGTTCTTACACATATTGTGGAATTTGTCTTTCATTCGTTTCAGCTACTTTATGACCATTTCCCTGAATTCTTTCTCTGACAGGTTTCTTGCCTCCATTTCATTTACTTCCTTTTCTGGTGATTCCTGCTTTTCTTTCATTTGTGGGCTGTTTTTGTTTTTGTTTTTGTTTTGTCTCCCCATGGTTTCTCTTCTCCAAGTGTCTGGTTCTGTAGTTCTCTCTCTCCTTATCCCAGGTGAAATCTGACCTTTCTGTGGGGGAGTGTAGAACTCCTCTGAATCCAGAGGTTTGTGCCAATTGGGACCTGTATTTTGGGGTTTGCAGCTGTTCAATGGGTGCAGTAGTTGTAGATTTTCAGGGTTCCAATAACATCCACTTTCAAAATGACATGGTGTCCTTTTCCATGCTAGTGTCCATGGTGTCCTTTTCCATGTTAGTGTCCATGCCCGATCAGGGGAGCTCCATCCAGCAGTCCCCCACCATCTCCTAGAGTATAGCTGTCCTCAACTCACCAACAAACACTCCCCATGTGACCCTCAGATGTTCTTTCTATCTGCTCCGGGACAAGGCTCAAGACAGTCTGTCTATTCTGCTGCCTGTTTTGTTTGTTTGTTTGTTTGTTTGGTTTGGTTTGGTTTTTGTTTTTTCTTTTTGTTTTTGTTTTTTGTTCAATAGGAGTAGTCTTTACCTGTGAATTATATTCTTTTCTCGTGTTTTCTTACTTCTGGTTATAACTTTCCTTTTCTGATAAAAGAAGACACTTTATCATTTCTTGTAAAGCTGGTTTAATAGTGATAAATTTCTTTAGTTTTCATATATCTGGAAATATTTTATCTCTTCTTCAATTCTGAGTAAGAACCTGGTTGGATAAATTACTCTGAATTGTATTTGCCTTTCTTTAATCACTCTAAAGATGTACTTCCATTACTCCTGTCCTGTCCTGTAAAGTTGCTGCTAAGAAATCAGCAGATAGTGTTGTGGTGGTTTTTTGTATGTAACTAGTTGTCTTGTTGTCTTCAAAACTTTCTCTATGTTTTACTTTTGCCATTTTAATTATAATATATCTGCGTATGAGTATTTTTGTTTGTTTGTTTAACTTGTTTAACACTTCTTAAATCTTGATGTGTTTCTTCCCAAGTTTCTGTTTCTTTTTTTTTTTCTCCTTCTGGTATTCCAATAATGTGCACTTGATGTTTGTACACTTAATGCTTCCTAAGAATTATTAAGCTATACTCATTTAAAAAAAAAAAAATTTCCTGTTCAGATTGGTTGATTCCCACTCATCTGTGTTCCAGGCCATTGATCCATTCTTTTTTATTAGCTAATGTGATGTTGATTCTTTATAGTGTATTTTTATTTCAGTTATTGTATTATTCAGGTATGCTTCATTTCTTACGATACTTTCTAACTCTATATTGATGTTCTCCCCAATTTGCTCTATTCCGATGTCAAGTTTTGTGAGCATCTTTAAACCCATTTTTTTAATTCTTTACTTATCTCTAAATCATTAGATTTTTTATGAACATTTTACTTGTTTCTTTATTTGATAGAGATTCTTTTTTCATTTTGTTTGAATTTCTGTTTGTTTTATGAAAACAAAATATCTATCTCCTCCAGTCATGTAAAAGTGGCTTGTGTGGCAGTGACCTCTGTAAATCTGTGTGCTCCATATAGAATTAAAAGTACAGATGGATTTCAGATGATGACTACATTGTGCAGGGAGCTGGCAAATAAAACTGGACCAACTTGGCGGGAGGCCAGATATGTGTAGTAATGTGTTGTTGACTTTACTTGCTCCCCTTGTTTGGAACTTAATTAGAATCAGACAATGTATCCAGGAACATGCCATGGTAAACTTACAGGCAGGAAAGAGCACCTAATAAGAGTGTCCACCTGCCATATCAAGATGGGGTTGGAAGGTATACAATGGCTCTCACTAACATCTTAGACTCAAAAGAATTTCTGAAGTTCAAGGAGAGCTTCCCACCGTCTCCAGTGTTCTCTATACGGTCTTTTTTGAACATGTTATTCAGAAAGTTGTATAGAGCAACCTCTTTGTAGGCTGTGTATTCCAGGTGGTTTTGGCAGCTAGTTGGGGCTGGGCAGGAACTTATGATGGCTTGGGGACTAGACTGCTTGCCTATAGCAGCTTCAGGAATGTGTGGTTAAGCCAGTTGATCCTGTCTTCTCTATTTATTCAAACCTAAAATGGGCTCTGGGGCAGTGTGATTGGAATGCACTGCAGCAATCTTGCAGGTAGGCCAAAGTTCCCAGAATGAAGTCCCACCTCCCTTATCAAAGTCAAGGGGACATAAACAATGGTGCTTACTGGTGCATCTGATCTGCTATTAATCTGCAGATTCTGGATAAGCACTATTGGGTCTCTTTTTCTTCTTTGCTTCAATCACCTGTCCATTATCTCTCATAAATAGGTGATTGATACAAAGGTGTATATTTCAGTGTGTTTATGGAAAGATGCTGCTTGTGAAAAGATGCATGTTACACATCCTCCTACACCAGTCATCCTGGATCTCTCCGCTGAGACACATTATTTTTAAAGGAAATTTTCAACAATATACAAAGTAAAAAGAATTATTTAGTAAAATTGAAGCATACATCACCTACTTTAAGTAATTACCAACCCTTGTTAGTCTGGTTTTGTTGATATACTCACCATAGAATTTTTTTAACTATCGATAAATCCCAGAAATTAAAATATTTTTAAAATAAATGTGTTAGTTTATCTAGAAGATAAATAAGATTCTTAAAGATAGGACATGTCACCCATTCCTAAGCAATATTCCCTCCCCCTATGCCTTTCCTTGTTTATTGATATTAAAGCATTTTTTTAATCTCTGGCACTTATTTCTTAATTGTTATCACATTGTCTCTCAAATACCTGAATGGGAAGGCTCTTAAAAGAAGGAACTGTTCCTGCATTGCTCCTAATAAACACAGAACATTAAACAGTGCCAGAGACATGGTATGTGTTCAAGAAGGCTGGTGTGTGCCAAAATGTTAGCTCTTCTTGCCAGGGCAAGCAACAGTGGAAATGGATGGATAGACATGTACATTGACAATCTAAATTTTTATCCTTTAGTTGCAATGTTATGTTAGCTTTGGGTGTACAACATAATAATTTGACATTTATATAAAGTATAAAATTATAACCCTAGTACACATAATAATTATCTGACACATATACAATTATTGCAATGAATAACCCCATGGCTATTTTTATAACCGGAAATTTGTACTTTTTAATCACTGGTATATTTTTTACCTTCCCCCCTCCTATCTGATAATCATCAATTTGTTTCATATATTTATGAGTTTGTTTATGTGTTTTTTTGTTCATTTATTTTGTTTTTTGTATTCCACGTATGAATGAAATCATATAGTATTTGTCTTTCTCTGTCTGACGCATTTCACTTAGGTCCATGCACATTGTTGCAAATGTTAAGATTTCATTATTTTTATGGTTGAGTAATATTAGATTGTATGTATGTAACACATCTACATTCTATATTTATTCATCAAAGGACACTAGGGTGCTTCCATACCTTGGCTATTTTTTCTTTTTTAATGACCTCAACTTGCTGTGAGGACATGCATTTTTTAAAATATATTTTATTGATTTTTTTAAGGAAGAGAGAGGGATAGAGATTTAGAAACATTGATGAGAGAGAAAGATCAATCAGCTGCCTCTTGCACACTCCCTACTGGGGATATGCCCCAACCAAGGTATGTACCCTTGTCCGGAATCGAACCTGGGACCTTTCAGTCCGCAAGCTAATGCTCTATCCACTGAGCCAACCGGTTTCGGCCATACCTTGACTATTTTAAATAATTTATATGTAATAAGGCTAATATGTTAAGTGTCCATATGACCAGTTTCTCTAATGCACACTGACCACCAGGGGGCAGACGTTCAACACAAGAGCTGCTGTGATGCACACTGGCCTTTTACAGAGAAAGGGCACCACATACCTAGTGCCCACCCAGCAACATTCCCCTTCCCCCAAGTGGGACTCAGGCCGGGCCACCACCCCGGATCAACAGCCTGCCACTCAGTGTATATCCCATATAAAAATAAAAGGCTAATATGCAAATTGTCCCCTCGACCAGGAGTTCAACCATGGCCAGGCTGACCAGATCCCATCCATGCACTATTTCATGCACTGAGACTCTAATATATAGATATATACTGACTGGCCAGATTATTATGTGTTCAGATATCATAATAATCTGGCCACTCAGTGTATATAAAGCTCTCACTGGTGCCAATTGCACACATGTGTTTCCATCTGTCATTGTTAATCATGAATTTAGTTGACACTTCTATTATAGAGAAAGGGTGAATATCTATATTTAAATATTTCTTCCAATTAATTTCTTTTCAATATGCATGAATTCATGCACAGGCCACTAGTGCTATAATAAAATAGGGGTATACATATCTTTTTAATGTAGTTTTGTGGAATTCTTTGGATAAATAACCAGAACTTGAATTGCAGAGTCATATGGTAGATCCATTTTTAATATTTTGAGGAACCTCCATACTTTTTTCAATAGTAGCTGCATGAATTTATGATTCCACCAACAATACATAAGGGTTCTCTTTTCCTTACATCCTGACTAACACTTTGTTGACTTATTGATAACCATACCGACAAATGTGAACATCTCATGATGGTTTTTATTTGCCTCTCTCTGGTAATTAGTAATTTTGAACATCTTTTCAAATGTTTGTATATTCTCTTAGGGAAATGTCTATTCATATCCTCTGCCACTTTTTCAGTTGGATTGTGTACTTTCTGGTGCTTCTCGTTTCCTAATCCCCACACTGTGGGATCTACCTCTTTGGTGTGGTTTCTTCTTCATATCCTTAACTCTAGGAATTTTGTTCAGATCTGTTCTCAGTAAAGGTGGCTCTTTATCCACTGACATTCTTACATGGTTTTCTTTCAGACATAAAAGCCACAACTGTGCAAGATACCACCATAACGTGCCCAGGAATAAATGGAGACTATCAAGGCCAGTAAGTGCCCATCTCAGGTTTTACATAGGCAGTTGTCACCATCACGAGGTATCCAGAATGTGAAATGCCACACCTCTGCTGGGACAATGCCTGTCTATTAGAGAGCTCTGGGCCACCTCGGCAACCACCTTTGTTAGAGGTCCCCAGGTGCTCAGGGATCTGATGAGGAAGGTAGGAATGCAGGAGAAGTTTTGTCCAAGGGATGGTACCAGTGTTCCTACCAAATTTATGAAGCAAAGTCATGCCTAGGATTTGTTCTATGAATACAGAAGAGTGGCGATGTTGACACCAAGCAGCTATCCCTGGTCACTTAGCCCATGGCCACAAGGGCATCTGACCCCATGCAGGGCTCCTCTCCGTATGGTCAGCCTCTTATGCAGAGGTTGATTTTGTAGTATATAGAAATTAACTCAACTTACCCATGCTGACTAAACTCCTCCTGTTCTATGTCACTACTATGAGGAGGACTGTGGACTACAACTTATGAGCAGGAACTGTATCAATCCAGGCTGGTGATGACTGTCTGCCCTTTCTTGTATTTAGGAAGATCTTCGTTGAAGTTACCCTGGACAATGGCACGACCATCATCAAAAACGATATTTATTTCTTATATGAGGAATGTGTGAGTGTCGAGTCAAGCTATAGCCTCACTCTAGGGCTATGCACATCCTGTACATTGGAGGGAGAGACACCCTGTAGAGGCAGAAAAGGGGACCAGAGACCCCAGACAGGCCCAGTAGGTAGCTGGTTCTGATAGCCACCTCCATAGCATCTCACAGGCAGCCCAGGTTTTAGCCTTTAATGAGGGAGCTGTTTCCCATTCAAGTTTGGAAAGTACCCTGGGAGTGCATTTATTAGAGACCTGGATACAGTCAGTGGTCCGGCCTTTTAGGAATTCTGCTCTCTATCTGTGAACCAAGTATCATTAAGTTCAATGAGAGCTCTAAGCAGACTTAAGAAAGAAAGCAGATGCTCTGCCCACAAGGGTAGCCAACTTGCTACTTTCCGAGGTCCAGGTCTAATGGGTCCAGGTCTGGGCCCATCTGGATTCCAGCTAGGGGTAATGGGAGATGCTGGGAGGCTGTGTGCCATGGACCACAGGACCAAACCACTGAACTGCTTAGTTCCCACAAATCTAGGTACAGGCACAAGGGATGTAGACGGTAGGACCAGCCTTTGCCCTGATCAGCTGGGTGTGCCCCCAATACATTGATGCAGCTGGTGAAGGGCTCTGAACTGACTCATGACCATCACATCCCTGGCTTCTTCGCGGAGAACGCATGCTGTCATTTTCAGATGACTAGCCCTCCCTTCAGACGCTCCTCTTTCTCCTGCTCCTCAGTGGCCTCTCTGCACTGAGCAGGGAGGTTGTCCCTCTGCTGGTAGGGAAGCCTCAGTGATGTTGAGGGTAGGGACTCAGCTCACAGAAGCACCTGGGGCTGGGGTGCTGCTTCCCAGGTGCCCACTTTCGGGGATCCACATCCATGTACCTTAGCCCAGGTGCATGGCATTGGGAACAGAGGGAGTTAGGCTAGAGAGGAGGTGACCCTGGGAGGAGGGACTCCCGTGCCTACTTGCCACTGCCCTGGTGTCCTGCGCCAGCTTGTGGGGTTCCATCAGTGCTGAAAGTGCTGCTCCTGTCCCAGCCCTGGAGTCCTAGCCCCACCATGGCCACTGCGGATGAGGAAACCTGAGGAGAGGGAAGTGGTTGGACAAGAAAGTAGGTGGCAGATGCCTGGTGCTGGTTGACTGGGTGGAGCCTGCCGAGGCTCACCACAAACCTCTCGCATGTGTCCTTTCTGCAGACAACAACTGTACCTACAACTACTACAACTACCACCACTACAACTACCACAACAACTACCATTACAATTATCACAACTATCACTATAACTACTACAACTACCACCACTACAACTACCACTACCCAAATGCCTACTACTACTCTGCAGACTACCACTCCAGCAACCCAGCCACCTTCTCCAGCACCACCTTCCCCAACACCACCACCACCACCTCCTCCAACACCACCACCACCACCTCCTCCAACACCACCACCACCACCTCCTCCAACACCACCACCACCACCTCCTCCAACACCACCACCACCACCTCCTCCACCACAACCTTCCCCACCACAACCTTCCCCACCACAACCTTTCCCACCACCACCTCCCCCACCGCCACCTCCCCCACCTGAGACAACACCTGAGACAACACCTGAGACAACACCTGAGACCACACCTGAGACCACACCTGAGACCACACCTGTCACAACGACTGCCCCCCCACTCACCCCACTGTTCATGCACATTGCTGACCCTCTATACTTCCTTACACTCATCCCCGCCATGCTCATGTTCCCCTTGCTCATCTGTTGCATCTGGAGGCTATGCCGCAAGAAGGTGAGTGACTCCTGCCCACGCAGCCCTGTGACCAACCCCAGCAAAACAGCGTGCCTGCCTGTCTGATCCCAGGCTCCCATAAGAGCCACATGGCCACATGAGTGGACAGAGGTACTCTGTCCTCCTCTCCTGGCACAGCCTGGGCTTCTAAGGAGCCTCCTGCCTTGGATTTGCTTCAGGGAGGTGGCCCATGTGCTGCCCTGGCCGCTGGGCAGAAGTGACCCCAGACAGCTGAGAACAGGGCCGCCTCACAGCAGCCAGGATTCAGAAGGACTCAGGGACACAGAGGAGGACGCCTGTGCCGGCGAGGAAAGAAGTGGTCCCACGGGAGGCCTGGATGACCCCCAGTGGAGAATGATGCTGGCCAGGATTCGCAACCCCTGGGGCAGCTGTGCCTTTGAAAACTAGCCTGGGTCTCCCCACATCTCCAGGCCTCCTGGCATGATTCTTCAGTCATCGCTAAGGGCCCGGTTGTGCTGGGCCCCTGCTGGGCACGAGGGGACACACAGGAAGGCACTAACATCCTTGCAGGAGCTCACAGTCGGTATCCGGTCTCACAATGCTACAATCAGAGGCAAAGTGTCAGCCTCACAGGGTGTGGCAAGAGCCCTTTGTAACCAGAGTGATAGCAAAGACCAGAGGCTGGCTTCAGGGAGCGACTGAGGCCATGGCACTGGCTAGCTGGGTCTGCAAGGACACAGGCCAGACATTGGATAGAGAAAGAGAAAAGCAGAGGCACAAAAGAGCAGGGCAAACCAACCAGAAACAAGCAGGTCAAATCACGGTAAAGGAGGTGGATGAAAGAGAGGAAGCCCTGGGGTGGCGGTGACTGTCATCTCTAAGGACTGGACAGCCAGAGCAGCTGCAAGAGCAGGGAAGGGGGGCGGGGTGGAGAGAGGACGGGTTTGGGCCACGTGCTCTGTCTTCATGTGATGGTGGGGGCCTCTCTCAGGACTGTGCTCCTTAGTCTAGCTGTTTCCCCTTCAAATCCACAGGAAGCTTTCAATTCCCTTTGATACCCGAGCAGCCTGAGGCTCAGAGAGGAGACTCAGGGAAGGAAGGGCACCCAGATCGGCACCCTAAACCTTATGTTGTGTCCTGCTCCCCTGTCAGCATGGCCATCAGCACCCTTCGTGCCCCTCCTAGCTGTGCTTATGTCTCTTTAACCTTCTAGACTGTCAAGGAGCCACCCCCGGTGCTCAAACCAGAAAAGGTAAGTCCTGCTTTGGTCCTGATATCAGCAGGCCTGGTGGGCACAGGGACCTTGACAGAAGCCTCCTGCAGCTATTGCCATTCCTAGCCCACCAGCTCCACCTATCTGCACAGAGAGCCAGGAGGAGCAAGAGGTGACAGAGGGTAGGGAGGGGCCCAAGGAGGACATGGAACTCACAAAATGTCACCCACACCACCTTGCCCTGCACCCAACACGTCACTGCAATGGCGGCCTAGGGGAGCCTGTTTCAGCCACTGCTAGGATCCCAGTGACATAAAAGGAGCTTTTCTTGTTGATTCCCAAAGGACTGTTTGCAGGGGTCCTTCCTCAGGATGAGGTGAGCTTTTAGAAAAGGAACCTGGACAGCCCTGCGGGCTCTGGTGCATCCTGGGCTCCATTTCCTCAGTCCCCTCCCTGTGTCCTCCCGGGGCAGGGGCTTAGCTGACAGTGGCCTGTAAGGACTGTGGGGCTGAGGAGGGTGCAGGGAGTGTGCCCTGGCACTGAGCTGTGAGGGAGGCCAGGCCAAGGGGAGCACTTGGTGAGCAGGTCAAGGCGGCGCAAACCAGTGCCATATAAACTAGGTGGAGCTGGGCATGGTATCCTTCAAACAGGAGCCTGGCATCTGGGTGGAGGAGGTGTGGAGGGTTGGGAGGGGGGGCAGGAAACAGGCCTCACAGCGCTGGGAGGCTCCTGAGCTGGCTGCAGTATGACAGGGGAAGCTGGATCTGCCAGAATCAGGTAATGCAGCCCTGGCACTGGCTAGTGCTCTCACCCTGACAGCCCTCCAGCACAGCACACAGCCCAGGGCCAGGCTTCCCAAGGGCGGTTTGAGGGAAACCAAGGGAACTGGAAAGTGCTCCCTGGGCTTTCTGGAAGAAAGCCATGTGTGCAGTCCCACAGGGCTTTCCTTGGGTTCTCCCTGGAGGGCACTCTGGGATGGGGCGGGCGCTGTCATTGGTGCTGGACTTCTGCCACAAACCTTTGCTGAGGGCGGAAAGCTGACGTGTGCACAGGCCACAAGGGCCCTGTGTCTGCACCCAGGAGCTGCCAGACCAGGAAGAGGACAGTGTTTTCTCTTTCTAGGAGCCATGTCCCATGCAGATATGTCCCACAGTGATTGTCCCTTGTTGTGGGTGCCAAGTTCGCCAGATGAGGAGGATAGAGGTGAGAGGGCTTCTTAGGGAACTGTCCCTCTGGAGGCCATGTGCACACATATGGCTTCTTCACAGCCACGTCTGCTTTTCAGGGCAAACTGGACATCTTGTGTGACTTTGTTCAAAACTGCAACCAGGTGCCATTGATGTGTTCTCAGCCCTGGGACAAGGTAAACAGAGGCATAGGGATGCTCCCTGTGGGGTGGAAACCTTGCTTTTGCCCGTGGCAGTAGCCCCATAGGAATGTCAGTCACAGAGCCTTGCCTGGGCCTCTGCCAAGGAAGATGCTCCACACATGAAGAAATGGCAGCTCAGGAGCCTTCATGCTGATGATTCTGGGCATGGCACTACGCATTTCCCTTGCACGTGGTCTCCAGAATGTCAGGGGACTCAAGCATTACCTCTCATGTTCCAATTTAAAGGAAGGCAACAGCGATTTTAATTGGCCTCCCTGTCCATAAACCTCCCCTCTGACCACTGACCCTGTGGGTCCACTGGCTCCACCCCATCTACCAAGTGTCTCCTAGGCTGGTCACTCAGAGCCGTGAGTGGTGACAAGCATGATGACAACCCTCCCAATGTTGTTTGACCAACACTGACTGGTTCTACCAGACAGTATAAATGTCACAGCCTGTGTCTTGGAGAGAAGCCATTTTGCTACATTGTCCTCCCTGACTTTAGTCGTAATGATGGCTAATTTTTGTTGTGTCACTCCTGTGAGCCAGTTGCTAATCTAAGAACATTGCCTGTTTTTCTATTATACTTTACTTTTGCCAGCAAAAGAAGGTATTAATATTTTTGTTCAGTTTACCAAGTGGGACTGATGCACAGAGAGGCTGAGTGACTTGTCCCAGGTCACAAAGACAGGGAGTGGCAGAGCTGGACTCAAACCCGAGGCTTGTTTCTCCCTGCTCTGCCCCTTTAGAGTCAGCACCTCTGATCTCAGGAGGTTACCCCAAACCACCCAAAGGCTGCCTTACTCAGGCCCGGGCCCAAGGAGTGTAGTGCTCCTGCCTCCCAGGCAATCACTGACTGGGCTTTGCAGTGCTCAGACCCTTTGCTCAACTGGACTAGGGAACCTGGAGGATGCTCTTGTCCCCAGGTCTGCAGTGAGGGCTGCATGGCCACATCCAGTGAACCCTGAGTCTCAGTGGATGGGCAGGTGGGCATTTAGAAGTTCTGGGCTGTACCATTCTTATCCCTTTCTAAGAGGCCTTGGATTCTGCATCTTCCATGGCCTGTCACCCATCTGCGGATGTCCCTACTGCCATTGTCCTATGGGCCTGTGTCCAATCTAAGGACCCTGGAGAGGACTCATCCCTTCAGCACACACTCATTCAGAAAAAAATAGCAGTGCTGGGGTGAAAGAGACTGTAGGTCCTCCCTCATCCTTGCTTCCCAGGTTCAGTCCAGAGCCAGCAGACATGTTCCACATCACAACAATCAGAGTCCAGAGTCAGAACCCAGGAATTGGGGGATACCTGCAGAAGGCAAGACAGAGGTCCAACACATGAACCAAGTCTCCTAGGAAGAGCATATGCTGGAGTCCAGCATCCAGGGAGAAGGGCATAACAAAGACCCAGTCTTTAGTTCTGATGAATACTGACTCTGACCTCCTTGAGTCAAGGAAATCAGTCCTCTGGTCTGATTATATACTAGGAGCCCAATGCATGAATTTGTGCACCTTGAAAGGAACTGTGAGTTGTGAGGCTGCCATGGGCAGAGGGGCAGGTCTTGGTCCATCCTCAATGCCCCCACCTGGCCCTCTCACTATGACCCCGGGTCCCTTTTCTGTTGCCACCCCTGTTCCTGCATCCATCACTCCTATGCACTGATGGTACTGGCCTCGCTAGCACCTGTTGAGGGTGCAGAGTTATTGGACCAGCAGAGGATGCGAGCAGGGCCAGCAGCAGATGCGAGTGCCAGGTGGGACTGTGGTGCATGGGAGAATTTTTAATAACCACAAGAGGCTCGCCCCAATGACAGCAACTGGTGCCCTACCTTGGTCTGGTTCCCCTACTCACCTATCCTACTGCATCCAATACCTGCCATGTTCTGCACTTTACCGCCTGCTTCCAATGCTGCCATGTTCCAAGGGCTCCCCCTGGTGGTCAGCGCACATCATAGCAACCAGTTGTTTGGTTGTTCCTGTTGTTCCACCATTTGGTCTATTTGCATATTAGCATTTATTATATAGGATACTGGAGGCCCAGTGCATAAATTTGTGCACCAGTGGGGTCCCTCAGCCTAGCCTGTGGGATTGGGCTGAAACCAGCTCTGCAACATCCCCTGAAGGGTCCCAGATTGTGAGAAGCACAGGCCAGGCCTAGGGACCCCACCAGTGCACGATCAGGGCCAGGAAGGGACACAAGAGGTTGGCCAGCTGGGGAGCAACTGTGGGAAGTCTCTAGGGCATATTAGGCCCATCTCACTCAGTCCCAGCATCAAGCTAACCTACCAGTCAGATCATCTGCTCCCTGTTGGTCAGTGCACATCATAGTGAATGGTTGAGCAGCCTTAACATATCAGAATACCAGTAACATATTACACTTTGATGGGTTGAATGGCCAACTGGTGACCAGACACTTAGCATATTAGGCTTTTATTATATAGAATATATATATGTATATACATTTGATTGATTTCAGAGAGGAAGAGAGAGGGAGACAGATATATAAATATCAATGATGAGACAGAATCATTGATCAGCTATGTTCTGCACACCCCTACTGGGGAGTGAGCCCACAACCCAGGCAATGCCCTAACCAGGAATCAAACCATGATCTCCTGGTTTATAGCTCTATGCTCAACAACTGAGCCACACAGGCTGAGGCTTCTTGTCTCAATTCCAATAGTGTCCAAGTGACCTCTTACTCTTCTTTTCCTTGCAGGGGAGGTGTGTCAACTTCACACTAATGAAGCCTTACCTTAGGCAGTTGCCCTGCAGCCCAAATATGTACCTTGGGCCAAGCCAGGAGTGCATCCCTCTCAACAACTGCTGCACATGGGGCCAACATCCCCCATCTATATGCTCACAGCCTACTTCCAGGATGCTACCACTGATTGCTCCCCCTGCCCAGGCACTCTGCAGAACTACCTTGTCACTCCCACACCAATAGCCACTCTCTAGAGCACCAGAATCTCAAAATTATGAGAAAACTTTGTATACTGAATTGGACATACATATTGAGTTTTGGTTTAAAGTCAAAAAGGAGTTGGATTTTGTTGCTGATTAGTGTAAGGGATTATTACCTGGTGATCATTGCTCTCTGTGTAGGGAGATTTACCTATATTGTTCTTGTAAGGACAAAGCATGCTGCTGTCCTGTGAATGGAAGATTCTCTCTCCCACATCCTGATCTCCATCTGTCACCAAGAACTGAGACACCTGTGTTTCTAGCCAAATGCTTCTCTTTCTTTGAAAAAAAAATTCCAAACCATCTCTAAAATATAAATACAATCCTGTGTCTATATTCATTGGATTTTACTAAGCCTCTTGGGCAAGTTAATCTACCTGTGCTTTATTTTTCTAATTGAAAAGATAGAGATAATGGTGTCTCCTTTACAGTTGGCTATCAGGCTATGGTAAGTGTTGCAATGTGCTCAACACAGGCCAGGCCCTTAGCAAAAACACAGGTGCCAGAAGCTAATGTCTTCCCTCCCTGCTCCAGGGGAGAAGGAGGATATGAACTCAGAGACATCAAGAAACATTTGGAGAGCTCAGAGCTGTCAGAGTGTGGACCATGCCTGAGTCTTTCCACTCAGAATACTAATATGGTCCAATAACTGTCCCTAAAAATAGATATTTATGAACTTATGAACTCCTGACAAATAATTCAGAATAATTTTCATAAAGAGGTTTATAAATGTCTTCATTATAAAGAACTACAAGGACACACACACACACACACACACACACACACACACACTCAAACTAAACAAAATGAGAAAGTCTACAAAGAAATAAGAACTAGCCAAAACCGGTTTGGCTCAGTGGTAAAGTGTCAGTCTACGGACTGAAAGGTCCCAGGTTCGATTTCGGTCAAGGGTGTGTACATTGGTTTTGGGCACATCTCCAGTTGGGGGTGTGCAAGAGGCAGCTGGTCGATGTTTCTCTCTCATCGACATTTCTAGCTCTCTATATCTCTCCCTTCCTCTCTGTAAAAAATCAATAAAATATATTTTTTTAAAAAATAAGAACTATCAAAAAAAGAAAATATAAAATTAGACCTGAAGAATATAATGACTGTACTAAAGAATACAATGAGTGTACTGAAAAATACAGTGGAGAATGGAAACAGCAAACTTCGAATAAATAAAAGAAAGAATCAGTGATTGGTCTTTTGAAATTATCCAGTCAATGAAGCAAAAAATAAAAAATAAAAGGAGTAAAATGTGATTATGTGCTTGGTACATAATAAACAGAAACAAATCTATTAATTTCAGAAATCTCAGAATGAGAAATAAGAAAGAAAGAAAAAAGGAAAGTCTTTTAAACAATAAGGTTTGAAAAGTTATCATATATGGAGAGAGAAATGGGCATGGACCCAAGGACCTTAAACAGATTGAACCTGAAAGGCTATAATGAGACACATTATAAATAAAGTGTCATTAGTCTGTTAAAAAAAAAAATTGAAAGCATTAAAATCATATACATAGAAGTTCCAAAAAATGTAGGTTGGATTTCTCAACAAAACTTTCCAAGCCAGAAGAAAAAGAGATGAAATTTTCAGATGTGTTGAGAGAGGGGGAAAAAACTGTCATTCAGGAATATTATTCCCAACAAAGCTGCTCTTCAGAAATAAAGAAGTGATAAAAGCATGCCAAATAAACAAAAGTCCAGAGATTTCATCACAGCAAGCCTGCCTCCCAAGAATTGCTGAAGCAGGTTCACAAAGCAGATATAAAAGATGCCCTTGCTGGTTTGGCTCATTGGATAGAGCAAGCGTGTCAAACTCGCATGCAGGCTGACAAAGAATATTTTTCAGCCCAGCCAATGTAATGGTATGTAAGAAACGTTTTAATAAAAATTTTGTAACTTAATTTTTACAATATCCTATTATACATAATTAATAATGAACTACAATGCTCGCTAATAATTGATTACTATGATTGTGTTGCATTCTAATAATTGATTACTATGATTGTGTTGCATTCATTTCCCTTACACGTCTTATGTGCAGGCGCACCATTTCTCACTAATACCAGCAGCGAATACTTTAGCAGCCAATTGCCACATCATCAGTCTTGTACTGACTTGTTGGGTGTGCGCAATAGGAACTATTTCAGAGAACAAGAAAAATAGGTTTATTTGCATTACACTTATTAATTTGTGCAGTTATTCGGTGTCTGGTAACTTAATGCTCAAGAAAAAAATATTACTTTTTATTAAAATGGTCTATTATATTATGTTAATAATTACTCATTTCTTTCAGCCCTTTGTATTCAGCATGTCTTTATTGAAATAAACCTATGTTTCTATGAAAATTGAAGCTTTTGTGGTTTTTTTTTGTGACCCACATAAACTCAAACCTTGTTTATTTGGCCCATGTTAGCCTTTGAGTTTGACATGCTTGGAATAGAGCATTAGCCTGTGGACTGAAGGGTCCTGGGTTCTATTCCAGTCAGGGCACATACCCAGGTTGCAGGCTCAGTCCCCAGTGTAGGGCATGCAGAAGATAGTCAATCAATGATTCTTCTTCATCATTGAGTTTCTATCTCTCCCTCTCCCTACCTTTCTAAAATCAATAAAAATATTTTTAAAGGTGATAATTAGCATCATGAAATCATTCATGTATTTGTTAAATTCACTGATAATATAAATACATTGTTAATGTCAAATTCTCCAACATTGCAATGATAGTACATTATTCTTGTAGAATGCTAGTTTAAAAACAATATATATATAAAGCCATAACTATAATAATCTGTTATTAAACATACAATATAAAAAATGCTTTAAACATTGATAAGCTAAAATAAGAGAGATAGATAAATAAAAGGATAAAGTTTATATGTGCTATAGATGTTAAGGTGTAATAGGCTTAAAATAAGATGTTGCAAATATAAAATATTTTATGTAATCTCATGAAAAAACACAAAAGAAAACCCTATAGTCGATACAAAAAAGATTATGAAAAAGGAATCCAAGCATACTCCTACAAAGAATCATCAAATAATAAACAGCAAAATCAGAAACAAGGAACAATGCATCTACAAAACAAAACAATGAACAAAATGGCAAAATAGGTCCTTACCTATAAATAATTACTTTTAACATAAAAGAATCAAGTTCTTAAATCAAAAGGCATACAATGGCAGAAGGGATTTGAAAAAATAAGTTCCAATTGTGTGCTCTCTGCAACAGACTCATTTACTTTTACAGACACACACAGACCAACAGGGAAAAAACAGAGAAGGTATTTCAAGCAAATGGAACCATAAAACTACAGTTATAGCTATACTTAAGTAAAACAAATTAGATTCCAAGATAAAAATGGTTAAGACACAATGAAGTTCATTATGTAATGATAAAGAGGTCACTCACTCAAGAAAATAAAACAATTACATGTACTTAAGCATTCCAAAACAGAGCTCCTAAATGTATAAAGCAGCTGCTAACAGAACAAAAGAAGTAAATAACAATAAAGTAATACTTGGGAACTTTAACAACCCACTCACAACAATAGAAAGATCATCCAGACAGAGAATAGATTAGAATATAGCAGATTTGAACAACACTATACATCAAATCAGACCTATCAGACATATCCATTGTATTACATTCCATCCAAAAGCATCAGAATGCAAATTTTCTCCAAGTACCTATGGAATAGTTTTAGGATAAATATTATGGTAGACCACAAAATAAGCCTAATCAAATTCAAGAAGATTGAAATCATACCAAGTATATTTTCCAATCATAATAATATGAAACTAGAAATGAATAACATGTGGAAAGCTGGAAAATATCAAATACATGAAAATGAAACAACACACTCTTGGACAACCAGTGGATCAAAAAGAAACTAAGAAAAATTATTAAATATCATGGAAATTAAAATGGAAACAGAATACCAAAGCATGAGATGTTGCAAAAGAAGTGAAAGAGGTAAGTTACAGAATAAACATCAAGAAAAAATAAATATCTCAAATAAATGAACTAAGAAAAAAGCTAAGCACAGTGTTGGCAGAAAAAAAAATAATGAAGTTTAGAGCAGAAATTAGTGAACTAAAAACTAAAAGGATAAAAAATATTTATAAAACTTAAGAGTTGGTTCTTTGAAAACATAAAATTATTTGTAAACCTTTAGAACTTCCAAGAAAAAAGACGGCCCAGATCAATAAAATTATAACTGAAAGAAAAGATATTACACCTAATACCACACAAATACAAAGAGTCTTAAAAGTTTACTATGAACAGCTACAAAACAACAAATTGGACAACTTGAAAGAAATAAAAAACTTATAGAAAACACAACCTATCCATACTTAATCATAAAGAAATAGAAAATATGAACAGATCAATGATAAGTAAAGAGAGTCAATAACCTCTCCCCCCCCCAAAAAAAAAAAGAAAAGCACAGAACAAGATGGTTTCACTGGAGAATATTATTAAATGTTTAAAAAGCATTAATACCAATTCTTCTCAAGCTTTTCCAAATAATTGAAGAGGAGGGAATACTCCCAAAATCATTTTTATAAGGCCAGCATTACCCTCATATCAAAGTCAATTAAGGATACTTACAAGAAAGAAATCTACAGACCAATATCCCTGGTGAAAGTAATGCAAAAATTCTCTACAAAATACTATCAAGTCATTCAGCAGCACATAAAAAAGATTTTATAATTGATTAAGTGGAATTCTCCCTGAAATGCACAGAAATCAATACAATGCCCTAGCAGGTTTGGCTCAATAGATAGAGTATCAGCCTGTGTACTGAAGGATCCCAGGTTTAATTCAAGTCAAGGGTACATGTCCAGGTTGCAATTTCAATATCCAGTAAGGGGCATGCAGGAATGCAGGAGGCAGCTGACCAATGATTCTCTCTCTCTCATCATTGGTTTTCTATCTCTCTCTTTCTCCGAAATTAAGAAAAGTATTTTTAAAAAAGAAATCAATGAAAACTACAAGGCATTGATAAAAAGAGATAGAGGAAGGCATAAAAAGTTGGAAGAACATACTGTGTTCATGGATTGGTAGAATCAACATCATTAAAATGTCCATCTACCCAAAGCAATCTATAGATTCAATTGCACTCCCCATTAAATGGCATATTTCACAGATCTAGAACAAATTCTCCACAAATTCATCTGGAATAAAAAAATTAAAAAGACCCCATATAGCTGCAGCAATCTTGAGAAAGAACAAAGTAGGTAGGATCTCAATACCAGTTATCAAGCTGTATTACAAAGCCACTGTTCTCAAAAACGGCCTGGTACTGGCACAAGAATAGATGTTTAGACCAATGGAATAGAATAGAGAACTCAGAAATCAACCCAAACCACTATGCTCAATTAATATGTGACAAAGGAGGCAAGAACATACAATGGAGTCAAGACAGTCTCTTCAATAAATGGTGTTGGAAAAATTGGACAGGCATATTTTAAAAAATGAAACTAGACCACCAACTTATAGCATAAACAAAAACAAACTCAAAATGGATAAAGGACTTAAACATAAGATGGGAAACCATAAAAATACTAAAGGAATCCACAGGCAGCAAAATCTCAGTCATATGCCAAAGCAATATCTTCACAGATACAGCTCCTAGGACAGTGGAAACTAAGAAGAAAATAAACACATGGGACTACATCAAAATAAAAAGCTTTTTCACAGCAAAAGAAACCATCAACAAAACAACAAGAGAGGCCACTGCATGAGAGAACATATTTGCCAATGTTACCACCAATAAGGGTTTAATCTACAACATTTACAGGCAACTTATATAACTTAATAAAAGGAAGATAAATAATCCAATCAAAAAATGGTCAATGGACCTAAATAGATACTTTTTAAAAGTGGACGTACAGAAAGCCAAGAGACATATGAAAACATGCTCAAAGTCACTAATCATCCTAGAGATGCAAATCAAAACAGCAATGCAGTATCATCTCACACCTGTCAGAATGGCTGTCATCAACAAATCAGCAAATGACAAGTGCTGGTGAGAGTGGAGAAAAAGCGCTGCTGGTGGGAATGCTGCTGGTGCGGCCACTGTGGAGAACAGTGTGGAGTTTCCTCAAAAAAACTGAAAATGGAACTCCCATTTGACCCAGTGATCCCACTTCTAAGAATATATCCCAAGAAACTAGAAACACCAACCAGAAAGGATATATGTTCATAGCAGCACAATTTGCCATAGCTAAGATTTGGAAACAGCCTAAGTGCCCATCAGCAGGTGAGTTGATTAGAAAACTATGGTACATCTACACAATGGAATACTACACTGCTGTAAAAAAGAAGGAATACTTACCATTTGCAATAGCATGGATGGACCTGGAGAGCATTATGCTAATTGAAATAAGCCAGTCAGAGAAAGATAAATATCACATGATCTCACTCATTTGTGGGATATAATAAACAACATAAACTAATGAACAAAAATAGATCCAGAGACATAGAAGCATCGAAGAGACTGTCAAACCTCAGAGGGAAGGTAAGGGAGGGTAAGGGGGAGAGATCAACCAAAGGACTTGTATGCATGCATATAAGGCTAACCAATGAACACAGACACCAGAGGGGTGAGGACATGAGTGGGGTGGAGGAGGGGCAATGGGGGGATAAGGACACATATGTAATACCTTAATCAATAAAGAAAAAGAAATCAATAAATCTGATGTATCCCCATTACATATATTTTCCATATATGTTTGAATTTTTGAGTTAGAAAGTGTGCAGATTATATAGTAAAAAACATGTTTGAATTTTTGAGTTAGAAAGTGTGCAGATTATATAGAGTGACTTGTGGCATTGACAAGCTGCCACTTCTTCACAAACTTATCCCAACACCACATTTCACCTTAGGATGTTTTTATCAAAATCATCTTCCTCTTAAGGCATAATTGCAACTCAGCTAGCCACCCCTCCCTCTCTCTCCCTCTCTTCCTTCCCTTCCCCAGCCCTCTCTCTTTTCCTCCTTCTCACCCTCCCTCTCCTTCTCCCTCTCTCTCTCCTTTATTCTGTGAGTGATCCAGTGGCCTTTTACAGATTCCTTTCCACTTAATCTCTCCAGAGTGGATGTTCTTCTTAGCAACTAATAAGTCTCTCTGTTGCTAGAATCACTGCCCTATGGCACCAGAAGAAGGCAACCTATTCATGTATCTCCTCAACAAAGCTGTCAGTGTCTGCAGGGCAGGACCTCGGGTTTACGCATTTGTGAACATCAGGTGCCTGGCATATAGCAAACATTTCATTAGTCTATTTTAATGAACAACAAATAGGAAACAGACTTGGGACAGAAGACCAGTCAGGCTAGTGAGCCAAGGCCCATACCTCTGACTCTGAGAAGATACTCTGGGCTTCTTGGACTCCCTTAAGGAGGTAAGCCTACTCGGCTAACCCTAACGAAAACAGCTCTAGTGTGCGCAGTTTCTCTCAACCTTTTGGCACCTACTTGGCAGCAGGCCCTGTTTCAGATGCAATGCAAGTCCAGCAGAATCAGTCCTTATTTGAGTCCATTGAAAAAACTTGCCACCCCTGACCAGCAATCCAGTGGGACATGTGGGCAATGGCCAGTACCAGGCATGTGCCCAGTGCTAATTTCATGCTGCCAGGGGGACAGGGCTAGAGTGTTGGTTGTGGCCTCTTTAACGCTTATTCTTGAGCAAGGGAAGGGACACTTTGCTGAAGGTTGACTATTTAGACAAAATCAGGATTAACTTGGCAAGGTGTAAAAGGGGGAATATATTTGTGGTTAACACATCACATGGTCTATTGCCACGACCAAGCATTCAACCTGCAACTAGGTTGGAGCTGGCCAGGTAAATCTTCATAAGGAAGGCAGTCACAAAGGATGACTCAGTGCTTACCAAGTAGACAGGATAGGGAAAACATTCCAAGAAGAAGAAGGAATGCCAATAGCGGTAAGGAGTCTGGTCTCTGCCAGACTATAGAAATGGTATGTTCTGGCCAGCGGAAGTAGGAGAGTCAAAGGGTAAACATATCTCCCAGAGCCAACTCAGGGAGCACTTGAGTTGTCAGGCCGAGAAACTCAAACTATTTCCAGTGTCAAGGGAGCCTCTGGAATGAATCTTAGTGAGACTTCTGAAAACATTTCAGATGAGTGCGTCTGCATGAGTCTGCAGTGACTGACAGAAATTCCCTCTGACCTCCCAACCTAGTACCTAGTGGTTCTGGGGCTAATTCCCTAGGAAGAGGCTAGCCATTGCCATCTTCTGTCCTTGTCCTCAAAAGTCTTCCTACATAGTTGTGATATAGCCCAGGCCACTGCACTGCTGTCCCTGTAGTGAGGAATAGATGCCAATGTCCACAGCTCCCATAAATAACTAAAAATGCTCTGCAAGTCCTTGGCTTGAGAGCTAGGTTCTGGGGATGGCCCCATGTAGGTGTCCAAGTTCCCTTCCTGTATTGGCTGAAATGAGTACTGGCTGATGCCCCAGTAGCCTATGACTGCTTTTGTTCCCCTGCCAGCCCACTCCTCTCTCTGAATTCTACTAAGATTCTAGGGCTACCAGTTTGGAGAGTAGGGCTTGCACCATCTCCACGGTGTGTGGTCTGGGCCTGGAATCCCACCCACGTCTCCCAGGCCCCAACCCCTGGGGCACCTGACATTCGGCCTTGACTACACATATTCACCTCATTCTCTCTGAGCCAGTCAGCCTCTTCCCAGGGCCACAGCTTTGTAGCCAGGTCTCCTCCTACTCTCTGAATGATCAGGTTGGCCATGGGTGATCCATGACCTTCCCATTATTCCTGAGTCCACTGTCCGCAGGTCCTCAAAGATAAGTTCCCTATACCCTACCTCCATTCCATCCTATCATAAATTGAGCCTGCCCAGTCAATTTGGCTCAGTGGTTAAGCATTGACCTATGAACCAGGAGATCATGGTTTGATTCCTGTTTGGGGAACACGCCTGCGCTGTGGGCTCAATCCCCAGGTGGGTCATGCAGGAGGCAGCTGACCTATGATTCTATCTCATCATTGATGTTTCTATGTTTCTCACCCTCCTCCTTCCTCTTTGAAATCAATAAAAATATATTTTTAATTGATCCTAATTGAAACAGGAATCATTCATCTAAACTCTGCCCCTGGCCTAATAGGACATGGAACATCCTCCTCCTACCCTAGGTGGGTGACCCACCACAGACATCAGATTCTGTCATGTTCCCCACAACTCTGTATGCCGAGCTTTCTAAAAGCCAATGCCCACGACCCTTCATTTCAGGTTTTCCTATCCCTCCTGGGCTGTCTTTGTCCCCCTGGCAGCCCCATTCCCAGGTCTGTGTTCTGAGGGAACAAACCTTTCCACATCTTGAGTGAACTCACTGTCCTCTTCCTTGCCTCCCATGTGGCCATACATGACTTATTAAACTTCCCTGGCCTTCTGAGAGCCAAACCACCCACTGGCAGGCAGTCAGAATCTAATACCGCCCTCCCACTGCCAGCAGTGCCAACAAGCCCAGGAACCTGCTCTCACAGTGCCCTCTGGTGGCCATTGCTGACTAACAGAAAGGCAAAATGTCATCTGTGACTTAACACCCACTGCCCTGACCATCTTGTGATCTAGTATCCCAGCTTTCTGGAGAACCTTGTGTCCTCACTGCTAAGCAGTATGTTTCCCCAATTAGGTTTCAAAATTTGTTACCTTTACTGACCCCCTACAGCATTTCCTTGGGTCATACTGCATTTCCTTGACTTTGTTTCCTGAGAAGTGACACCAAAGACCACCTGATTGGTCACTACCTTGGGCTTTGAGGCCAGTGCTGTTCCCACTGACTCCTGCTTGTTTTCTTTAATTAGTTACTTTTTAAATATTAAATAAAACATGCATCCGGTAAGAAAAAACTCAGAAGGAGATCACAGACATAAACTTACGAGCTTCAAGAATAAAGTAGAATATCTTCACCAATTTAGGAAAGAAAATAATTCTTAAAGTAGACACAGAAATCAGTATCTACAATAGAAAAAAATTGAGAAATTGGAACTTATCAAATTTTTAAACTTCACCTGTAAGAAAATCAAGGACTAGAGAAAGTATTCACAAAACATCCCAAATATGGGAGTTGAAGCCAGAATATTTAATAATGCCTACAAGTCTTGGTCAAAGAATGTAAAGTTCCAATTATAACAATAAGTTCTAGGTATGTAATGTATGGCATAGTGATTATAGTTAATAAAACTATATTTTACACTTGAAAATTGCTAAGAGAATACATCTTAAATGTTCTTACCACAAAAAAAGAAATGATAATTAGGTAGAAAAGCAAATGTTAACTAACCCTATGGCTGTGATCATTTTGCAATATATAAATGTATCAAATCAACACAAACTTATACAATGACATGTCAATTATATCTCAATAAAATTGGAGAAAAAAATCCCCAGTTGAATAATAAAAAGCCCAATTTTAAAAGGGGCAAAAAACATGAGAACACACAAAGGAATACCTACAGATGGCCAAGAATTAAAAAGCAGGATGATAGTTTAAAGAAACTTTGGGACAACATGAAACATAACAACATCTGGCCGAAACCAGTTTGGCTCAGTGGATAGAGCATCGGTCTGTGGACTGAGGGGTTCCAGGTTCGATTCCAGTCAAGGGCATGTACATTGGTTGCAGGCACATCCCTGTGGGGTGTGCGGGAACCAGCTGGTCGATGTTTCTCTCTCATTGATGTTTCTAGCTCTCTATCTCCTGTCCCTTCCTCTCTGTAAAAAATCAATAAAATATATTTTAAAAAACAAAGCATCTGCATCACAGGGGTACCAGAAGGGGGAGCAAGTGAGCAAGGAATAGAGAACTTGTTTAAAGAAATGACAGAAAACTTCCTTACTCTGGTGAAGGAAAAAGTCACACACATTCAAGAAGCATAAAGAGTTCCTTTAAAGATAACCGAAAGAGACCCATTTCAAGGCATCTATAATGATAAAAGCATACTATGCAAATTGACTGAATGACCAAACAGCAGAACAGACCAGACAGCTTTCCAGACAAACACTCTATGACACGCACTGGCACCAGGACAGCCAAGGCAGGTGCAATGTGAATGGTCAGGGGAAGGGGGTGCCCCACAATCCCCCCACAGAGGGAGGCATAGGCCACCCTCTGTGGGGCAATTGATGGGGGATTCTGCAATCAATTGCCTTAAAGAGGGAGGCCCAGGCCATCACCAGCAGGGCAATTAATCGGGGGGGGGGGGGGGGGGAAAGGGGGGACCTCCACAATCACCCCAAAGAGGGAGGCCCACACCTCCCTCTGCACACTGCTTGATTGTGGAGCCCTGGCCAAGTGGGTGAGGCCTCCTTCTGCAGAGCAATCAATCTCAGGGCCCCGCAATCCAGTGCCCCAGAGAGGAAGGCCCCAGACAGCCAAGCGATCGCACTCCATGCCTGTAGTCCACAGAAAGAGATGACCAGTGGCAGGGGATGGGAGGCAACAGGGCACAGATGGCAAGCAGTGGCAGTGGTGGTGTGGGACTAGCTGCCGGCAGCTAGGAGAAGGAAGCCCGATAGGCCTTGATTGCCAGGCAGGCAGGCCTAGGGTCACAGATCGCGAGAAGGTACAGGATGGACCGAAGAACATCACCTCTACCCCTCATCCCCTGTGCATGAATTTCGTTCACTGGGCATCTAGTATTATAATAAAAACTAGAAGCCCAGTGCACAAAATTTGTGCATGGAGGAATCCCTCAGCCTGGCCTACTGGTTAAGCCTAAACTGACGTTTGGACATCCCTCTCACAATCTGGGACTGCTGGCTCCTAACTGCTTGCCTGCCTGCCTGATCACCCCTAACCACTTGCCTGCCTGTTTCATTGCACCTAACCACTCGCTTGCCTGCCTGATTGCCCCTAACCACTAGCCTGCCTGCCTGATCACCCCTAACCATTCACCTGCCTGTCTGATCACCCCTAACCACTCACCTGCCTACCCGATCTCTAACCATTCGTCTGATTTCCTCATCACCCTTAACCACCCCTGCCTGTCTGCCTGCTTAGTTGCCCCTAATGACTCGCCTGCCTGCCTGATCATCCCTAACAGCTCACTGGAGGGCAGGGCCAGCCAGGGTGAAGGACCCTGGTCATTCTGGTCTCTGGTCATTCTGGTCATTCCACCATTTCAGTCACTGGGTTTTATTATATAGAACTAGAGGCCCAGCACATAATTAAATCAGGCACTTGTAGGGTCCCCTAGGCCTAGCCTTTTATATATGTCCGCCACCTCGCAACATCTCACACTCTGCAGGTGCTGCCAGCACCCCATGAAGCTCGGTCGATGTTGCTAGTGCCCCGGGGAGGTAGGGGGATGGCCCAAGAAGAACTCCAGCACCTCCTGGTGACTGACTGTTTGGTTATTCTGCCATAACATCACTGCAGCAGCCTTTTGTGATATCAATGACAAACATTAAAAACAAAGAAAGAACCTTAAAGACAGCAATAGACAAAGTTCCCTACAAACGAGCACCCAACAGACTCTCCACTCATTTCTCAACAGACACCTCAGGCTGGAAGAAAGTGGTATGAAGTATTCAGAGTAATGAAAAGCAAGAATCTGAACCCAAGACTGCTTTATCAAGCAAGGTTGTCATTTAAAATTGAAAAAAAATAGTTTCCTGGTTGGGGGCGGGGGGGATGGCTAAAGGAGTACATTTCCACCAAACCAGCATTGCAGGACATGTTAAAAGGGGTAATTTAAGAAGAAGAAATTGAGAAAGAAGAACAGAAGTATAAAGGAAAAATGGCATTAAATAAATACTTATCATTAAAAATGGCATTAAATAAGTACCTATTAATAGTACCTATTAACTGCAAACTGATTAAATGTTCCAATCAAAAGGCATACATAGTTGAATGGGTAAGAATATTATATATATATTCTCTCTACAAGAGACCCAACCTGAGAACAAAAGATTCACACAGATTAAAAGTGAAGGGATGGGAAATAATATTCCATGTAAATGGAAGTGAGAGGAAATAAAAAAAACTGGGGTAGCAATACTCATATTGGAAAAAATAGACTTCACAGCACAAAAAAACCCCTACATAATACTAAAGGGATTTATCTAAGAAGAGGCTATACAATGGTAAACGTGGTTAGGGTGTGATCAGGCTGGCAGGCAGAAGCAGTTAGGGGCAATCAGGAAAGCAGGCAAGCAAGCATTAGGTAACCAGCAGTCATGGATTGGAGAGGCAAGCAAGCATTAGGTAACCAGCAGTCATAGATTGGAGCAGTCATGGATTGGAGCAGTCATGGATTGCAGGCTGGGCTAAGGGACACACACCCCCATGCACAAATTCCATGCACTGGGCCTCTAGTCTATACTAATAAAAGGATACTATGCTAATTCGACTGGTCAACCAGACATCTTCCCTCTGTTCTTCTGGACAAAGCCACTGTGGCAGGAGCCAAAGCAGAGGCAGTTAGGGGTGAACAGGCCAGCAGGGGAGCAGGTAAGGGTGATCAGGCTGGCAGGGAAGAGCAGTCAGGGGCAATCAGGCAGGTAGGGAAGCAATTCGAGGTGGTCAGGTCGGCAAGCAGGTAAGTGGTTAGGAGCCAGAGGTCACGGATTGCAAGAGGGATATCCAAATGCCAGCAATTGGACATCCCCCAAAGGGCCCCAGATTGGACAGGGTGCAGGCCAAGCTGAAGGACCATCCCCCCCATGCACGAATTTCATGCACTGGGCCTCTGGTTAATCTATTACAGAGAAGGCAAGAATATACAATGAAAAAACTACAATCTCTTCAACAAATGGTGTTGGGAAAACTAGAAAGATACATGCAAAAATGAAACTGGACCACTCACTTACACATATACCTTGATGGATTTAAAACTTAAATATGAGACCTGGACCCATAAGACTCCTAAAAGAAAACATAGGTAGTAGACTATCTGACTTCAGTCATAGTAATATATTTCCAGGTGTTCCTCCACCCATCCATCCATGGCATGAGGCATGAGGAAAAAGGCAAAAATAAACAAATGGAACTTCATCAAATCAAAAAGCTCTGCACAATAAAGAAAACCATCAACAAAACAAAAAGACAACCAACTGGGTGAGAGAATATATTAGCAAGTGATATAGCTGATAAAGCGTTAATATCCAAAATATAAAAGAAACTCATACAACTCAAATCAAAAATAATAAACAGATTTTTAAAAATGTGCTAAGTTTGTAAAAGAGCCATTTCTCCAAAGAAAACATACAGATGCCAAGAGACATATGAGATGTTCAAGATCACTAATCACCAGGGAATTGCAAATCAAAACCACAATGAGTTACCATTTCACACCAGTCAGAATGGCAACAAAGAACATATGCTAGCAAACATGTGGAGTAAAGGTAACCCTTGTGCACTGTTGGTGGGTCTGAAATTGGTGCAGCCACTGTGGAAAATTTGGAGAATCTTCAAAAAACTGAAAATAGATCTAAAATATGAACTAGCAATTCCACTTCTGAGTATTGAACAGAGGAAATGAAAACACTAATTTGAAAAGATATATATGCACCCCTATGCTCATTGCACCATTATTTATAATAGCCAAGATATGGAAGTAACCTGGATATTCATTGGTAGAAGGATGGATAAAGTGCTTTACATACATACTGTATATACAAGAGTATCACACAGCAATAAAAAGAATGAAATCCTATCATTTGCAACGATATGGAAGGACCTAGAGGGTATTGTGCTAATGAAATGTCAGACAAAGAAAGACAAATAGCATGTGGTTTCACTTTTATGTGGAGTCTAAAAAAACAAAACAGAGTCCAAAGGGATGGTTGCCAAGTGGGCGGGGGTTTGGGGATGGGTGGAAAGGGTAAAGATAAATATATTCAAGAACATTGTGATAAGTTTGCACCATAACAAATGATTACTAGAATTAGTGATCACTAGAATTAGTGATAACATTACAAGATATAAAAATGTTGAATCACTATTTTGTGTACCTGAAACTGATATGACTGAAATAATATTACATATCAACCATACTTAACAACTGTACTTAAGTCAAAACTAAAAAAAAAAATTTTTAATTTATTAAAAAGGCAGCTCATGGAATGGGAATCAGTGGACCTAGTAGGCCGAAGGGGAGGCTCTGGACTCCACTCTGCGGCTGCAAGGGTTTGGGTGTTGGGTGGAATTTGTGTCCTTGGGTAGCATGGCCATAGCCCCTCCATGAGCCCTGAGAGACCCAGTCATCTTCCATGGCCTCTCCAACACCCCTACCCCTGCCCCTGGCCCCTCTGCACAGCTCTTTTTCTGGCCTGGACTGCATTTGGAGAGATGGAAGGCAGCTGATGGCAAAACCCAGGCCAAAAGCTCCATAGCTCCGAAGCAGAGGTCAAAGGCACTTGGACTCTCTCCCAGGTTTGCTCAGGACTCTGGAGGGGCACCTGCTACACAGTAGCTGGTAAAATTTGCTGCACAGGAATGAAGCTCCAACTCAGTCTGCAGCATCCCCAGGGGCTTCTGCCACCCACCACTCTCTCTGGGCTGAGCATTCATCCGGGAATATCCCCTGGAGCTCTCGAACCCCTGTGCCTGGATTCCTGGGCCACACCACCCGCCCCTCACAGGTGGGCTTCTCTGGACGAGCAAACTCCACCTTAAAAAATAATAAACCATTTAGGGTGGAAGTAGATAAAATAAATTCCTGTGCTCAAATTGAAAAACATCTTAAATAAAGTTTTAAGCCCAATGTCTGGGTTTCCTCGGCGACAGTGTTTACGAACTGCATTTCTCCTGTTTCGTTTGCTTTGTTTTGTAGGTTCCACCTCTAAGTGAAACCAACTGGCATTTGTCTTTCTCTGCCTTACTCCCTTTAACATGTCACAATCTCTTCTGTGACAATGGCACTGGACATTGTAAATAACAACAAACTGGGAACTCGGCTCTGCAGAGTAAACCTCTTTCAGGGCTGTTTCTGCCGCTGCAGGTGCTGTTTCTGATTGTTGCTGCCACTGCTGCTGCCCTGCCTGCCTGTTCAGAGGCTTGGCTGGACTCGTCGTCCACTGTCCGGACTCCTTTTCACGTGGCATTCTTGCCTTCCGTGTCCAGTAAACTTTTAGAGCAGCCACCAGCAATCCATTGAGGCTGATGGGCAAGTTGAAGACATTCCCTTACCTAATAATTGATAAAATGAGGAGGCTGGCCTGAGGGGGAGATGCAGTGAGCACATGGAGGCCTCCCAGAGAAGGCGTCCGAGCCAGGGAACCAATGAACCCATCAGGACTTCCAGGAAAAGCCTCAATAGTCCTAGAGTTTAGAAAGTGAGTATCAATCTCTGAAAAATCCAGAAACTTCTGGTCTTATGGCCTGATGCCAAACCACCTAATATCCCATTTGCATAAATGAAGGTGGCTTTGGGGTCTGCTCTCTGCACTGTTAAATCCTCACGCCTGCTTTCTGGCTCTCTGCTTCAGCCTGGGTGGCCAGTAAGCATGCCATGCAGCCTCACGCTGATGGCTCTGTCTGGGTGACTTTGAAAACAGCCAGGACGTGCAAGGGGAGGCCGCAGCGAGGCTGTGAGACCTGGTGTTGGCCTGCATGCTGCGGCCACAGGGACCAAGAAGAGCCTGAGTCCTCAGACTTTGATTCCAAATACCCGTGGCTGCTGTGAAGAGCAGCAGGCAGCCGGCACCCAGCGGGAGGGTCAGAAGGTTGCCTGCAGACTTCAAGGAGCCTTCAGCCAAATAAGATAAATGGCCAGGGCTGTAGAAGGCCCAGTGAGGGAGGAGGGATGATGCAGCCCCGGCCCTAATCGGATTCTGGGTTTCCGTGGGGTGTGCTAGCACTGCTTACAAATGTGGTCCAACTACAGAATTGAGTTATCAACTAAGCAGATTCCTGTGTCTCTAGCGTCCTGTCCTCCACAACAGGGTTAGGCTGTCGCTGCTCCGGGGACTCTGCAGCTGTGGGCACAGGAACAACGAAGCTGTGCCTATTACCTCAGCCTGGCTACGCTCTTCACTGGCTCCCAAACTTTGAGAAGTCAGGCATGTGTATGTGTGTGCATGTGTGTGCCTATGTTCATGTACACATGCATGCAGGATCATATCAGAATGGGTAGGTGAAATCAATCTCCTCTATACTGACCCCCAACCAGGCATATAACGAGTGTTCTCTGAGGATGAGACAGTAGGAAAGAGCAACCCTCAGCATTCATGTAATCAATCAGCAAACTTTAGTAGAGCGACCACAACATGCAAGGCCCTGAACTCAGACGTCTTGTCCAAATCAGGCGACAGAGGGGGAGGAAGGAGTACTCACAGAGGGTTCACATGTGCCAGCAACAGCTTAGTTTCACACCATGCCATTATAGGTTGTGTCCATGCCAACATCCCTCACTCCCGCCTTCCATGGAACTACACTATTAGTGATGCATTCCTTTGGGTCTCTGTAAGTTCTCTAAGAGGAAATATAACCACAGTCCTGCCTAGTTTGGCTCAGTGGATAGAGTGTCAGCCTGTGGACCAAAGGGTCCCAGGTTCCATTCCAGTCAAGGGCACATGCCCAAGTTATGGGCTCTATCACCAGTCTGGGGGGAGGGGGGCATGCAGGAGGCAGCTGATCAATGATTCTCTCTCATCATCGATGTTTCTATCTCTCCCTCCCCCTTCCTCTCTGGAATCAATAAAAATACATTTTTTTTAAAAAAGAAAGGAAACACATTGGAGGGTCCTTGGGAGACTGCACCAGGTCAGCTGGGTGACAGGCAAATCACTCACCCTTCCGGGACCTGTTTTCTCCTTCATAAAACAAGGACGGTGTTCTCCAGGTCTCCTTTAAGAAGTGACTTCTCAGTCATCGTTTTGCAAAGGGCAAGTGTCACTGCCGAGTCCACGGGAAGAGAACCAGGCAGGTGGTGGTGGGAGATGGGACACTGGACTCTACGTCTTCCCTTCCAGGCTGAGCCCAGAAGGCTCAGGCTCCGATGTGCATGTGCTTCTTAGTCATCTCCACCGGGCCCACACACCCTCAGAGTGCAGGTGCTGCCCCGGCTCAGACGCTGATCCCAACAGGCTGACACAATGCGAAGGCCAAGTGCAGAGGGACAGCCCACTACCTTGTGTGGCCAAGAGGTGGCCTAGGGGGAACCTTACTTCCCAGAGCCTCAGCGTCCTCCTCCTCCTCGTTCCTTTTCAGGGGCCACTCCTCACTTCCCTTTCTAAGGTCTGACCCACTCCTGTCACCATTGCTTTTGCTCTGTCCCTTGGTTTTTCTCATCAGGGAAGGCACTACATTTTGTACTCATAGTTTATTTATTTGTTAAGGGCAACGGTATCTGTCTCGCCCCTGCTAGAATGTCAGCCTTATAAGAAAGGGACTTTGCCTGTCATTTACCTTTAATTTCCAGGGTCCGCCAATCAGAAGTTCATGTGTATTTGCAGCACTTGCAATAATAAAGCAGCATAGCAATAGTATAATTTCCTAGCCATCCTGACCCCAAACCTGGACCTCACTTTTGGAAGAGAAATAACGGCAGGTCTGCATCCACCCCTGCCAGGCTGGGAGGCAAGCTTGTGGCTGTCCTGTGACCTTGGGCTCTGGCTCTTGACCCTTGTGCTAAACCTGATCTTTCCCCTGAGCTGTGTGTTGGCAGCTGGACATGCCTCAGCCAGAGTCCAGCCTTCTCAGGCTCAGCGCTCCCATGCTCTTCCTCCGCTGTCCCAATCCCATCAGATCCAGGGACAAACAGGGGGGAGCTCCTGCACCTGCCTCTTCTGCCGGGGTATTGGGGGGGCTCAGCTGGCCTTATTTTCACTCACCTACCCAACATCTCAGCCTCACACACACCTATCAGCACGATGAACACACAGGCTAACGTTTTAGCAATTTAGGAGTTGCAACAGGGAAGATAAAGAGCCCAGAAGTGTCTTCCATCCAAGACCAGTGGAAAGGGTGAGCCTCATTCTCTGTCACTTGAGCGCTTTATCTCCTTTCTCTTCTTTCCTTTGCCAATAAGCCGCGTCCCCCATTCCTCCACACAGCGGATTTGGTTTCAGTCTCAACGCCAGGGTGGGAAGAGCTCACAGAAACACCCTTTAACCAAACTCAATTGCCCATATTTGAAAAAGAAGTTGAACGAGGGGCAGAAACCTGCAACCATCTGGTCCTACAGATCCTTAGAGAACCTGAGGATCAGAGTAGGCAAGTAATTTGGCCAAAGACTCACAGCCACGAGGCAACAGTCAGCCCACCCGCACCCTGTCTCCCAGGTGCCTTTCCTGCTGTGCCTGCCCATGGGCCACACGGTGGGTCCTGTGGGGTCAGTCCTGCAAGATCAGTCCTGCTTCTGCCGGGCGGTTTCCTTGGACACCTCCCTCAGCAACCTGCCCACCGCCCCGGAACACGGCCCAGGGCTGTTTCTTTCATATGAGCCCAAAAGGCAGGATCTGGTGGTTTTTCCAGTGCCTATCAAATTGTTTGAGACACAAGCAACCAGTTGGAACTTGAAAGAAAACTGCACAAACATCTTATTCATGAGATGTCTTCCAATAAGAGGCATTTCAATCACATGCTAGGCTGGGTGTGTAACATTGTTACCTAGTGAACTTGTGGCTTTATGGTAGTTATACATAACTTACATAGTTATATATAAACTGCATTTAATGATGTTGGATGTGGTGGTTTTATTGTTTGAAATGGAGTAGGGTGGAGCCTACAAAAGATACAGTGGCCAATGATTTTCTTAAGATGACCCTGGCCCACTCCCTTACTCTCAGCTCAGCCCTCAGGAAGCTGACCCTCCAAGGGGACACACCTTCTTTCCAGGACATTCCTTGGCGCCAACGGTGGCTTAGTAAGACTTGTTTCGGGAGTTGCCAGTGAAAGAGGCCTCTGGTCACGCCACAGGAATGTGTCACACTCTTCCAGTGCTCAACTGTGGACTGTGGCGCAGTCACACAGATAACAAGAGCCATTAATTCACACCTGCTCTGTGACAGGCAGCAATCCAGAATCCTCACACCTGCCGTCTCGCTCACCCTTACAGCACCGGTGCGCCCAGGAGGATGCTCGCACGCTCACCCAGGCCACATGGTAGGGACTGCACACCGCTAACTCAGGATGCACCAGGTCTGCCCTGAGCCAAGTCCAGACGCTTCCCACTGTATGCCTTTAAAGGGCCCTTAGAGTTTTCTATTCTTTTTTTTTTTCACCTCTTGTTCTTCTGAAGACATCAGTAAAATTTAAAGCTGTAAGTTTTAAATGGGGGGGGGGGGGTAAAGACCTAGAAGGCAGAAGTAAAAGGAGGAGAGAGCTATTAATCAATAAGAGCATCCAACACATTTCTGGAAGATGGAAGTTATAGGGGAGAGAGTGAGCAAAGCACAGAGGAGAGGCTCTGCAATGCCAATTGTTATTGAGGATTCCAGGCCACTGGGAGCTCGCCACACACACAGCAGGCACATCAGAGGCTGCACATGAGCAGGGTTTCCACACTTCACTCACAACGGCCAAGTGGTGACACTAATGGACAGGGATGAGACATGCGTGTATTATAATGCACAAGGCAGCTACTATGAAAACTATACAAAGAGATACATACACAAATGTGATAAATACATCAAGATGGAGTCCTAAAACAAGTTCCAGTAACTCATAAGAAGGCAAGAAAGAACCACAGAGAACAAGAACTACAGGAAACAAACATAAAACAATAATAAAATGGCAGATTTAATCCCTAACATATCAGAAATTACTTTAATGTAAATCTAAATACACCTACCTCGAGGACAGAGAAAAGTAAACCCAAAGCAAGAGAAAGAAAAAAAATAATAAAGATAAGAGCAGAAATCTAAATTGAACATAGGAAAATAATGGAAAAAAATCTAGGAAACAAAAGACTGATCTTCCAAAAACACAATAAAATTAATAAATCTCTAGAAAACTTTAAAAAATAAAAATAGAGAACAAAAATATATACATGTCAGGAATGAAGGAGGGGACATCAGTACAGATCCTATAGCGTTTAAAAGATAAGAAAATGCTATTCAAACTTTGCATTTGTATATTTGAAACTTGTATATTTGTATATTTGAAACAATTCCTCAAAATCTAGAAACTGCAACACTAAGTCATGTTTAAATATACCATCTGGGATTCTGAAAGGAGGAGAAACCAAGACAAAGGGTAGACACCTAAATGCAGCCTACCACAACAACTTTAAATTGACAACTGGAAAACAGAGGAAACATCACCCTGAAATACCAGAAGGCTGGCTGAGTGGAAGCTCTATCATCTAGGAAGGGAAGAGAAGGGACGCTGAGCCTCAGGAACTGTGGAGGTGTGGAGAACTGTGTGCGCAGAAAAGGCAGCTGCACTGCTGGCTTACTCGTGGTGCTCGGAGAGGGCAGGCCGAGTTCGTGGCTGGCTTACTCCCAGCGCGCGGAGAGGGAGGGCAGCTAAAATGCGGCTGGCTTTCTTGTTCAGGAGGAAAACAGATCCACCCTATTGCTCTGATAGATAACCCCAGTCAGAGAGAGACCGGACTGTCAGGAAGTGGATAAAAATCTCTTGGAGGTGCGTGTAGCCAGCAGCCATTTCTGCGAGACTCGGGAACCAGACCCTCTTAGGGAGGGTCTGATAGGAAACCAAAGCTTGTCTGCACCACCCTGAGACCCTGCCCCATCCAAGCAGAACGCAGAAGCTCTCTCAGAGGCTGGCTTTCTCATTTGGGAGGGAAAAAAAAAACTCCCAACTGCACTGAGAGACAACTCTGAGCTGGGAAAAACTTGTAATGTGCGTGCCTGCAGCCAGTCTTGTAGGATTCGCCGCAAATAGGACTTTCCTAAGGTGGGACTGACAGGGAACCAAAGCTTGTCTGCACCACCCTGAGACTCCACTCCATCCAAGCGGAGCACAGAAGCCCTCCTAGCTGAGACACTGCTGATCCTCACAGCCAATTAGCTTGGAGATCAACACTTCCCAGTGATTCCAAAAACAAGCAAGGCTTAACAACAAGACTGCACACACAGCCCACAAAGGGCTGCACCAAGACTGTCCACCTCAGGTAACTGGGAAGGCTGTGCTACTGGACTCTGCCAGGACACCTAGCACACAAAACTATTCCATCGAATCAGGGAAGCAACTAAAATTCAGAGAAGAGGCGGGACACAAAGGAAGGAAATGGAGGAAAGTAAAAGAATGGACATTGAGTTCAAAAGCACAATTATAAGGTTTTTCAAGAATTTCCTAGAAAGGGCCAATAAAATAAACCAGACCTTTAAAGATATGAATTCTAATTTATTTAGAAATAAAGAATACATTGTCTGAAATAAAAAATATCATACAGAGTCCTAAAAACAGACTGGAAGATCGCAAGAATCAAGTCAAAGATTTGGAACACAAAGAGCCGGAGGTCAATCCTTCGCAGAAGCAAGAAGAGAATCCAGAAAGTTGAAGATAGTGTAAGAAACCTCTGGGATAACTTCAAGTGAACCAACATCAGAATTATGGAGGTCCCAGCAGAAGAGAGAGAGCAAGATACCAAAAACCTATTGGAAGAAATGGTGATAGAAAACTTCCCCCACTTGGGGAAAGAAATAGACTTACAAGTCCAGGAAGCACACAGAACCCCAAATAAAAGGAATCCAAAGAGGACCACACCAAGACACATCATAATTAAAATTTCAAGAGCAAAAGACAAAGAGAGAATATTAAAAGCAGCAAAAGCAAAGCAGGTAGTTACCTATAAAGGAGCACCCATACGATTATCAGCTGATTTCTCAACAGAAACCATGCAGGCCAGATGGGAAATGGCAAGAAATATTCAAGGTGATGATGAATAACAAGAACCTACAGCCAAAATTACTCTACCCAGCAAAGCTCTCACTCAGAATAGAAGGCCAGATAAAGAGCTTCACAAATAAAAATAAGCTAAAGGAGTTCATCACCACCAACCCAGAATTATATGAATTGCTGAAGGGGGTTCTTTAGGAAGAGGAAGAAAATAAAGATAAAAATTATGAACAACAAATACATAACTATCAACAAGTGAATCTAAAAACCAAGGGAATTAAAAAATCTAATGAACAATATTAACTGGTGAGTATAATAGAATCAGAAGTATGGAAGGGGAGTGGACTGATGATTCTCAGGGAAAGGGGGAGTGAGGGTGCAGGAAGAGACTGAACATAAACTGTGCACCTATGGATGAGGACAATGGGGGATGGAGAAAGGGCTGGGGGATGGAGAAAGGGCTGGTGGAGGGGAGCAATGGAGGGGGGAAAAAAGAGGAACATTTGTAATAATCTGAACAATAAAGATATATTTAAAAACATATAAATAAATAAATAAACCATCTGAACAGCCCAATAACCATTAAAGAAGTTTAATTAATAATTTAAAAGCTCCAGAAAGGTAAAATATCTAGGCCTAGATGATTTTCCTTGAAAATTTTGTCAAACGTTTAAAGAAGAATTAATGCTAATTTCTTACGATCTCCTCTAGAAAATAGAGGAAGAGGGAACATTTTTACAATCTGTTTTATGAGGCCTAAATTACCCAAATACAAACCAAACAAACACAACAGAAAAATAAAATAGTAGACTAATATCTCTTGTGAGTTTAATGCCAAAAATCCTTAACAAAAGATTAGCAAATCCAATGCAATGATGTATAAAAATAATTATACATCACACCAAATAGGATTTATTCCCGGTATGCAGCACTGGTTCAACATTTGAAAAATCCATTGATGTTACCTTGCACATCAACAGGCTTAAAAAGAAAAAAAAATCAAATGATCACACAAATGGATTCAGAAAAAGCATTTGTCAAAATATAACACCCATATGAGCTGTCACATATGTCATAATTAGTCCTGTATTAGTCAGAAAGTTAATACAATTGGTTGAAGCTAATAATAAAATATTCAGGCTTATGTAGCTGTGAAGATCAAGAGGCAAAGTAGGCCTCAGGAGAAATGGATCCAGAAGTCTTTCCCTTCATCAGAAGTCAGTCTCTCTCATTAGCTCCCTAGCTCAGCACTAAAAAGAAAGCAGTTTTAGTAGTGAAAGTTGATTGATGGCCAACTTAACCAAATGGGAAGGATGCTTATGGCCTGGATTAGGAAACATGTTCAGTGGTCAGGCAGCTGCCATGGCTACGAAGATGGAGTGCAGTGACTGGCCAGCTAGGAGCATGCTGGTGCTCACCCAAGGGAGCGAAGAGCCCTTCCCAAAAGAAAGAGGGTGGGAAGTATGGGAACAGCCCAAAACTGGCTGCCACCATCCATCACCCTGACTGAGCTTGATGAAATGCAGAATCAAGGCATAATTCCACAGGCATAAAAGAACATAACAGGAGAACTAAAAATAATCACAGGGAAACTATAAAACTCTGGGAGAATAAAGAGAGGAAGGACAGGCATATATGTGAAGCAATTTCTTATTTCCCATTGTAAGGGACCAATAAGTTTTCTACAGATGATGAATCAAGAAATAAGAATTCATATACATGCTACTCAGAGTTATAGAGTTTCTCTCCCAGTCCCTTCCCCAGAAATACTAAAAATGGAAATGTTTAGAAGAAATTGCTCTGGAGAGTGAGACTAGAACTGAGGAAAGATGAAGTTGGAAATTGTTTTCTTTCACCATAAACCCTTCTCTTCTATTTGATCTGTTTGTATTTAAATGCATTACATTGATAGCAAGACATACTGTGATAGCAAAAGATTTTTAAATATTTGGATGAATGGCTGAAGCTTGGAAAGGGATCTGATCAATGTCTAGTACTGTGATTCCATTTGGGATGAAATTTTAGGGTCATAAGGGAAAAATATATAACTTCGGATGATCTTTATTAATACTAGTATTTGAGTTGTGCTTTTTAAGAGAAATTACCCAGTTGGTATGGCTCAGTGATTGATGGTCAGCCTATGAACCAGGAGGTAAGGGTTCGATTCCAGGTCAGGGCACGTGCCTGGGTTGTGAGCTGGATCTCCAGTAGGGGGCATGCAAGAGGCAACCAATCAATGATTGTCCCTCATCATTGATGTTTCTGTCTCTGTCTCCCTCTCTCTTCCCCTCTGGAATCAATAAAAATATTTAAGACAAAGAAAGAGAGAGAGAGAGAGAGAGAGAGAGAGAGAGAGAGAGAGAGAGAGAGAAATCAACTACTTTATTTCTTATCTGTTGGAGTTTGACCTGGTATGTCACAGCTTTCAAAAAAAAAAAAAAAGATAGATGTTCCAAGGTCATTAATAAAAACCTCACATGCTTTAATTTTCTAAAAGCAATTATGAAGAGATGAAGAAATAAATGATTGGGCCTTTTGTCATCCCCCTCTCTTCAGGAGACAGTAACGTGCCTCAGTTCTCACCTGAAGACCTGCCTGCCCCCATGTACCTGTTTCCCAGGCACAAGACTCTCTGTCTTCAGTTTGGTCTGAAGCACTGACCATATCCTCTTTGTTCCCTGCTGCTGCTGGCACTGACTCTGGCCCTGGGGGGACGAGAAGCCTCCGACAAGCAGTTTCCAGGACTCCATTCGCCTTTACTTCTCTGGAACCTGACATGATGCTCAGACTCTGGGCCTAGATCTCTACCTCCATTTACCCAGCATTTGGCATGACTTTCTCATCCCTGCATTTCCTACTGACTTACAGGTTACAGCCCCCTGGAACGCCAAGGTCAGGATGGCCTCTGCAGTCATCTGCATCCTGCATCCTGTTGTCATCAGTCCCAAGCTTCCACACAGTCCTGAGTACCCATCCCTCCCTGGGAGCTTCCTGCTCCAGGTGAGGCACTAATCATTGCCAGGCTCTCCTCCAACCCTGGAGGCAGCATGAGAACCCAACTGTGGGGGCCACTGAGGCAGAAGGTGGCCTGCCCAACCATGAGGCTGCCAGGCCATGGCCCTCGAATGCTGATGTGCACTCTCCAGGCCTGACACTGACTTCCAGATCTCCTCCAGGTCAGTCACTGCTGCAGGGATCCTGGACCAGCGCCCAGAGTGGTTCTCCACCCTCCTCCAGGGCCCAGGTCACTTACTTACATGGAAGCTAAGAGCATAAATCACCATAGTTGATCCCACCCTTGTAATCTTTGGTCACCATCCCTGGTCACCAACCAACACCTTCTCTCACCCTCTATCCTATCCCAAGACCCATCTCCTTCCAGTTCTTCCCCCCCAGCTGATGCCAAGTCTTCACACCCTGCCCTTGGGAGCCCCATTTCAAAGAAAACACACCACCATCATTAGCCTCTGAGCAGAGCTCCTCCTGCCCGGACTCTAAGAACACAGGCCTTTGGCCCTCAAGCAGGGGCTTCTGACTAACTGGGCAGGGATGGAGCAGGGCTGGGAGCCTTTCCCTCTTTCCTTTTCTCTTCTGCGGCAGCACCTGCTCTCTGTGAGCCAGGAGGGACAGCCACCCTGGCTCCCACACCCAGGTCCTCTGCAGTCCCTACTTGTCTGCACTGTGCTCTCCACCTTAGCCTCTCCTATGCTCTGCCTGGGACCTCCCAGGTCTCTCCAGCTTCATACCAATCTCCCAAACCAGAAACCCCTCCTTTTGTCTCAGCTGTAGTCCCTCTCCTTGAAGGACATTCCATAAGGAACCTCAATCAAAAAGTGGGTCTAGCATCTGCATTATGTAGGGCAACAGTAGGAAATGGAATTCCCAGATGTTTCAAATAATGAGCCTTAAAAGGCAATATTCCATTGATCAGGGTACAGAGAACAAAGAGGAGATATGTAGAATGTTGAGGACCACAGAGACAGCAACTGCGGGAAGCTGTTACCACCCGCAAGTTAGAGACACAGAGGCAGTGGTATCATCGTTGCAAGGAGAGCTTAAGATGTGCAGAAGGCTTCCGGCAGGAGTAGGGTCTTAAAGAGGCACAGCCCTGAGGCAGGGGGCTATTCTTTGCCCTGTAGCTGGGTCCAACCTGTGACCACAAGAAAACCCAGGAAAGGCAGGCTGAAGAGATCAGGTCCCCGGGCCAAATGTGCTGAAGAATGGCAGTGGGTGGCAGCACAGAGCCTGGGTAGAAAGATGGGAACAAGAGGACAGCAGCAGCACAGAACCCAGGGCTATCAAACCTGCTCTTAGAGCTTGATTCTCTCATTGTGCAAATAAGAAAACCAAGTTTGGAGGAGGTTGGCGATTTACCCTAGTTACACAGAGTGTGCTGCCAGGCTGAGCCCAAAGACTTCAACTACTGTATCCCCTGCTGCCTGTCACACAACAAAGTCCATGACTCTGACACTCCTTTCTGTGTAGCCTCTTGAAGTGTTCATGCACTAAAAATAATTTTAAACCATTTTAATTGGGTACATTGCTTTGAATCCCTTCCCCAACAGGAAATATGCTGGCTTGCTAGCAGAAGGCTTGACTGCTGGCCTTGAACTCCCTTGACCTCCCCACACCCAAGCTGAGGTTTTCCATCCAGCACAACTGCCTGGATGCCCCAGCTGCATGACAGAGGCCGGAACTCAACAATAACAGACCTTTCCACTTATTGCTCTGTAACCAGCAGCTGGATTAGTATCCAGAGAGGACTGGAGGAGAAATCTAATTGAATTCAAAACATAATCAATTGAAACTAACTCATTCGATTTATTGCAGTGTCTTCTGGCATCTTTTAATTTTGCATCACATTCATTTGGAGCCAATCAAATTAGGGTGCTCATTAAGCAACCGAGGTGGGCAAGGCTGGAGCCACGCTGCCCGCTCCAGGCATCATGAAATCTGGGCAGCTTGGTCATTCAGGGCAGAAGGCCATAAGGGCACAGCGGTCACCGCCTCATTATCAGGAAAATTGACTGAGGGGTGAGCGTGGACTTCAAACCCGGCTGCTTGCTTATAGAGTACCTTGGCCTTCACCCTCCAGCATCAGTCTCCTCATCAGTAGTGCCCACCTCGGAGGCTGAGATGAGAAGATGATGTCTCTCCTCCTCCAGTTTCTCAGAGTCCGGCAGCTGCTCTCGCCTCCCACCATGCCTCAGCTGCATTGACCACTTTTCAGTCCTGATTCAGTCCCTGACTCCCCGCCTCTCATATGGAGGGCTGTCAAAGGTTTGTGGCCATTTTAAATCCTCCACAAAGACACAACACTCAGAGCAAAGCATTGGCTCACCTGGCTGGGAGCCATGACCAGGACAGTGCGGGGTGGGGAGCCAGGAGCGCAAGTGCGGTCCTTGGAGTTCCTGTTTGCCTCTAGGTCTGCAGGCCCCTTTGTGGCCTCAGTTCCAGACATATTTTCTCCATGAAACAGAAAGCCCCAGTCCACCGCCTGCCGCCTGGAGTGCTCCTCTCCCAGAACACTTCGTTCCTAAAAATAGGCCCTGCGGTGCCACAGGCTTTCCCTGCGCTAACAAGCACCTTCCAGGTTTGAGACACTGACCCCCAGGGTGTGTGGAGTCCCTTCATTTTGGCCCGCTCCAGAATCACTGCATGCTTTCCCAAAGCAGGGCGCCATGGAGCCAAAACTGCACCAGAAGTCCCTGCAATGCCATACAACAGGCTACACTATCAGCTCCTACATGACAAAGTGTGCCTCTGGCATTTCCTAGGCCCCCTTTTCCTGCTTTTCTCCTCCCTTCCCCCCCTACACCCCCCCCCCCCCCCAAGATTTCACTCCACCCCTAGGTTCTCTCCCATTGTCCCCAGCCTCCTGCCCAGGCCGTCGCCTTCTCAGCCTCCCCTGCCTGGTGACTGAGGATCAAACATGTCTGCTGGTACCTAGAACCCTCGCTGCTTTCCTTCTGAAACCCAGCCCCACTCTGCCTTGGGACTCTCATCTCTCACCGCTCCCCCATCCTTCACCAGTCCCTGGAGTTCTGAGAGGGTGAACTCCCCTCAGCATAGGGAGGGCTGGCTACCCCCGCCCCCACTTCTAAGGAAAACCAAAGGATCACACTGGCACAGGCCAGAAGTCACGTGGATTCTCCCCCAGTGGTCTTATAGGAAGATGGGAAGCTTTGGGTGAGAGGCAAGAAAAGGGTGAGAGTTCTATTCTTCATCCACCTTGCAGAGGACAGACAGAGATGGAGCCGCCACGGTGGCTAGAGAGACAGTGGCTGAGCTGCCGCCTCTGAAAGAGGAGCCCAGGTTTGGAAAGGCCCTGTGGCCAGACCTGACCCACACGGGGAGCACAGAGGGGGCGAGGGCCCCTCCCTGTGCTGCGGTGGAAAAGGGCCATCGCCTCACACGGAGTCTGTAATCTGCGTGACCATATTTTTGTGGAGGCAGTTTGCTGGAGGCAGTCCTGGCATTATGTCCTTTGTCCTGGCGTAATTAAAATGCTGTAGTGAGTTGAATTATTTCCCCAAAAAAAGGTGTGTCCATGCCCTATCTCCTGTAACCTATAAATGACCTTATCTTGGAAAGGGTTTTTCAAGATGTAATTCAGGATCTCAAACTGCAATTATCCAGTGGACCCTAAAACCAAGGACAATTGCCTTATGAGACTGTGAAGGAAAAGAGCCACATGCCAACCTGACAAGCTCAGGGGAGGCCTGCGTGGCAGTCTTGCAAACTCAGAGACCTAAAATAACCACAAAAGATGTTCTGAAAATTAAATATTTAACTACAAACAGGTTATAGTGGGTAGTCATGTCCTAGGCCAATATTTTCCCAGACAAAGATCAACTTTGATCCTCTTTACTGAGCCCATTTGCCTTTTTGCCTCTAAGATAACATATCTGTGAGATGTCTGGGTAACTTGTAACTTCCCTTTTTCCGGAGCCCCTGGGGCACAACCAAATTCCTTCGTTATCATGTTAATTGTTCCTGCACTCACCTGAGTACACATCCATCATTTTACTTTTTATCCAATCCCAGGAGTTTCCCACTGCTTTGCTTTCTTCTGCCTCCTTACTCCATCACCAATGAATTTCATGTAACCCACCTATGTCCCTCCTTTGATTTCAGTGTATAAATAGAGAAATGTAACCCGCCATTCTTCGGAGCATTATCTCAATCTGTTGAGGTTCTGCTTCCCGGCATATGTTGAAAGTTTGGCTCAAATAAACTCATAAAAATTCTTTACAGGTTTCAATTATTTTTTTTTTTTAAGACACAGACCAGGGAAGACTACGTGAGATAAGGGCAGCAGCTGGGAGCGTAAAGGAAGGCCCTGCCCTGGAGCCTTTGGAGAAAACAGCCCGTCAGCACCTGGTCTCTGGGCTTCAGCCTCCAGACTCTGAGAGAATAAGCACCTGTTGTCTTAAGCCACCTGTGTGATCATATGTTATCTAATCCTAGGAGACTACTGACAATCCTCTTTCACTTTCACAGGTATCCACGTGTGCTTAATATATTATATTCTCCCACCCACCCTCACCACACTCCCATACACCCCCACCACACACACACACACACACACACACACACACACACACACACCAGAGTTTGGGATAGGCCTCCTAGACTTGTGCCTATCCCAGGCTTAGAACCAGAGGCTCCCGATGGCCCCTGAAGGGTAGCAGGGTGGCCGGCCCAGGTCTCCAGCAGGAACAAAGGTATATGTGTCTGATTCACACTTTCTGATTTCAAAACTTACTACAAAGCTACAGTGTGGTCTTAGCATAGAGAAAGACACAGAAAATAATGCAGACATCTATGGTCAATTGAATGGGGAAAGAACAAGTTCTTTAACAAATGGTGCTGTGGAAACTGGGTTTTTACATGCAAAAGAATGATGTGGAACCCTACCTCCCACAATATACAGTAATTAGGTTAAAATGGGTCAAAAAACAAAATGCTAGAGCTGAAAGTATAAAACTCTTAGAAGAAAACATAGGGGTCAATCTGTCTGACCTTAGATTGGGCAATAGATTCTTAGATATGACACCAAAAGTACAAATTGCAAAAGAAACAATTAACAAATACTTTATCAAAATTTTAAAACTTTGGAGACTCAAAAGCCATCACCAAGAAAATGAAAAGACAACCTACTGAAAGAATAAAATATTTAAAATCATGTGTATGATAGGAGTTTAGTTCCCAAAATACATAAAGAACTTCTAAAACTCAAAAACAAAAAGACAACCTAATTTTTAAATGAACAAAGAACTTAAATAAAATTTCTTTAAAGAAATGATATACAAATGACCAACAAGCATATGAAAATATGTTACACATTAGTCATTAGGGTACTGCAAATCAAAACCACATAAGACACTATTTCATACTCATTAGGATGGCTATAATTTTTTAATATGAAAAATAACAAGTGTTGGCAAGTATGTAAAGAAATTAGAATCCTCAGACATTGCTGCTGTGATTGTAGAATGGTGCAGCTGCTGTGAAAAACAGGTTAGCAGTTCCTCAAAAAGTTAGAGATAAAATTTTCACTCCTACGTGTATACCTGAAATCACTGAACACACACTGGAACATATCTCTGCATGTCAGTATTCAGTGCAAATAATAGTGTTCACATTAGCCAAACATGGAAACAACCCAAGTATCCATCAACAAATAAACAGACAGACAAAATGTGGTACATACATACAATGAAATATTACTCAGCCATAAAAATGAAGTTTGCATACATGCTACATCACAAATGAACCTTAAAAGCATTGTCCTAAATGAAATAAGCCATCTACAAAAAGACAAATGCCATATGTTTCTATTTTGTGAAATATATAAAATAGGAGAATTCATAAAGATAGCAAGTAGATGAATAGTAATGAGAAAGAGGAATGGGAAATTAGTGTTCATGGTTACAGAGCTTCTATCTGGGAGGATGAGAAATTGGAGAACAGATAGTGATGATTGCACAACAATGTGGATGTACTTAATGTTACTAAAATGGTTAAAATAGTGAATTTTATGTTATAGGTACTTTACCACAATGTAGGGGAGGGAGGTAATGTGTGGGAAAAGATAGGTCACATGGCTCTCAGACACAAGGCAACATTGTGCAGCTAGTTGGGATCTTGAGTCCCAGCCATCTATTGTCCTCAGAGGCCTAACTGGCAGGCATGTTGGCCCATCCTCAGGCTGACAGCCCTAAAATCCCTGTCCTCTGGGAAAAGAAAGGAAGGTCATACTAGAATTACAGCACAAAGAGATTCATGAATATTCACAAGATGATGTCAATGGTCCATTTATCAAAAACATGGCTCCTCTGAGCACCACCAAGCCCTCAGTCATGCAAAATCACAACCTGCACTGCAGGCATCGTAGCCCAGGCTGCTGGCCTCACGTCCACAGCTTGCCTTTCTGGGTACAGATGCTGAGTCACCAAGGAGGGATGGAGTTAGAGACTTTCCTTCGGAGAGGCTACACCTGTGTCTAGGATGTACCGATGAGGTAAATCACCAGTTTCTACTTGTTCCTGGGCTGCAATCACAGGAGAGCAAAAGCCAGCCCCTGCTCTGAATGCCCCAGCAGATATGGGTGCCCACCTCAGGAGACAGCATCGGGCACTGGGCTGTGTGAGAGAAAGAAGGCAGAATATGGAGAACCAAGGAAGGCTAATTAAGCCCTACCCACATGTAAAACAGAACTGGTGCACAAATTGATCTAGGAAAGTGACCAGGAAGGACTTAGAAGGCTAAGGGACTTTTGCCAGCAATGAGAATAGGAAGAATTTCTCTAGCCTGAAAAAAAGTGCCAAATAGCAGAAATTAGGAAGTAAATCACAGCTGAGAATAAGGTATTTCCCACCCCCTCTGTGTGAATAAGGTTCTCCAGAGAAAGGGGACCAAGGGGTACATATAGGTAGATAGATATAGATGGATGCTTGAGATAGAGATAGAGATAGAGATAGAGATAGAGATAGAGATAGAGATAGAGATAGAGATAGAGATAGAGATAGAGATAGAGATAGAGATAGAAATGATTGAAAGATATAAAGATAGAAATAGAGATAGATTAGGTATAGGTATATAGATTACATATAGATACAGATAGATAGACATTAGATAATGATAGATCAGATAGATAGATGATAGATAGATAGATAGATAGATAGATAGATAGATAGATAGATAGAGATTTTAATGACTTGGTTCATGAAATTATGGAGGCTGGCAAATAAAAGACCTGTACGATAGGCCAGGCCAGGAAGCTGGAACCCTAGGAGAGCTGATCGTGCAGTTTAAGTCTAAAGGCTGTCTGCAGGCAGAATTTGTTTTTGCTCAGGGAATGGCAGTCTTTGTTTTATTCAAGCCTTCAATTTGATTGGCTGGGGCTCACCCACATATGGGGGCAGTTTGTCTACTCAAAATCCACTGATTTTTAAATGTTAATCTCATCCAAAAACACACTCAGGGAAACATCCATAGCATGCAGAGTGGCTGAACGGTTAAGCAGAAAGGACATTAGAATGCACTTCATGATGAGGAAGCTATGGCCCAAGATGGGCAATCACCTGCCCAAGGTCACACCTGCTGCAAACGTCATGTCATTGTCTGGAAATGACAGATGGTTCAGCCTCCAACTCTTCTGCTGAGGCAGAGGAAGGGCCACGGCAGGCAGGGCAGGATGCATCTGCTCTGGAAGGTAGCACTGCTGAGGGCAGACTGAAGTCTCTGTCAAAGCTCACGTATTTCTGATCGCGTAACCAGGCCTGGAAGTTTGGAGGTAAGATGGGATGTGAGCAGGGGCCTTAGTGACCAGAGCGGCACAGGAGGAAAGCAGGCCTGCAACTAAATGTAGAGACAGAACACCTGCCCTCAGGACTAGGTCTGCTCTGACCTCCGCGCCTCTCTTCTGGGCTGTTGGAGAAGGTGAACCAGCAGTCTTGCTAGAAAGAAGCTTAGGAATGTGTGTTGATTCACAGAAAAAAATCTCCCTGTGAAAAAGGACTCCTTGTGATTAACTATGCCCCAAATTCATAATCTGAGCCCAGCAGTCATTCTTTACAGAGGCCTCTCACCCACTGCATTTGGGAGGAGTGGGGGGGCGGGAGGGATGGTGGGATGGGGGCGGGAAGAGACAGGGCCTGGGCTGCCTACCTCCTGCTGCAGATCAGCTCTTACAAGGGAGCTCCTGGACTGAAGTCTGACCAGCAAGACTAAGACATTCCAGTCCAATTGAAGCTGCATGTGAATATACTCCCATGTGAATCTTTTTCTTTTAATGTATTTTTCTCTATTTTTTTAAATTTGTCTTTATTTTTTTTAATATATTTTATTGATTTTTTTTACAGAGAGGAAGAGAGAGGGATAGAGAATTAGAAATATCGATGGGAGAGAATCATCGATCAGCTGCCTCTTGCACATCCCCTAATGGGAATGTGCCTGCAACCAAAGTACATGCCCTTGACCGGAATCGAACCTAGGACCTTTCAGTCCGCAGACTGATGCTCTATCCACTGAGCCAAACCAGTTTTGGCTATTTTTATTTTTGTAAGTATTACAGTTGCCCCCTTTGTTTTTGTTTTTCCCCCCATGGACCTCTTTCACCCCACACCCTCTTTCACTCCCAGGCCTTCACTACACCAGTGTCTGTGTTCAGGGGCTATGTATATATGCATATAAATTCCCAGGTTAATACTCCCTCATTTGCATCTTTACCAACCAGTCAGAGTGGCTCTATTCTGACGAATGGGGATAGTGCTTTTGGACCAATTAATCAGTGAGAAGTCTCGTTTGCATGAGAATGGATCAAGAAGGGACCAGGAGTATACAAGCCAGCCTCACCTCTGCCTCAGTGAGCCCACTTTCAGTTTCCCTGGCTAGAGCTGCAGTTCTCCTCCTCCACCTTACCCCCAGCTCTCTCAGAGCCCTGCCCCCCAGCTGTCTCCTCCTCTCACCACACCCCAGTTTAGGGAATCCTGGTGGCATTCAGTTGACAAGAGCATATCCTGCTTCCCCTTTAAGTCGCTCTCCTAAAGGAATGATTACAACCTGACAAGAGAGTAGGACCCAGGGGAGCCCACGGAGCTGCATGAACAGTATTTTCCACCCAGACACGGAGACCTTTCAAAAAACAGCTTTTTATGATTATGAATGTAATGTATGCTTGTTGTAAAAAATTTGGGAAAAGTGAAAAATATGAAGAGAACAAAACTCTGTCACTATGGTCCCATCGCCACTGGTGTAGTTCCTTCCACGGTAGATGTGTTGTGTTGTGTTGTGTTGTGTTGTGTTGTGTTGTGTTGTGTTGTCTTCTCCGTGAGGGCATAAGTGTGCTGACAAGTAGTGAGGATTTATGGTGTATCATCCTGGTTGTAAAATATGTGTCTGGCAGATCACAGGTATGTCCAGTGCTACTGTGGAGTCTCATCAGTATGTTATTTAGCCTTTTCTGATCTCTGGACATTTGCTTGTTCCCTATAGTTCACTATTAATACACATACAGAAAGGCCTCCTGTACATACATCTTCCCATCAGATGTAGGCCCCCCCCCCCCCACGCCCCGCACACTTCCTGGCTGCCTTGTCCACATTTGCCTCCTGTGGCTCCAGGGCCTACCACGTGCCTGCCACCTAGAAGGCACAGGTGTTCAATGATCCTCATCCAATAAAGACTCGCACATAATTCAACCCTTTTCCCTGTTTAGTGGCAGAGTTCAGGAATCTGGCTCACACTCACTAAAGAATATGTTATCTTCAGTGAAGAGAATGACAGTGACCATGGACGTGCTCTGACACAGCAAGCGAGACCGGTACAAACAGGTGGGGCCAGGCGCTCATTAAATAGTTCTGCTTGACCCTCTCTGCGTAAGGAAGTCTGCCTAGTTACACAGGAACACAAGTGTTTGCTCTCTGTTTCTGGGCTGATATATACAAATACTATATAGATCCCTGCACCCACAGTTCTGCCTGGGAAAGGGAAGGAAGTATGACCAGATGAGAAAGTACTGAGCCCAAGATAAAGGACTGGAGGCCATCCGTGTGAACTTACAGAAGACAGTGCTCTCCCACTCCTCCATCTCTCCCACTCAGGCTCCCTCCCTCCTCATCCTCCCTCCCTTTCCTATCTCTCCTTCCTTCCTTCCTTCCTTTCCTCCCTCCATGTCTCTCTCTCTCTCTCTCTCTCTCTCTCTCTCTCTCTCTCTCTCTCTCTCTCTCCCCCCCCACCCACCCTCTCTCCCTCCCTCCTTGCCTCCCTCCTTCCTTCCTCCTCAATCTCCCTCCCCCTCCCCCTCCCTTCTGAGCTTAATTTACATCATATTGTCCTACTTTCTTAAACATGAAAAAGGGAGGGACAGGCGCTATTCCCTTAGACCCAAAGCTTAGCTGAAGTGCTCTGGGCGGAGACCCTCTGTGCGCGCTGCTGCTGCTGCTGCTGAAGATACTGTGGTCCCGATGGGCTGCATGGAGGGGGGAACAGGCTGCCGCCTCACTCGGTCTCCTCCCTGAGGTCCAGCTCACCTCCAGGCTTCAAAGTTAATGTGTCTGTTCTTCAGGTTGGCACCAGTACACTGTCCTTGCATGGCACTCCTCAGGGCACGCACTGCCCAGGAAATGAAGGCCTCATCCTGTTGCTCGAGGGGACCGCAGTCAGATGAAGACACCCTTTCTTCTTTCCAGTCCTACACGCCCAACAGAGCTGTTGCAAAGTACTCTGGCATGTGATAAGGGAGGCAGGGCAAGTTTTCAGAGTAGGTAACTTAGAAAGTGCACAGGGATTCCATAGGAATCAACCTGGGCAAAATGTGGCCTGTGTAGAGAAAAGTGGCCTGGTAGACTAGAGCATGGGCAGGGAAGCGGGTGGGGGTGGTTAGAATGGACAGAGGTTGGGAGGGCCAGTTGGAGGCCGACCATGAATGGCCAAGGACCACAGGAAAACACTGGGACTCCATCCTGTAGGTGATGAGAACTGCCCAATGAGAGAGTCACAGTCAAATTTGTGACTGCAGGAGAAAAGGAACCACTGGACAGCAAGGCTGGTGGTAGAAGTGCCACTGAGGCAGTTCTTCTGATAGTTCAGAGGAATAGGAATGAATCAGCTGCTGCTAATTAGACAACCAGGTGGTTGGTGATGGGAGGAACTGTGACAGGAAGTTCAGCAGGAATCCGAAAGGAGAGCTCACATTTGCTTTGGACTTCTGCTTCAGGCATGGGGGACCAGGGGTCAGGTAGTTGAAATCTGGAGGAGGCATAATTTGGGAATTGTCAGCTTGTAAGTGGCAGCTGAAGAGACAGGAACATAATGCAATGGCTCATGGGAAGTGTGTCAGTTGGGACACAAAAGCCAAGGTGAGACCAGGAATAATAACCTGGCATTTGAGGGACAGGGCAGCCTGAGGAGGAGCAGCGGGGCCAGGAGAATGAGGCTGCAGTGTGTCACGGAAGTCACAGAAGAGCATATTTAGGAACATGATGTCAAGAATGGAATTCTGCAAAGATAAGTCGGGGAAGAACCGGGTTGATTTTATGAACAGCAAGTTCAGCAGCTGTGGATATCAAGACACCCATCAACCGAGAAGCAAAGAGAAGGTGAGGAAGTGGTGGCCGGGCGAGCTTGGCTGTAAAGAGAAGACCAAGAAAAGGGAGGTTGGTAAAATTGGTAAAAAATGGGGAGGGTTTTCCAATACGGGGTTCCCCGGGGTTATAGGCTGGAGCAGCAGAAGCTGAGAACATGAGGAGAACTTGGAGTGTGCTGTGCTGGGAGACTAGAGGATTGAGGTGTCATTAATTACGGGATAAACTCTCCCAAAGAGTAACCCTCGAGTGCTTTGGATTTGTCCCTTCCCACAGGCTCAGAGAGCTGGACACGCCCCAGGCCTGCGCTGCAGGCCAGCTCAGGAGAGGCGAAAGAGCGAGGAGGCTCCGGGCCTCCTGGAGAAGGAGCCTGGCAAAGCCCAGGCTCTGACATTCTAAGTCAGCGCGTGTTGGGAGCAGAATACTGGCCACAGGCCCGAGTGCGGAGCCATGTGTGGCAAGCTGGCAATCGCGTGACAGCAGTCTGACATTTTCTCAATGCTTTAGACATTTATGCCTTGTTGTCCGGCACCATGTGTCCAATAGTGCTCAGGAATAATTCATATGGATGGAGCTGTGGTCTGGCTGTTAATAGGCAGTTGCACTGCTCTGACACGACTAATGCTAACTTATGTCTACATTGACTAACCCAGCCATGGAATCAAGCTCTCATCAGGGAAGGCCAGGCCAGAAAGGTCAGGACAGTCCTCATGAAAACAAGATTGTGACTTTAACAAGAATCAGGTAACTCCCACATATACTGAGAATTCTACTCATCGGTCTCAATATTGGCTCCACCAGCCAGGGCCCCTATTCCCTTTCATGGACAAGACAGAAGGTAACAAAATCACCCTATTTTCCACAAAGAAATAAGTCATGAGCTCTTCTAAAAGAGCACAGAATCCTGAAAATATTCTTGTTCAAGTTCCCCATTTGACTAACACGGAGACTGGGACTCAGGATAGTGACTTCCAGACCTTCCTCGGGAGCTGGTGACACTGAACCCACTGAACAATGAGAATGCAACTCCCACGATGTGAACGGCTCCTGTGACATCCCACCATCCCTCTGGGCAACAAACACCCTCTGGAACTCAAAGCTAGACACAGAGCCGCACAGCCTCTGGGCTAACGGAGGCGCTGGGTGAGGTGCCACAGGGTGGGGGAGGGGGGGAGAGGAGGCCTGAGGACTAGGTGAGTGGGCACAGCACTAACGCTCCTGTCATCAAGGTACCACGCACAGCCTCTTCCTCCTCCAAGGGGATACCCACCGAGATAAGCCTGGACCATGTTGGCTCAGGGCAGAGCCAGGGACCCAGCTGGGCTGTTGCTGGACTGCAGGAGAGGGCCCCGAACCTTGGGCATGCCTGACTAGGGAGCACCACACCCCTGGTGAAGCAGGACTCCGGCTCTGATTATGTGGTGGGGCAGAGCGCTGGCTTTCTGCCCTGCTCCCCCAGCTCAGTAGTTCACATCTGGAGAGCAGCAGCCCATTCTGCATGGCCAGGGTTAGGTTCCAGCCTATGACATGGCAGTGCTCCTCCAAAACTGATAGTCCTCAAGATCCAGCTGCAGCCAGCTTCCTTGGAGTTCTGCAGGAGACCAGCTTCCCGGCACAGCCAGCCTGTAGAGAACAGCTAAAGTGGGAACCAGCTAAAACATTTGTTATCACCACCAAACCTTTCTCCACATTGCAGCCAAGGGAAGCATTTCTAACCTGGAACCTAACCAGAGCACCTCACCCTGCAAGTCCTTAGTGACTTCCCTTCACAGGCCTTTCACACCCACCTCACCGCTCCATCCAGGCTGGACCTCAGCGCTCCCACCCCCAAATGCACAGAATCTGCTATCTCTTGCCACTGCTCACTACAGCATGAGACTTCCCACCCTGCCCGCCTGGTGAGCTCGCAGACTGGCATCTCCTCTGTGCTCTGGCTCCAGGCCTTCCTGCCCTGGCTACACCATAGACCCAGACCTGTAGATGGCAAAACACTCACTGCCTTACATAAACCATGTTCCATTAAATGTTCTAAAGAGGACATTTAAGAGGATGCTGGACAAAAGAGGACGCTGACCATCACCTTTGATGGTTAACACACTGATGAGAGACTCCAGCATCCCCTCCACCAGGATGTGAGTGAGGCCCTGCTGCCAGTTGGCAGCACACTCACAGCGAACGCTAGGAACCTGGGGAAAGATAAGTGTTCCATTTTGTTCCAGGTCTATGGGCTTAATCGGTGGGGCTATAAAAGAAAAGGTAAGAAATCCTTTGAAGATCCACCTGCCACCCCCAACCCATACCCCTCACCTCAAAGTCATAAAACCTAAATGTTGGCAACAGGCTGCCGGCTGTCACAGAGCACCCTATCTGAGAGGGAGATTGGGTTATCACAGGGCTGTCACCGGTGAGCTGAAGTTGAGCTGAAGTTCTTTGTTCTGAACACATACTCCATTTTCAGTGTGGTTTCCTTGGCAGTTCAAAGAATGACTAATCAAAAGCCTCATTACCAGCTTTATGAGTGAAAGGAAATGTATTTCAAGAGAGCTTTGTGTTGGTACCCAACTGCACTGATAAACTGTTTTCAGAGTCTGATTGGAATCAGTTTCAAAATAAACGGTGACATTTAAACAATGAAAGCCTCAAGGGCCACGATTGCACAGGCACACTCTTGCTCTGTGGTTCATTGGCAAGTTCACCTGCAGGTGCCTGCTTGGATGCCTAGGTAGGAAGTGCCTGGCAACTAAGAAGGTGCCTTAAAATGCTCTTCAAAGCCTTTCCTGTGTCTTTTTGGGTCCCAGAATCCCTGATGTGGTCTATGGCTGTGTATTTCAGCAGCTGTGAGATCAATCAGAACCTTGAAGAGATATTCTGGGAAGAAGCCCCACCGCCAGGTCAGGCCAGGCCAAGGGTCTTGTCACCAAAAGATGTCTAAGTCAGCATGACCCACTTTCAGAAGGGTGAGAATCAATGATTCTTCTTTTCAGCATTTCTCTTAAGCATCATTGTACCCTGCAAAGTAGCAAGTCACAGTGAAAACTTCCAACTTTCAGCCAAGATGCTTGACCTTGAAGATGTTCCCTCTAAAGAAGAGAGGCCACAGACACAGGTGAAGGGCTTAGCTCTGGGGGAATCACTTCTGGGCCTGACTTGCTCTGCCCTGTCCACCAGGGCCTCTGTGCCGGACACTCTCCTACCCATGTCCCAGGACCCCAACTTGTTTGCTGACTTCAGTGTCCTATAACCAGATTCAGCTTTGGGAAACTAGGATTCCTTTGGCCCAGACATAGCTCCAGATCAGCCCACCCCCTAATCTAGCCACCTCTCAGGCACACCCATCAGCATGATCTGGTCAGGCCTTGGCCAAAGCTCTTCCCAGAGCTCCAGGTTCAACTATCTGACCATCCATCTGACCAACCAGGAGTGCCTCAAACAAAGCATGACCGAAGATAAACTACCTTCCCAAAGAAAACCCCTCTCTAGCTCACTAAGCGGACCAGACATCTCCTCACTTTTCCAGAGCTGGACCTCAGGATCATCCTTCTCCTCCCACACCCATCATTCTATCAGTCAACACCTACATACCTTTCCAATCTATTCTCTCCTCTCCACTCCTACTTCCACTTTTGTGTTTTTACTTGTATGGCATCACTTCCTCTGGGGACTTCCTCTCTCCCCTTCTGTGACATCCTATCACATACATGTGATTCAAGTGGGGCTAACTACATCACCTTGATCCAAGAACTGAGGCCGGGTTAAAGAAAGTGTTCCAGCAACTTGGCCAAGGCAATCAGATCAGGCTTGAGCTATCAGACTCCTCCCCAGAGTCTGACTGGGCATAGAAAGCAAGCTACTGGTACCTTCCTCCCTGGGCCTGTGGGAACCAAAGTAAGACAGGAGCTGTGGGGCCTCTTATTGCTGCATAGAAAGTGTGAATCCATGAAAAGACCAGCACAATCAAGGGATTAGAATGAATGGTGGAGAAAAGGGGGCAAGTAAATAAGAGCCCTGATTCTATTGTTTGAACCACTGAATCCAGCTAAAGCCAAAGGGTTTCCTAAGGGCAACCCCATTACATGGGTCTATACATTCCCTATTTATATATATAAAAGCTTAAGCGGCCATTAGACTGGTAGCTATGATGCACACTGACCACCAGGGGGCAGACACTCAACACACAGGCAAGGAAACATGGAACAGACTGATGAATCTCAGAGGGAAAGAGGGTGGAAAGAGATTAAACAACAATCTTGTATGCATACTAGAGGCCCAAAGCACAAATTCGTGCACGAGTGGGGTCCCTCAGCCTGGCCTGCGAGGATCAGGCTGAAACCAGCAGTCCAACATCCCCCAAAGGGTCCTAGATTGTAAAAGGGTGCAGGCCAGGCCAAGGGACACCTCTGGTGCACAAATCCATGCACTGTGCCTCTAGTTTCATAATAACCAGTTTGAGTTGGGGGTCTGTATCTAACAACTGCATACCTGACTGTCCAGTTCACATGAACAGGTCTCCCTGCCTTCTCTCTTACCTCCTATATTAGTGTGCCAAGGACGCCATCACAAAGGATCTCAAAGATAACAACAGAAAATTACTGTCTCAAATTTCTGAAGGCTGAAGTCCAGAATCAATGTGTTGGCAGGACTGGTTTCTCTTGAGCACTGTGAAGGATAACCTGCTATGCCTCTCCTCTAGCTTCTAGTGGTTTGCAGGCAATCTTTGGCCTTCCTTGGCTTATGGAAGCATCACCCAGATGTCTGCCCTTATCATTATATGATACCCTTCATGTATGTGCGTGTGTGTGTCCAAATTTCTCTTTATATAAGGACATTGGTCATACTGGATTAGGAACCCACCCTACCTCATCTTAACTAATTACACCTGCAATGCCCTTATTTTCAAATAAGGTCATATTCTGAGGCACTGGGGGTTGGGATTTCAACATATGAATTTGTTTTTGTAAGAGACATAATTGAACCCATAACATCTCCTATCCCACTCCAGTTCCACCTGGCATCAGAGGGTGCTTATGCCCTACTTCAGACCTTCTCTCATTTTTACCTGTCTCTTGGTTCAGTGGCTGCTACTGCAGCTAACTCTGCAAGGTTCCAACCAACCTCCCACAGGTACGATTTTATGCCCCCTCACTTCATGCCCTCACAGCATCCATGTCTTCTCGCCTCTCCCTGGAGCTGCTCTGTTCACATGGAGGTTTGTTTCACTGTCTATAAATGCACAAGTTCATGGGGCAAACCTTTGAGGATTGGAATACAAAAGCTAGTGGATGGATTCTTATTTCTTTCTCCCTCCAGACAAACTGAACTAAGATAGTTATACAAATGATAGAGTATCCAGCTGCTTCTTAAAAGCATCCAAATTGTCTCTCTCTGCTTCTCTGTCTGATTCCCCATATCCCTCAATCTGTTCCCTGAGATTGCATTTTCTAATAAAGGAAAAGCCCACAAGCCTCTACCTCTCCTGCTTTTAGAAAAACCCAAGCCAATTTAGCTATACTATTATCTCTAAATGCAACATGGCCATCCCATTCCTCTGCTTAAAACTCTTCAATGTCTCCATTGGCATGAAGTTCAAATGCTCTAGCTAAAATATGGAAGATAGCTAAAAGGTATCTAGACTACCTTCTTTCATGCTACAATAGTCCAAGTCCTAGACTTTGCAATGCATCAGGTTGGATTTGAAATCTGGCTCTTTTTGAAAACTTGGGTAAAATTTTTCACCTCTCTAAGCTTCATTTCTTCACCTGCCACATCTCAGGGTTGAAAAGAGACAATGTTCACAAAGTGTCTGGCACAGAGTTTGGGACACTAAAAACATTGCAGCTAGACATACTTCATGTGAAGAATCAGAAAACAAGATGCAAAGGGGGCGCTCAGGGTCACAGTCAGCTGAGACCTGAATCCTACAAAATCAAAATGCCTGCACTTCACACACAAGAAATTGAAGTATCACTTCCCACTGATCAACCACAAAGGTTGTTCAATGCATTCACTCTACAGGTATGCAAGCCCTCTTCTGAGGGCTACATAGTGAAGAAAACAGAAGATCCCTGATTTCTGGGGTTTTCCCCCTACTGAGGGAGTGAGACACTCAACAGGAAGGTCAGTAAATGTGTGTGAGCAGGTGTGTGCTAAGTTCTATGGCATAAAGTAGGAGTGCAGAGATGGGGGTCTATTATTAGAGCTTGGTTGAGGAAGTAATCATCTGATAAAGGTTCACTTAGGGTGAAGGAGCAAGGGAATAAAACCAGAGTGGGAAGTACAAAGGGCTGAAGTGGGAGCAATCTCAGAGTGTTCCAGAGACAGCAGAGAGAACAGCATTGCTGAAGGGAGTGGGAGAGGGAGAGTAGGAAGTGGGATCTGAGAAGAGAAGACAGCTAGTTGTGGACAGGGAATTTTGCTTTGAGTGTCAGAAAGCCAATGATAGGCTTTGACCAAAGGGTATGGAAGGATATGACTCAGATTTCAAAAGGTCACCCTGATTAAGAGAATAGAGAGGAGATCACCCCAATAATCCTGGTAGAGATGGGTTGGACCAGGTGACAGGGCCAGGGGTGATAAGAAGTGGTCATTCTAAATATATTTTGAAGGCAGAGTTGTGGGTTGTGAACAAAAGGTTAACCCCAAAGACTGTAGCCCAAGTAAATGAAAAGAGAAAATGCCTTTTAATCAAAGAGGGGGACTGTTGAAAAAGAGGTGGAGACGCAGATCAGGAGTCAGCCTTTGAAAAGGCTGAGCTTGAGATGCTGACTGGCTGTCCAAGAGCAGTGGCTAGAGATACAAATTGGAGACCAGGGAAAAGTCCTCTCAGGCTCTGGGGATTCACAACGGGGAGCATTAGACAGTTAATCACTTGGGTGTGTGAAAAGCCAGGAGACTGGATGAGCACACCTAAGGAATGAGGACAGATGGGTCTTCATGGCTCCCTGGGGACTTGCCAAAGTTCCGAAGTGAGGGAGATAAGAGTCTTGAGAAGGAGCCTGAGAAGAAAACAGGGACGGCCATGGGTGTGGTGTCCTGATGAAGCCATAATCAGAAGGAGTCTCAAGGAGAAGGGTTTGAGTAACTGCCAACTATTGCTAATTGGTCACATAAGACAAGACTGAGAATTGACCATGGGATCTGAAAACATGGAGGTTGCTGGAAACCTTGGAATGAACTATTTGGATGAACAGGTGAATACAAAAGAGCATGGGAGGAAAGAAAGCAGGGACTTCAAGATTAGACAAGCTTTGGAGGAATTCTGTGTAAAGCCCAGAAAACTCATGATGCTGGAGTGACAGTTGTGGGTAGATGAGAGGGGATGTGACCTAATGAATAATGGAGACCTCCTCCTTAGAGGTAATTCCTTAGCAGTTTCCAGGGTACACGAAACCAGCACTAGTCACAGTGCAAATCATCCCTGGCTCTTTGAAAATGTACATCAGCACATATCTAGAGCCTTGAAAAATGCCCATGCCCTTGACCCATTAATTCTACTTCTGAAAATCTCTCCTAAGAAAATAATTCCAAATACGGAAAAAGTCCTCTGCATCGAAGCTCATCACAGAAATCTAGGTCTAGAAGCATCTAAAAATGAAACAACAGATGATGATGAGGACACAGGATAGATCTAGTCACTGATCTCTGAGCTCCATGAGGACAAGGACAGTGTTTGTTTTATCTACCACTGTCTCCCAGCCCCTACCATAGTTGTTAAATGAATTAATAAAAATTATTATAAGGTTAAGCTAAAAAGATATAAGTACCCTAAATAATAAAAGGATAATATGTAAATTGTTCCCTCAACCAGGAGTTCCACCAGAGGGTGTGGCTGGCTGGCCAACCACCTTCAGCCCCTCCCCCCAGCCAGCCCTGCCCCCAATTGGCCCTCTGCCCAATCAGGGCAGAGCAGCCGGACCCCACCCATGAACAAATTTGTGCACCGGGCCTCTAGTTATATATAACTATGCTTAAGTATTATATATAACAGTATGGCCTCAATCATGTTTTAAAAATAATAACTTAACACTAGATAAATAAAAACTAAAGAAATGGCTCCACAAAATGTAAATAATTATCTTTCTGTAAAGGAACATGATTTCCTCTTTCATTTTATTTTTGTGTAGTTTGCATTTTTTTATGATTGAATCTGACTTGTTTTATAATGGAAAAAACAAGCAAGGTCATTTCTTGAGAAAGGAAAGGCTAGAGTTAGATGAGTTAAGCTCGCACCATCAGGATTTGATAAGGCTTTGCACTCGTTAATGGTTCCCAGGCACCTTTTGTGGGTGAGAGTCTCCAATTGCTGCTATGATGCTCTTCACTACCAGCAGGGACAGGTCCTTACCTGGGCCAGCCAAGGCTCCTCTGGGAGCCTGAGAGATTCTGTTCCAGGGAACCAGCTTTCACTGCAGCATTTTCTAAACTCTTAATCAGCTGTCAAAAATAATATCCAGTAGGACAAAACACTTGATGATACAGTTTTAAATGAAATAGAGCAGAATACAGAGAGTCGTGTTCGTAAGAATATAACTATGCAAATATTTATTAAAGGAATGAAAAGACTGTTTGGCAAATATTTATTAAAGGAATGGAAAGACTTCAGAAGAAATATGTTCACATACAGTCAGAGAAGAGATAACCAACCAAACCTTTTCATCAATATCCCTTTAAAGCCATATCCCCAGAACTGGAATTCCTAAAGGCCAATGCCTGGTGCCACAGCAATATCTTCAGGTGCTCCAAATTCCGGGATAAACTGTTTCTTAGAGCAGAGCTTCCCAAACTTGCATGTGTGCATCACTACCTTGTGGGTTTTGATAAAAATGCAGATTCTGATTCAAAAGGTCTGGGGTGGGAATACCAAATTCTGCATATCTAACAAGCTCTGGGTAATGCTGAGGCTGCTGGTCTTCTGAAGACACTCTGAGCGTCGAGTTCCCAGAGTGCTGAGTAGCCAGGAAATTCCAAGGATCATTGGGAACCAGGAACAATAGGCAACCATCTAGGCAGGCAGTGCCAACTGACGCAAGGTGAGAAAAGCAGAGATGACACTTCATAAGGCCTCCACCCACTACTCCAATTCCTAATGCCCAGACCTTCACCAGATGCATAGCCTGGTCTCTGGTCCTCACGCCTCTTGGCACCACTTAGAAGAGTGATGTAAAGCAAACTCCAGGCAATTTCAAGCTCCAGTTCCTTGGGGAGATTGGTCAATGACATCTTGCTGGGATGGGTCCCAAGCCTGGGCTTTACTGGCAGGTGGTTGCCTGAAGCAACCAGCAGCAGATGGCACAAGTTGCATCCAAGAAAGTCTCAACAATCTATCAAAAACTGGGACAAAGTGAAGAAAGGAAAAAAATGGGAGAGTGGCCAAAACCTGGGAAAAAACAAACAGTCCCAGGAAGGGAGCTGATGAGTCAAAGGGCACTTGTCTTGGGTGTTGGCTGCACAGATTCTTGCTTAGGGCCAGGCCAAAAAGACAATCAGATATGGCTGTTCCATCTCCTGCTGCCTGGCCCTTTGCCAGTTCCAGGAGCCTCACAGTGAGGCTCCTGAATACCCAGCCCTAGAGGCCATGATGGGTCCAGCCACTGTCTATTCTGCTATCAGGCCCAGTCATCCCATCCAAAGTGGTCCATGAGCAATTTTGACATTTCCATCTTCTGCAAGGACAAGCTATCTGATCCACACGCAGATGGAGCCTTTGATCTGGCTTGGCACCTAAAAAACTGCTCCATGACTTCCAAAGTGAGGTATTCATCCTCATCATAGCCCTTTCTCCATTTTCCTTGGTTGGAGGAAGGGGATCCCCTACTGCTATCAGCCTGCACTCCATTAAGCCAGACTCCAAGGACTCCCTGCCCCTCCCCACTACTGAAAGCCATTGGGAGGCCCAAAGATGTGAGGAGGCTTTGGAATAATCATGACACAAATCAGTTCCATGGTCAGAGTGTGGAATGAAGGAGGCTTGAGTCACGGTAGGCCTCAGCAGTGGTTGATACTGGGGAGGGTCACAGAGTCACTGAACAGCTGTCTTGTCAAGAGAGGTCCTGGGAGGCAAGGACAGGCAGATGATAACATGTGGCTGCAGCAACCTGAGCCCTTCCTGAGCTTGAGCATGACACAGGGCACCAGTCCTCAGCTGAGCAGGCACTTACCATGCGAAGCTTTCTGAGCTCTATCTGGGGCATGGAGGATACAAGCTCTATGACAATGCAGATGTCACCCTCAAGGCCTCACAACCTTATTAAGGGGAGATATTTACAGGCTTATTTCCATACAAGATGGCAGATGCAGTGCAAGAGGAAAGGGAAGCAATGGGATGTGAATCATATAATTCCTGCTGCTCGGAGAGATTTTCCTCCTTCAGAGTACTGTGAGGACACAAGGCTAGCAGAATCTGTTCTCTGTCATTGGGTATGCTAATCAGATAACAGTAACCTTACTGTCTTGCCTCCATAGAATCCTTTACTGCTTAGATCCACAAGTATCATCTCTCACAGAGGTTGGGGGCTGACCAATCCAGAGCTCTGAGTCCTTGTGCTCCTTCCCTCACCCCACAGTGACCTTGCAGTCTCATTGGTAGAGGTGGAACCCTGGGTTCCCAGACTGGACATCTGTTGCTGAGTTACCAGAATGAACCCTGCCTGCTACTTGCAGACCATCTCTGGCTCTGGCATCTGCTCAAGCTGTAAGGCATACTGTGACCTGAAGAATCCAGACTCAGAAGTCCCCCAGGAACAAATAGCTGAACCAGCTGAATGTCAGGCTTCACAAGGCAAATTGATGCAAAATTGAGCTCTTGCCAGCCTACCTGGGCCCCAGAAAGCCAGTAATATGGAGTATCACCCTCAGCTTACACAAGCCCACTTAGCAAAGTCAAGGAACCTGGCATGAGCAAGGCAGGGAGAAGCTCTGGTTCTGGCTAAGTGGGGTTGGACCTGCAAGTGAGCCTCAGAGACCCTTTGGAGACTTCCGTGTGTACTGTGGACAGGGGCAGGTGCTCCAACTCCTCCGATGGGGTGCTCTTCTGGCAAGTCAGCACCAGGGCCTTGACCTCCTTTTTGAAGTTGGTGTTGAGAAAGCCATAGATGAGAGGGTTGACACAGGTGGAGGCCATGGCCAGCAGGTGGCATACCACGAAGATGAGGTTGCCGTGACAAATGGGGATGGCCTCATGGTACCAGTCCTCCAGACTGTTGAACACATGCAGGGGCAGCCAGAGCAGGGCAAAGGCAGCCACCATTGCAGCAAGGATTCCGTTGATGCGCTTCATCTGCCACGCCTGGGAGCTGTGGCTGCCCTTGCGGAACACCTGCCTCTGCTTCCGCAGGCGCCGGTAGATGCGCACATAGCAGACCAGGATGAAGGCCAGCGGGATGCAATACTGGCAGAGCAGCAGGAAGGTGGTGTAGATGATGCGGTGGTGGCTCAGTGGCCAGGACTCGGTACAGACCACCTTGTCCGCCAGAAATTCCAGGGCCCTGGAATGATTCTTGTGAAAGACATTCTTCAGAATGCTGTTGGCCAGAAAAGGCAGGGAGAGGAAGCAGGCAATGAGCCAGGTAACCCCAATCCCCACGTAGGCCTGAGAGACACTGGGCTTCCAGCCGGTTGGGTTGATGATGAGCTGGTGCCTCTCTAGGGCCACAAGGACAAGAGAGAGGATGGAGACTGTCACTGACATGCACTGAATGAAGGCTGACATCTTGCAAAGGGCCTCGCCAAAGACCCAGTAGTCCATGATGGTATAGATAGCCGTGAGCGGCTGGCAGATAAGGCACATGAGGAAGTCGGAGAAGGCCAGGTTGGCAATGAGCAGGTTGGTGACATTGGCCTTCTCCTTCTGCCTAACCGTCACGCATATCAGGCAGAGGTTGCCCAGGACTCCCACAATAGTCTCGATGCTGTAGGAGATAACAATAAAGACCATCATGTCTGCCGAATCCTGGCAGTGGTCAGAGAAGTTGTACAAGATGCCCTTTGACTTACTGCTGTTTTGTCCCTGTGGGGATCCTGGGAGCAGCAAGGACGGAAAATGAGAGATATTCATGGTGCATGTGAGAAGATCCCGGGAGGTTCAGTGATGATAGCTGCAAAGCAAAGAGAAAATTGTACTCAGGGATTGTGCCTCCTGTTTGAAATCCAGAGAGGAGCAGGGTTCAGGGGGAGATGTTCTCAGCTGCTTGGTCCTCAATTGCTGGGACTTAGAGGACCTAAGACTCAGGGATGTAAAGAAAATTGCCCATAGTCATACAACTAATAAGTTATGGGGTCCAAATTCAAATCCAGATCTGTCTGATGCCAAAACTTGTTCCAAAAATAGTCTCTGACCTCAGGCCTGGAGGCAGTTTTGATAATAAAAAATATTTGGATTGTTGTACACAAAGTTCAGGGAGAGAATTGCTCAGGGAGCATGAGTAGAAATCTCCTTGTCAAATTTTACCCAAATAGGGACAGTGTCAATGCCACCGTGTGCTAAGGTCCTTCCATCACATGCCATGCCCTGTAGGGCAGACCAAAACCTCGGGTGACACACAGCACCCTCCTGGCCTCAGCCACTACCTTCCCTGCCAGCCTTGTTTATGGGATGATGCATGGCAAAGGTGAAGACTGCCGGGTGTGCAAAAGCCGGGTCATCAGCACGCTGGCTCTCCCTTCCTGCCAGCATGCGTACACACCTGTCATGGAATGCCCACTGCTCTCCCTAGGGGCTCCCTCCATGCCTATCTCAAGTCGCCTGAAACAGCTTGCAGTTCCCAAAAACAGCAGCCTGGACCACACCTCCATGCCCTGGCACCTGCCCTTTCTCCCTGGAGCCTCCACACTACAAGGGACCCACTGTCAGAATGAATTGGAATTTGGACTCCAGAAGCTCCAGGTGGTGACACCAGATGTTTTGAGATGGAGTGCCACCATATCATTGCACACACATGTGACCCACTTCCTTCTGAGTCCTCTAATCCCCACAAATCCCACAGCAGTTCTCAGCCTTCGGGGAACATCGAATCACATTGCCCTGGGGCACGATGCAGGTGCAGATTCCAGAGTCCCTTATTGGGAGATGCAGTTGAGTGAGTCTGGAATGGGGCCCAGAAATTGTATTTTAACGAGAGGCCTGTGTGATTCTGACCCTGGGCTCCCAGCCACTGGGGCTGATGATGAGCTGATGCCTCTCTCGGGCCTCAAGGACAAGCACGTGGTCCTGGGGACCCATTTCAGTAACACTGTTCACAGAGAAATACTCTCAGATATTCTTCAAGTCCCACACAATGGTCTCGTCTATTCGTGAGCAGGTATCTGTTCTCCATGATCAAGTGCTAAGTTAGAGCAGTTAATACAGAGTAGGGGCAAAATTAACCAGATGAGTAAAATTTATTTGTCGGCCATCATAAATGTCACTCCCCGTGCATTTGGTGTGGCTTATCCAGGACAAGATCAAGGCATGAATCCCACTGACAGTCCACAGCTTATTTCTTTTTTTTTCTTTATTTTAAAATATATTTTATTGATTTTTTATAGAGAGGAAGGGAGAGAGATAGAGAACTAGATACGTCGATGAGAGAGAAACATCGACCAGCTGCCTCTTGCACACCCCCTACCAGGGATGTGCCCGCAACCAACGTATATGCCCTTGACAGGAATCGAACCTGGGACCTTTCAGTCCGCAGACTGATGCTCTACCACTGAGCCAAACCGGTTTCAGCAGCCAACAGCTTATTTCGGTTACCAAGCCTCAGAGGTAACAAGATTTTTCCAGCACCACAGTCATCTGGCAAAAAGAGCCATTTGGGACTGGATGTGATAAAATGAAATATACCAGGACCACGTGTGAGTCTAGTTTTAGGGTCAAAAAACAGCCTCTGCTGCCCAAACTGTGGTGGAGACACTGCGCTGTCAGAGCAGCAAGTGGGACAAAACCCAAGGCCGAGGGCTCCACCTGGCCAAGGGCAGCACAGATCAGACTGGGAGGGCCAGATGGGAGGACTCCGGCAAGCTGCCTACTGCATTCACTCGGCCGCTCAGTAAGCACGTCCAAGCGCCATGCTACACACAGGGCTGCGAAGATGCCACAGACATTCGTGCCCGGACCAGAGGACTTGACCACAGGAATGCAGACGCACCTCCAAGCCACATCGCCATCGCCCCAGCCAGTGGGACGCGACGCCTGTGCGCTCTGGACTTGGCTCCCAGGCAGCTCCCGAGGTGGGAACACCCACCTGCAGCCGTGGGTAGGCCTCCGCTGCGCCTGCCACCCCCTCCCCCGCACCCCACACCCACACTCCACACCCCGACCCCGTCAGAGGAAAACTGGTAAATAACGCAACTACTAGCAAACGCTGGCGAGGGAAGAACGGAGAAAGGGACGTCTGCTTTGTTTTCTGAAATTTCAAGCAAGCAGGTCCTGTCCGCTAACGCCCGGCGCCCAGACTCTTGCCCGCAGCTTACCTCCTCTCCGGGGGGCCGTTACCTCCTCTCCGGGCGGCAGGTGAGGCAGCGCCGCGGCGCGGCAGGTGCGGGCGGGGGCGGCCTGGGAGCCCGGTCCCCGCGGGGCGTGGCGCGCCTCCCCGCCCCGCCGTGCGGCTCGGACCCCGCGCCCCTACCCGGGCGTGAGGCGCCCCTGCCGGACCTCTCGAACCCTGGCCCCAGCCCCTCGACCCCAGGACCTACGGGGCGCGCCGTGTAGCCCCTGCCGGCCGGCCGAGGCGCCGGCTGCGTCCGGAGCGGAGCCGCCCGGCCGTCCGCCCGCCGCCCCTGCGCGCCCGCCCGCGCCTGGCAGCGCGCCGCGCTCTCTCGGCCCCGCGGCGCGGGCCTCCGCCGCTCCCCACGGCGCTCCAAGCGACACCCCCGCCCCCAGCACCGTCCCCGGCGCCGCCGTGGGAACGGCCGGAGCTGTGAGCGCCGCCCTTTCTGGAACGGCAGCTCCCCTTGGGCAGGTGTGGACCCACAGCATTCCCCTTTGGGCATCACCACGGCTCCAGGAAGCGGGCGGTTTCTTCCAGCTTTTCTGTTGACGCCGAGCGAGCGCCTTTCCCGGTCACCCCGCTGGCCGGCCGTTCTCTGCCCCCGCCCCCTCCCCCCGGCCTGGGTCCGCGCACAGCGCGGTCTGACAAGGAGGGAGGGCATGCACGGTCTGCGACCTCCCTGCGACGTGGCTGCCGGTGTCTACCGTGCAGACCGTCTCCTGTCCACACCCCAGCCGCAGACCCGGCTCTGTGCGCAGCACGCCGCTCCCTGCTCCGCCGGCTGAGCAGCCTCCGAGGCCTGTGCGGAGCCCGCGAGGCAGGCTGGCCAGGGGCGTGTTTGACATCCACTCCCGGGGCACAGAGCCCTGAGCCCTGGCCCCATGGGTCAGAGCACAGCAGAGGAGCTGAGAGGGCTCTCCAGGCCGAAGAACCTGCTCTGATTCCACCCCCATACCCACCTGGGAAAATGTGGTCAGCCCATTTCACAGATGAGAAAACTGAGACTCAGAGAAATGAAGTGGCTTGTCTCAGCCACCTAACTTACAGGTGGTGGCGCTGAGACTTGAACCCAAACTCCAAGCTCCTGCGCCCTTCCTAAGAGCAGGAGGGAGCTGCTCACAGCAGACCTCCTAGTTGAACCCACACCGCAGGCGCTCTGGGTCAGACCCTTTCTCTGCCTTTGCCGCTGCGGAAGGAAAGAGCATCCCCTGGCGGCAGCACAACCGGAGCCAGGGAAGCTCCGCAAGAAAGCCAAGCACCCCAGTAAGAAGCTGGGAAGGACTTCCCCGGGCCGCTGGGGCCAGGACCCACCTGGAAGGTCCTGCCGGCTGGCCAGGCGGCAGGCCGCCCTCTCCGGGAAAGGGTTCAGTAGGCTTTGCCCTGCAAATAACACTGGGGCCTCACTTCCTGTCCCCGCGGGGAAACCACCTCGGAGGGAATGAGCACACTGATCCCTCAGGCATGTTTGGCCCTCAGCAGCTCTCAAGGTCAGTGTCCTCCTGGGCCCAGGAGAAAGCTGAAGGTCAGGTAAAGGGATGGCCCCAAGCAGCCCCTGCACTGGCGATGACTGGGTTGTCACTACCTGGAGGGCCAGTGTGGTGAGCAGTCTCATGCTGGACTTGGTAGCCAGCTCGCCAAGTCTCTTCTGTAAAAGGGAGTTAATAATAAAATCTACCTCGAGGGCTTTTATGAGAAGTGAGATGAGATGCAAACAGCTGCTGGCACGGTCCTGGCAGGAAGCGCGTCCTGGAGATCGGGCTGTTGTTATGACACCTGTGTCCTGTGCTTGTCCGCCTCCCCTGACAGAGCAGTCCTGTCCATTCTAGTGGACACTCTGGCTGCACGGCTGGACCCACACCGCTCACCTGAACTGGTCAGCACGGTCCTTACAGGCCCCTGTGCTCATCCATGGTGAGCTGCTAACATCTGCCTGTCTCTCTCCTTAAGCCCCAGGGCACCTCCCCCAGGCGCCTTCCCTTCTGAGCTCTGTAATTTTAGGGCAAACCATTGCCTTTCACACGGACTCACTGGGCTCCTTTCCACTTGGGAAACTATTCATTCCTGGAGACGCAGCCCGTACAGCCAGCCCTCTGTGAAAGGCCTCACCCTCCATTTGCTCATTGTAAGGGACACTGACAAGTTTGCCCACCACACAGACAGCTCCCGCAGCTGCCTCGCTTTTCCCCCAGGACCCTGGCAATGGAAACCCGCAGCCACTCAGGGAACTCACCCAGCTCCCAGCCTTGCCAAAGCACAAGAGGGGTGGCTTGGAATAAATAACAACAGTGATTGGCCTTAAAAGAAACTGAAAAAACTCCGGGCACAGGAAAGAGCTTTTAAGAGATTAGGGAAGTTGTTGATTCCATAAAATAAGAGCACACTGCCAGGAAACAAGAGACCAAGGAAGCAAGAAAGGACCCTTGTGTTTAACAAGAGTTTTAGTGGATGGGATGGTAGGACAAGGTAAGGATATGTCTCAAAATATAGAGCATAAACACAAAAAGAAAAATGCAGGAGCAAAAATTAAAGACATAGATAATGAATGCAAATGATCTATTACCTGATTGATAAAATTTCAAGGGAGGAAGAACCATGAACATGAAAGGTAGTAGCCTAAGCAAGGGACAGGATTTAGCCCAGACAGTGAAATGGAGAAACATTAATGGAAGGTGATGTCCAGGGTTAAGGGAAAACACAAGCAATGGTGAGGCACCCAGAGACTAGAGGCAGTTGGCACCTACAGTGAGGGTGGAAACGGTCATCAGAGCCAGGGAAGGCCATAGCTAGAGGCATGCCACCACCGCAGCCTCTGCGCTGAGGCACAGGAAGTAGGGAAGAAGCACCCGCCTTCTGTGGGCTCCTGTCATTGACCAAATGCACCTGGAGTCCAGGCAGCAAAGGCCCATCCACATCCTGGGCAAGGAGACGGGCAGAGAGCAGTGCTGGAGAGTGGAGGACTTGTGAGGACTGTAGACAAGGCCAGCCAGCACAAGAAGTTCTCAACAATAAAGGAGCCATTCCCAGGGGAGGAGATTGAAAGGGCCTTGTGGGTGCCATCCCAGACATGTCACTGTAAAGCTCTAGAACACCGAGGACAGAGAGGAGTCTAAAATGATCCACAATTGGCAGGGAGGCGGGGAGGTTGCATACAAAATGTAAAGGATGAGAATTGTCAGCAAGCTAGGATGATGGAAGACTATGACATCTACAGAGAGCCTGGCCCAGAATACTGATATCAGTTGCTTATTCCCCAGGAAAAACCTCCCTGGCACCTGAGGGGGTTTCCAGAAATCAATGGCACAACCTGAGCTGCCCATGGCAGAGTCATGTGGCTCTCAGAATGAGGTTGGGCATACAAGCAGCGCACTGTGACCTGGTGGAAGTGGTACAGATGAGAGTGGATTTGAGCAGCTTCTGAAGGCACGAGGAAGTTCAGGGGCCAGACATTCAGACTCATAGCCTCTCCCTGCCCAGGGCTGCCTCTCCCTCAGCCTGAAACTGCAGACAGTACACATGCATGGACCTGGTGGCCCAGGGCCCTGGAGGGTGTGCTGGGGCCATGTAGGAGCAGACTGCTGGCACCTATGGTCCCGTTTAAGGGTCACCCTAAAGGACATGGGGAGAGGGGATGCTCCAGAGCCAGAACTGCCCCCTGCACACCTGCTGTCCACTCTGCCAGGATGGAGAGGTGGCAAAAAGTAGATATCTGTCTGCCAGGACTGACCAGCAGATCTGAGCAAGGATGAATGATTACTCTGACACACATTTCTGTGAAAGGGAAGGCTAAGGGACTGCCTGGCTAAAGGAATCAGACAGCCCCATTCACCTGCCTCCTTAGGCTTTTATTGTAGCAACAGCTTGAACTAAAATTAACCTCTATATACAATCAGCAGGCTAAGTATTCTTGAGAAAGCACATGCTTCTACAAGGTTGGGTCTAAAGACTAAACAGAGATTCCAGTAAAACACCCAGAGGCTTGGACTTGTTTGGGAAAGTCAAGGCAAGGATTGCTGCCTTCAGAAAGGTCCCCCACCTTTCGGAGAATCCTCCTGACAGATTTTCCAACCAAGTCCCATGCGTCCCCACATCCTCCCCCCCCCCCCCCCCCGTTTTGTTTGGCTGGCTGGAGAAGACTCGGGGGCTTTGGAAGGTCGGGGTCTGCAAAGCACGTTCACTGCTGGAGTTCTGGTTTTGTAGATTGTAAGAAAAATAAAGAGAATTGCAGTGACAGCAATGGTTAGTCCCATCAGTTACCAATTGTTTCGAGGAACCCATGTGTGGGGACTATCTACTCCAAATGCTCCTTTACTGTATTCCAAGCGGTAGTCTGTTTTCCATGTTTATTGATGGCAAGTAAGGACTCTGATTAGCCTTTGCACATGTTTACTACTTCAGTAAGATTAGCATGAATGACTCCCCACAGATGCTTTTTAACTTCAATACACTGATGGTGACTACTGCTCCATTTTAAAGGGGTGACATGTATGTGCGTATGCCCCCAATTGCAACTAAGCACTTGCCTGTATGCTATGGCATCATGTCTTTCCCAGATGTTCAGTGGCTGCCTCTATTGCCTGTAGTCTAATATTTTTTTATCTATGTGCTGTTGTATAGTGAATTCCCCAGTTACATGATAGGCCATATTGACTACAAATGTGGCTGTCTGTACAGACTTAGAAAAGGCCACCACGGTGACCCTGGGGGTAGTAAGATTAACAACAGCTGAGATAATGTCTGGAATGAGCATTCCCAAAAATCTTTTGGGCCATAATTGGCTCAATGCTCTCTCTAAGACCTCAATAGCTGACAAGCCCTGCCATTTCCTGGTGAGACTAACAGCTATCAGGATTTTTGCTTGTTTCCTAAGTACCATAATAGTGCTAATGGCCAATGAGGCAATATTCTGGGTGGTAATACATGATGCAGAATAAGCTCCTTCTCCAATCTGTACTAGAAAAGATGGATTAAGTTTTATTAGTATATCAGAGCCCATAACAAAGACATAGGGGTGAGTGGTGCAAATCAGGCTATTGTCAGGAAGATCTTTAGTAAAAGTTACAGTATAGTGGCCAGAGGAGTTTTGGAAGTCACCTGCCATAACTTCAAAGGGCTGAAAACATGGCCTATTTCCATAAAGTTTCCTGCACTGGCAAGTGGCAAACTCATCCCTCCCTCAGTACAAACCTCAGGCATGCCTGCATAACCAATGTAACTAGATTTAGACACATAGTGTACCAGAATGTCAGTGTGAAAATGACCATGTGAGCTCCAATCTACAATCTGTTGGTCCCCAATCTATAACCTGTTGTCAAATGGGAATGATTTCCTCAACAAACTTCTCAATGGAATGCCTCAGCAGAGGGGTCCCACCTCATATTTTGCTTACACGAGGGATGGGAGGGATGGTAGTGTTAGTCAGATTGCCTCAGGCCAGACTGCCTGCTGAGAGAAATGTTTAATTTACCAAATTGCTTTACAAATGCTTCCTGCCCTGACCGGTTTGGCTCAGTGTGTAGAGAGTCAGCCTGAGGACTCAAGGGTCCCAGGTTCGATTCTGGTCAAGGGCATGTATGTACCTTGATTGAAGGCACATGCCCAATGGGGAGTGTGCAGGAGGCAGCTGATTCATGTTTCTCTCTCATTGATGTTTCTAGCTCTCTATCCCCCTCCCTTCCTCTCTGTAAAAAATCAGTAAAATATATATTTTTAAATGCTTCCTTATATCTGAAAAGCAAAAGGTTTAAGAATTAGCAATACTGATAGGACTAAGGAGGAGAAACCAAGATGGCGGCATAGGTAAATGCCTAACTGCAGCCTCGCACAACAATTTCAAAAAATACAACTAACATACAAAATGCACATCACCCAGAACTACAGGAAAGTCGACTGACTGGAAATTCTACAACTAGAAGGAAAGAGAAAACCAGAAGGAAAATCAGAGGAGCTGTAAAAGCCTAAGGTACGGAGACATGGTGCATGCGTGGGGAGAGGACGGAGCCGGAGAAGAGGGGGCGGCTGAGTGCCTGGCTGGCGTTCCCTAGCGGGAAGGAGACAAAAGCTCTGGACTCTGCTGAGCCCCAGTTCCAGGCCAGACTCTGGGGACCTCAATATTCTGGGTGGAATATGGAGGGAATCTGGGCTGTAAGGCGGAAACTCAGGGGAGTGGCAAAAGGCAGAGTCCTGGAGGCGTGCATATTGCGCGCAAAGGACTGTTGACTGTGCCACTGGATTGCCCTAGCGGGAAGGAGACAAAAGCTCCGGATTGCACTGAACCCCACTTACAACCCCACCTACAACTGCACTGAACCCCAGTTCTGGGCTCATTGGGGGAGAGACTAGACTGTCTGGTAGCAGGCGAAACTCAAGGGTACCTTTCTCTCAGAGGTGCTTGCAGCGAGTACCAAAGCAGTGAGTACCGAAGGACACTGAGGAACACTGAGACTCAGGAACCTCATAGGGCAGGGCTAATGATAAGCCTAAGCTGTAGGCTCCACCCTGACACTCTGCCCCATCCAAGCTGAGCACAGAGGCTTTTACAATTTTCCAAATCTAATTGAATAAGGCTGTCTTCTGGCTGTGATCCTCACAGCCAATTGGCCTGGAGGTCAGTTCCTCCCAGTGATACCAACAACAATCAAGACTTAACTACAATAAGGCTGTACAAACAGTCCTCAAAGGGGTGCGCCAAGAGTGTCCACCTCAAGTAACTGGGAGGCTGACCCACTGAACCATATAGGACACCTTAGCACACAGTGCCACCCTACTAACTCAGGGAAGCAGTGAAAATGCCGAGACAAGGAAACAGATCACAAACGAAAGAAATGGAGGACAAGAAGCAACTGGATATAGAGTTCAAAACCACGGTTATAAGGTTTTTCAAGAATTTCTTAGAAAAGGCCGATAAAATAAACGAGACCTTTGAGAATATGAAAAGGGGTCAACTAGAAATAAAAAGGGATCAACTAGAAATAAGGAATACATTGTCTGAAATAAAAAATATTATACAGAGTCCTAAAAACAGATTGGAAGATAGCAAGAATCAAGTCAAAGATGTGGAACATAAAGAGCCAGAGGACACTCCTTCGCAGAAGCAAGAAGACAGAATACAGAAAGTTGAAGATAATGTAAGAAACCTCTGGGACAACTTCAAGCGAACCAACATCAGAATTATGGGGGTCCCAGAAGAAGAGAGAGAACAAGATATCAAAAACCTATTGGAAGAAGTAATGACAGAAAACTTCCTCCACCTGGTGAAAGAATTAGACTTATAAGTCCAGGAAGCACACAGAACCCCAAACTAAAGGAATCCAAAAAGGACCACACCAAGACACATCATAATTAAAATTCCAAGAGCAAAAGACAAAGAGAGAATATTAAAAGCAGCAAGAGCAAAGCAGGTAGTTACCTATAAAAGAGCACCCATATGATTGTCAGCTGATTTCTCAACAGAAACCATGCAGGCCAAATGGGAATGGCAAGGAATATTCAAGGTGATGAATAGCAAGAACCTACAGCCAAAAATACTCTATCCAGCAAAGCTATCACTCAGAATCGAAGGCCAGATAAAGAGCTTCACAAATAAAAAAATAAAAGCTAAAGGAGTTCATCACCACCAAGCCAGAATTATATGAATTTCTGAAGGGGGTTCTTTAGGAAGAGGAAGAAAATAAAGATAAAAATTAAGAACAACAAATACATAATTATCAACAAGTGAATCTAAAAACCAAGGAAATTAAAAAATCTTATGAACAATATTAACTGGTGAATATAATAGAATCAGAGGTACGGAAGGGGAGTGAACTGACAATTCTCGGGGAAAGGGGAGTGGGGGGTGTGGAAAGAGACTGAACAAAAACTGTGCACCTATGGATGAGGACAATGGGGGTGGAGAAAGGGCAGAGGGTGGAGTGGGAACCTGATGGAGGGAAGCAACAGAGGGGAAAAAATGAGGAACATTTGTAATAATATGAACAGTAAAGATTTATTTAAAAAAATAAATAAAAATAGGGAGAGAGATCCAAGATGGCTGCTCGGGTAGACATCTAACCGCGGCAGCACACAACAATTTCAATGGAATATAACTAAGATGTAGAGTGGACATTGCCCAGAGCTACAGGTAGTCGACTGACTGAAAATTCTACAACAAGAAGGAAAGAGAAAACCAGAAGGAAAATCAGAGGAGCTGAAAAAAAGCCTAAGGTACGGAGACATGCTGCACGCCCGCCTGCACGCGCACACGGAGAGGTCGCAGCTGGAGAGGAGGAAAGGGCTGAGTGCTGCCTGGCGTTCCCTAGCAGGAAGGAAATAAAAACCCCAGCCTGGGCTGAACCACCAAACCGGCAGCGCTGAGCCCCCCGAAACGGTAGCACTGAGCCCCAGTTATGGGACAGACCCTGGGGTCCCAGGCTCCGGCAGGGGGAGACGGGGCTGTGAGGCTGAATCCCAGAAGAGCGGCATAAAGCAGGGCCCCTGGAGTCGCGCGCAATGCGTGCAGAGGACTGAATGTTGACTCTGATGCTGGGTTACCCTAGCCTGAAGAAACAAGGCCTCCGGCGGCACTGAGCCTCAGTCCGGACTGCTCTGAACCCCAGTTCTGGGCCAATCCCTGGGGACCCAGGCTTAGGCAGAGGGAGACGGGGCTGTGAGGTGGAGTCTGGGGAGAGTGGCGAAAGGCCTGGCCCCCGGACTCGCGCACACTGCGAGCAGAGGACAGTCTGTTTACTCTAATGCTGGACTCCCCTAGCGGGAAGGAGAAAAAAAGCTCCTGGCTGGGCAAACACGGCGGGGAGCGGGAGCCCCTGCCGGACGCCGGCCAACCGGGCGCCAGCAAGGAGGCGGGCGACGGGGCCCTTGGGGGGGGGGGGTGCCCCTGAGCCTTTGACCGCTGAGCACGGGCAATGGAGCCAAGGCCGGGGCCTGCTTCCTGGGCTGCGCCATCCCCGGCAACAGGCTGAAGCAGCGCAGGAGCCCGCGGAGAACAAAGGGGTGCCACAGACCAACCTGCTGAGCGGCCAGGCCCGGGGGAGCGGCCGGGTCGGGAGCGGCCAGGCCCAGGGGAGCAGCCGGGTCGGGTGCGGCCAGGCCCGGAGCAGCGGCTGCCAGGCTGGGAGCGGCCAGGCCCGGGGGAGCAGCCGGGTCGGGTGCGGCCAGGCCCGGAGCAGCGGCTGCCAGGCTGGGAGCGGCCAGGCCCGGAGCAGCAGCAGCCAAGTCCAGAGCAACTAGGTCGGGAGCGGCAGTGACCAGACCCGGAGCAGCTGGTTGTGGAAGGAACCAGAGCAACAGAGGCCAGGCTCTGAGCAACCAGGCCCAGAACAGCTCGCTCCTCGCCTCCCCCTGCCCCACGGCTGCCTCTCAGACATGGCTGGAAACTTTCGTGGGAACTTGAGGGTCTGCTGAATCAGGTGATGAAGGCTTAGATCTGGATGTGTTGAGTTAGTGTAGGGCTGGGGTGTTGATCTGTGAGTGCCTTGGGTGGGGCCTGAATGAGGCTAGTTGACCTATTGGGAAATGTCTTTTGTGTGAAGTGTATCATTGGGCATGTGGAGGTATTATTGATATGAGAAAATGCTGAGTAACTGATTTGCTGTCTAAAAAGGGATTTACTATCGGGGAAGGGGAGGGAAGAAGAGACTGAACATAAACTGTGCACCTATGGATGAGGACAATGGGGGATGGGGAGGGGGCGGAGGGTGGGTTGGGAAACTGGTGGAGGGGGGAAGAAATGAGGAACCTTTGTAATAATACGAACAATAAAGATTGATTTAAAAAAATTTTAAATAATAAAAAATAAATAAAAATAAATTAAATAAAGAATTAGCAATACTTCCAACAAAAGTTACAAAAACTGTATGATTATTTTCTATTTATTCAGCTCTAGAATAAAATTGTTTTCTGATTTTTCATGCTAATATTTTTATAAATTCAGATACTTTATAGAGTATTGCAAATGACATGGGATCTTGTCCTTTCTGTAAAACACAATATATTCCAGAAAAACAATTAGAACTATAAATGAAAACACAGCATAGTTATTATTTTTTGACATAGTTTTCCATGTACCTTAAGTATACATTTTTCCTTCATGAGAAATAAAGCAAACACTTGAAGCATTCTAGAGCCTATTGGAATGATCTGAAGCCCATTTTAGGTCAAGAAAATGTTTCTTAAAATTCAAACCCTGAGAAGGTAGTCAAATACATTAGATTAAAATATTATGTATTATTATTATTTAACAGTATTTTGTAATTTATTCATTTAAAGTAATCAAGTTCTTGATTAACACAACATAATCATTTTAATAATGTATATATAATCGTTGCTTCTTAGGCAAATACAGAAAAAACTTATTTTCCCTTTTAGAAATAGCCTTATTTTTCCAATGAAAAATATGCTCATACTAGGGGCCCAGTGCATGAATCTGTGCACCTTGAAAGGAACTGTGAGTCAAGAGGCTGCGGTGGGCACAGGGGTGGGTCTCAGCCCATCCTCCCTGCTCCTGCTAGCCCCTCCTGCTGTGATCCTCAATCTCCTGTCTGTTGGCAGCCCTGCTCCCACACCACTGCTCCATGTGTTGATGGCACCTGCCCCGCTCACACCTGCTGACTTCGCGGAGTGATTGGGGCAGCACCAACAGTGGGTGTGAGTGGCAGCTGCTGTCCCAATTGCCCCTCAGGAGCAGGGAGAGGTAGAGAGGCTTTCAGGGGCGATTGGGGCCAGCAGCCACTGCTTGCACCCACTGATGGCACTGAGCGATCAGGGCTGGCACCAGGAGCTGGCAGCAGGTGCAAGTAGTGGCTCTGGCCCCTGCAGCAGGTGCAAATGCTGAGTGAGGACCACAGCTCACAGGAACAAAGAATTTTCAGTAACCACCAGATGCTCACTCCAATGACAGTGACCTGCACCCCGCCTTGATCTGGCGCCTCCACTCACCTGCTCCACCATCCCTCTGTGGCTGATGTCTGCTATGTTCTACACTCTGCCACCTGCTGCCAACACCTGGCAAGTTCCCCACTCACCCCCTGGTGGTCAGCGCACGTCATAGCAGACGTTTGTTCAGTTGTTCAGTTGTTCCTCCATTTGGTTTATTTGCATATTAAGGTTTTATATATATACTAGAGGCCTGGTCACAAAATTCGTGCATGGGAGGGTGGTCTCTCTCAGCCCAACCTGTACCCTCTCCAATCTGGGACCCCTTGAGGGATGTCTGACTGCCTGAGGGATGTCTGACTGCCTGTTTATAGGCAGTCAGACATCCCTTTCACAATCTAGGACTGCTGGCTCCCAACTACTCACCTGCCTGCCTTCCTAATTGCCACTAACCATTTCTGCCTGCCAGCCTGATCACCTCCTAACCACTCCCCTGCCAGCCTGATTGTCCCCAACTGCCCTCCCCTGAAACCCCGATCACCCCCAAATGCCTTCCCTTGCATATTCTCTCTTTATTAGATAGGTGTTTTTTTTTCTTTAGCATATTGGACAGTCCTAACTAGTTTGGCTCAGTGGATGGAGCATTGGCCTATAGACTGAAGGGTCCCAGGTTCGATTCCAGTCAAGGGCATGTACCTTGATTGGGGGCACATACCCAGAGGGGAGTGTGCAGGAGGCAGCTGATCAATGTTTTTAGCTCTATATCCCTTTCCCTTCCTCTCTCTTTAAAAAATATATTTAAAAAAAAAAAAACATTTAAAATTTCTCCATATCTGCCTGGCTGGTGTGACTCAATGGTTGAGACCCTAGGCTGCCACCACTGGAAGGGGATCACTCCCTGGCCAGGCTGAGACCCCAGCCCAGGCTGCTGCTGCTGTCTGGGTGATTTGCAGTGGGGGTGCCCAGCCCTGCCAGCTTGAGACCCCACCCCAAGCTGTCACCCCAGCCAAGGGATTGTACTGTGTGGGTGTGCAGCCCTGCAGGTCTGAGACCCCAGCTCATGCTGTCGCTGCTAGCGTGAAGATCACACGATGGGAGTGTGCGGCCCTATAGGCCTGAGACCCTGGCCCAGACTGCCTCCTGGGCCAGGGGATCACGCACCTTGCATGCAAGGCCCTTCCGGCCTGAGATCCCAGGCCATGCTGTCCCCGGAGCTTTGGTGCAAGGTTTTTCAGATCTGAGACCCCAGCTCAGGCTGCGGCCACTGGCCAGGATCGGCCAGGATCATGCTTGGCACTGGCACTCCCAGCTGGACAACCCCACTGCTGTCACTGGGCAGGGATTGCTGCGTGGGGAGCAGGCACCTCCCAGCTAGACACCCTGGACTGCCCCAGCTGGGCGGACTGTTTCAGCACTGTGATTTATGGCTTCTGTTCTGTGGACATCTGTTGTCCCATTATAAAACCTTAGCTGAGAAAGAATTCCTTCAAACTTGGAAATCCCAAGTGAGTCCGATGATTTACTGCACAGTTACTTTCATTTTTTTCCTCTTCATTTCCAAGGGTTCCATTGTGTCTCATTGCATTCCTTGGTTCTCACATGGGTCACCACCTGCTGGGACTGACCAGCAGATCCTGAGCGACGGATGAATGGATTACTCTGACACACATTCCTGTGAAAGAGAGGGCTAAGGGACTGCCTGGTTATAGGAACCAGACAGCTCCATTCACCTGCCTCCTTAGGCCTTTATTGTAACAACAGCTTGAACAATCAGCAGGCTAAGTATCCTTGAGAAAGCACATGCTTCTACAAGATTGGGTCTAAAGACTAAACATAGAAATTACAGTAAAACACTCAGGGGCTCGGACTTGCTTGGAAAAGTCAAGGCAGGGACTTCCGCCTTCAGCAAGGTCCCTTGCTAAAGGTCTAGAGGCTCTCAACCTTTTGGAGAATCCCCCTTACAGACTTTCCAATTAAGTCCCATGCTTCCTGAAAAAAAACAATGCTGATATAGTGCTAGTGCAAGAGCGCAGCTAAACATTAGCCAGGTGACAGTGCCTCAAGAAATGACTACAGAGTTTATAGCAAGCTCTCAAGAGAACACATGGATGCACTTTTCACCCAGCATACAAGGCATCAACCAGCCTCTTTCCCCAGACACCCTGGTGTTTGTGCGTGGGCTCAGTAGAATGAGGATGTTTAGGGAGTGGGTTCAGCAGCATGACCTTTCCTTCTCCAAAGCAGACGCAGTGGCCAGTGTTACTAAGTGCCCATCCTGGCGATAGCAGTGCTCATCCTGGGGCCCCCAATAAGACACATTTCCTGGGAGACTGACCAGCCACTTGTTGGCAGGCTGGTTACCTCATACCTCTTCATCAGGGAGGGATGTGATTTGACACTTATTCTGCAGGAAGATTTGCCTTCCTTATGATCCTCCAGCATCACCATCTATTAACTCACAGAATTATTTTCTATTCACCAACCTGTTCACCTACACAATGCTTCTGACCAAGGAACTCATTTCCCAGAAAATAAAAATGCAGTAATGGGCTAATGCCCATGCATTTCACTAGTCAAAAAATTGCAGTTTTGTGTGGATGGTATGGCTCAGTGGTTGACATGGTTCGATTCCCAGTTAGGACACATGCCTGGATTGTGGGCTCTATTCCCTGTGGGGAGCGTGCAGGAGGCAGCTTATCCATGATGTTTCTCTATCATCATTGATGTTTCTATCTCTCTCTCTTTCTCCCTTTACCTCTAAAATCAATAAAAATATTTTAATTACACTTTATTTACAATTAATAGTACTTTCATGGTAGTACACACTGAGTCTTTGTAAATATTTTGTTCCCCAATAAATAGAGGATAGGATCATATAAGTAAGAAAAGTTGTCACTTTAATAGCTGAGTGAATACATAATGCCTTAAAATGATAACAAATAGTGGTATACATATTATTTTGCTTTAGGAGGTTAACCAAAAGAATAAAACTGAAATTATTAAAAGTGGTTGCTTAGGCACTAGCCAGTTTGGCTCAGTGAATAGAGCATCAGCTTGTGGACTGAAGGGTCCTGAGTTCAGTTCCAGTCAAGGGCACATACCTTGGTTGTAGGCTCCTCCCCAGCCTGGGCTCTGGTTAGGCAGTGTGCAGGAGGCAACTAATTGATGTATTTCTCTCACATTGATATTTCTCTCTGTCTTTCCCTCTCTCTTCCACTCTCTATAAAATGAATAGGAAAATATCCTCGGGTGAAGATTTTTTTAAAAAGGAACTTGCTTAAAAATCTTGGGTAATTGTTGAATGCAGGGGATGGGTATTTGGTGGTTTTTACACTACTTTCTGTGGTTCGTGTGCATTTTTAAATGTTTCAATTTTTATATTTTTAATTATTTAAGAGAGAAGGGAAAGGAGAAAAATAGAGAAGTAGAGAAAGAGAAAACATGTTTGTGAGAAACATTGATTGGTTGTCCTCACCCCATACGTGCCCTGATGGGAGATCAAACCCATAATCTGGGTATGTACTCTGACCAGGAATTGAACCCACTACCTTTTGGTATATGGGACTACATTCCAACCAATTGAGCCACACTGGCCAGGGCTCAAAAAAAAAGGGGGGGGTGGTCTCTTCCTTTTCCTACCTTTCCAAATATCCATATCCATATCTGGAATTGGTTCCAAATACCTCTGTGATGCAGGAATAATTCAGCCCAAAAGCCATTAGGTGGGCTGAGAAAGATGGTATCCCATGAAGGGGACGCTGGAGTTAGGGAGTCCCAGTGGATAGGAGCAGAAAGTTGGAGTACAAGAGGAGTGAGAGGATGCCACAGGTTCCCATGAGGTATCTTCAGGACCAGGCAGGAGAGGGGTATATGCACATAGGTAGGATGGCATGTCAGAGCTGGAATAGGACAAAAAGAGTGTCCATGTGCAGTATGGGGTTGGTGGCCCAACACAGGGAGTTAAAGTCTGAATACAATGAAGAGGGTATCCACATGAGAGATGGGGAAAGCCCAGGGGGCATGTCTGAGCCACGCAGAGTGAGGTGCTGGTGGGAGGGGTTCTGCTATGGAAGAGCAGCTCCATACAGGGTTTACAGAGTCAAGCAAATATATTCAGAATAATGTGAGCCAGTTTTCTCATGATGGCGAGAGCAGTTACAAATGTGGAAAAGGGAGAAAATTAGAAGGAATCACGAGTAGAATTGAAAGTATTAGTGTAAATCATGTGATCTGAGTTAGAATTGAAGATATTAGTGTGAACTTGTGATTTTCAATATATAGAGAGAGATATATAGAGAGAGATATATATAATTGTCACACACACACACACACACACACACACACACACACACACACACACAAAACCTCTTTGCTCTGTATACTGAGAGAGCCAGGAACAGTACCATCCCAATAGCAATGATCACTTGAAGCACCCATATTTAATTTCTAAATGCCATTCTCCATTGAACAATCCATGGCACTGAGAAAATGCAAGATGAGCCCAAAAGATATTTGGGAGCTAAAAATATTAAGTGCTCTCCGAATGACAGAGCATGTTAAAAAAGACCCAGAATACAGCTTGAAGAGGCCCTCACTGACCAAATCTGGGACAATGTGAGCATGAAAATAAATTATAGTGCTAGATAATAACCCACTGAATAAGATAGAAACTTATTCTAACATAAATAAATGAATGAATAAAATGAGGAATGGGATATATACATGACCTCAATGTATCTCACCACAAAATACCTGTAAATACAAATAGAAATGGAGTTACTTTGTAGTAGAGAAATCTAGATGCCACTTAATCAAGTGAGCAAAATGATCACCATCACTAGCATTGCAAACTGAAATCATGTGCCCATAATAGGATGTGAGGAGAGAACAGCATTGCTTCTGTGAAATCTCTGCCAAGGGTGCATGAAGATTAATCCAATTCAGAGCAAATATCGGAATAACACAGTGAGGGACATGCTGCAAAATACTGGCCTATAATATTAAAATGTGTCAAAGTAATGAAAGTCAAGAAATACAGAGACATGAGCCAAATCTAAGTATTTTAGGACAACTGGTGACACTTGGATGGAGGCTGGACATGGGAGGATAGTTATGTGTCAATGCTAATCGCCTGAATCACAATTGTTGTGTTTTGGAAAAGTAGAAGAATGTCCTTTTCTGTGAGAAATATATAATAAAACTCTTTTTTGAGAGATGGGCATCTTTTTGGAAGCAAATTCCAAAATGGTTCAGAGAACAAATGTCCTTGCTGGAGAAAATGGCGACTGAATAGGCAGCAGTGAAATGCACCGCTCCTAGCGCCATGCCAGAAAAGCAACTAAATCGGAGAACATCCACCCTGAATTAACAAATTTGACACAGCTGAGGAGATAATTTTCAAAAAGGAAGGGCAGAGGACACCTAGAGAATGCCACTTGCCAGCCACAACCCACGTGGAACCACCGCCATGCCCTGGAAGCAAGTGGCACATAACCTCCTGGCAGACTCCCAGATCTTTGCAGGGAGTGTGTGCCACCAGAGTGAGCTCCTGAACTAGACCTCCTCACCAGCCCACTGGGACCCAGAGTCCTAGGGTCCAGTTCCAAGATCCTGCAGTGAGTGCAAGCCAGGGGAACCCTGTGCCCCATTCCAACCCTGGACCCAAGAATTATGCTGCTAGTCTGAACTGAAGCCACCCAGCACCTGATCCACTCCCAGAACCAGGACCTGCTGCCAAGGAAACCCTAAGCAACCTAGAGTATGCCACAGGGGAACTCTGTGCAACCCAGAGCATCATGCACCTCTCCACCTTATCCCCAGGACAGTCCTGCCAGAGCCACCCAGAGCAACCCAACACATACATCACTCCGGGAAACAGGGGAGTGAGACTGAGCAACCCAGGGCAGCCCATCCTCTCTCCACACTGAGGGGAAAACTGGTACAACCCAGCATATGTCTCACTCTGGGCTACAAGAAAGCCAGGACTGTGCAACCCAGAGCAACCTGCACCTGCTTCTCCCCAACATCTGGGACAGTCCTGCAGGGGCTACCCAGATCAACACAGCACATACCTCACTCCAGGCCATAGGAAAGTGCTGCTTGAGCAACCTGGAACAAGCCAGTGTGCCCATCCAGGGACCACCAGACCACACCACAAGTGCACTGCCAAATGGACCTAGGGTGCCACCCTGTCAAAAGTGCCAGGCCACACATCACCCCGAGCACCTGAAGCAGGCAACTGTAGGACCAGATCAGTGGGATAAAGGGATACAAAGCAGAGCAGAGACAATAAAGGCATGAAACTCAAAGCAGACCCAGCCTCTAGGCTAATGATTTCTGGACCACTGCCCTGATAGAGTCTTCAATCTCAAACCCAATCAGGGTGCCCAGGGCAAGAAAGAAACAGCAAAAATTGGGAAGAAAAAGAAACCACACACACACACACACACACATACACACACACACACACACACACACACACACACACACACACACACACACCTGCCACCCTAGGAAAGAAAAGGAGGAATTGCCAGAAGAGGAACTAAATGAAATGGAGGCATGCAATGTGTCAGAAAAAAAATAATTTAACATATGGTTCATAAACGAGATGGGTGAAAATCAACAATTTATATAAGAATTAAGAGAAAATAGAAAATAGATACAGCTACAATGGAAGGTTTCAACAGTAGACTAGAAGAAGTGGAAGATCAAATTAGTGAGTTAAAAGACAGGGCAGAGAAACACACCCAATCTGAACAGCTATTGGAGAAAAATATTAGAAAACAGGAGAGCCTAAGGAAGCTTTGGGACAACATGAAACAAAGTAACATACATATAATAGTGGTGCCAGCAGAACAAGAAGAGGAGCAAGGATTAGACAACCTATTTGAAGAAAAAATGACAGAAAACTTCCCTGACTTGGGAAAGAAAGAAGTCACACGAGCACAGAAAGTCCCTAGCAAGATGAACAAAAAAATACCCACAGCAAAAGGCATTGTAATTACAATGGCAAACATTAATGAGAAAGGGAATCTTAAAGGCTACGAGAGAGAGACAGAGTTACCTACAAAGGATTTCCCAATAGATTATCAAAAGATTTCTTAAGAGAAAGACATTAAACCAGAAGGGAATAGAATGAATTATACAAAGTGATGCAAAGCAAGGGTCTGAATTCAAGAATACTCTATTCAGCAAGGTTTTCATTCAAAATTGAAGGGGAAATCAGGAGCTTCGCAGACAAAAAAAAAAAGCTAAGGGATTTTATCACTACCAAGCCATCAATGCAGGAAATGCTTTAAGGGACTGTTGTAAAGAAAAGAAATAGAAAGGGAAGAAGAAACATGAGCATAAAGAATATAAATGTCTAAAAACAAGCACCTATCAGTAAAAATCCAACACCCTTTCTTGACAAAAACTCTCAGCAAAATGAGAATAGAGGGATCGTACTTCAACATAATAAAAGCCATATATGACAAACCAACAGCCAACATCATACTCAATGGGAAAACTAAAACCATTTCCCCTAAGAACAGGAACAAGACAGGGATGCCCACTCACCACTTCTGTTCAACATAGTGCTGGAAGTACTAGCCATAGTGAAAAGAAATAAAAGACATCCAAATTGGAAAAGAAGTAAAACAGTCATTATTCACAGACAACATGATATTGTATATATAAAACCCCAAAGGCTCTATAAAAAAAATACTATATTTATTAATGAATTCAGCAATGTAGTAGGATACAAAATTAACACCCAGAAATCTATGGCTTTTTTATACATCAATAATAAATTCACAGAAAGAGAAGCAAAAAAAGCAATCCCATTTACCATCACACCAAGAAAATTAAGATACCTAGGAATAAACTTAACTAAGGAGGTAAAAGACCTGTACTCAAAAAACTACAGGACATTAAAAAGAGATAGAAGAAGACATAAACAAATGGAGGAATTTACCATGTTCATGGATTGGTAGAATCAACTTCATTAAAATGTCCATACTATTCAAAGGAATCTATCGATTTAATGCAATCCCCATTAAAATACCAACAGCATATTTCACAGACTTAGAAAAAATTCTCAAAAAATTCATATGAAACAAGAAAAGACCCCAAATAGCCATAGCAATCTTGAGAAAAAAGAACAAAATTGGAGGGATCATAATACCAGATATCAAGCTATATTACAAAGCCACTGTTCTCAAAACTTCCTGATACTAGCATATAAACAGACCAATGAAATAGAGCCCAGAAATAGATCCAAGCCATTATGCTCAATTTATATTTGACAAAGGACGCACGAGTATACAATGGAGTTGAGACAGTTTCTTCAATAAAAGGTGTTGTGAAAACTGGACAGATACATGCAAAAAAAAATGAAACTAGACCACCAACTTACACCATACACAAAAATAAACTCAAAATGAATAAAAGACTTAAATGTAAGATGGGAAACCATAAAAACCTTAAAAGATTCCATAAGCAGCAAAATATCAGACAAATGTCATAGCAATATCTTTACTGATACAACTCCTAGGACAATGGAACTAAAGAGAAAATAAACAAATGAGACTACTTTAAAATAAAAGCTTCTGCAAAAGAAACCATCAACAAAACAACAAGAAAGCCCACTGCAAGAGAGAAAATACTTGCCAATGTTTTATCCCATAATAATCTAATCTCCAAAATCTACAGGAAACTTATACAACTTAAAAGGAAGTTAAACAACCCAATCAAAAAATTGGCGACTGATCTAAACAGATACTTTTCAAAAGAAGACAGAAGGAAGGCCAAGAGACATATGAAAACCTGCTCAAAGTCACTAATCTTCCAAGAGATGCAAATCAAAACAACAATGCGGTACCATCTCACACTTGTCAGAATAGCTGTCATCAACAAACAACAAATGATAAATGATAAGGTCTGGTGAGGGTGTGGAGAAAAAGGAACCCTGTGCACTGCTGGTGGGAATGCACACTGTGGAAGACAATATGGCTTTTCCTCAAAATATTAAAAATGGAATTCCCATATGACCCAATGATCCCACTTCTAGGAATATATCTTAAGAAATCAGATACACCAGTCAGAAAGGACATATGCACCCCTATGTTCATAGCAGCACAATTTACAATAGCTAAGATTTGGAAATAGCCTATGTGCCCATCAGCAAATGAGTGGATTAAAAACTCTGATACACCTACACAATGAAATACTACTCTGCTGTAAAAGAGAGAACTCTTGCCATTTGCAACAGCATGGATGAAACTGGAGAGCATCATGCTAAATGAAATAAGCCAGTCAGAGAAAGATAAATATCACATGATCTCACTCATTTGTGAAATATTAATGAATAACATAAACTGATGAACATAAATAGATCCAGAGACAGAGAAGCATTGAGCAGACCGTCAAACTTTAGAGGGAAGGCAGGGAGGAAGGGTTGGGTCAACCAATGGACTTGTATTCATGTATATAAGCATAACCAATGGTCACAGGCACTGGGGGGTGGAGGGCATGTGCCAGGGGGTGGGAGTCACCAAGGAGGAGGTCAATGCAGGGAAAAGGAGACATATGTCATACTATATGTAATACTTTAAACAATAAAGAATTTTTTTAAATGTTCTTTATCCCTTTTTGTAATTTCTCCATAAGTTTAAAATTGTTTAAATTATATACTTTTTAAAAGACTATCAAATAGTTTACCACCTTCATGGAGTAAAAAATGGTTGAAATGTGTAACCTCTAGAAGTAGAATTTGGAGAAGGGGGAATGTTTACATTAGTTATCTGAGCAATAAGAATATAGGTCTTTTTATTTCATTCTTATTACTAAATAAGATTTATAATTCCAATTTTATAAAGAAAAGAATAGATAAAATAAATGAAACTACATCCCACAACACAGAGGGTAAAGAAGCTTGGGAGCAAGCATTTCTGTCTCTGTTTTATCATCTGGAAAATAAAGCCAAGAATGGTGCAACCTCATGGCAAGCTGGTAAGAATGCAAGAGATTGGTGGCTAAGGAAGGGATTCCAGCCTTTTTTAAAGCCTCAGCGAATGGAGGTGTGAGGGTGGGGTTTCAGGACTTCCGGTTGGGCAGCGGTAAGGTACTGGTTTTCCAAGAGGCCCTCTAAGTGACAGGCAGGGCTGCTGAAGAGGGCACACCTGTTGTGGGAGTTGGGTCCCAAGGCAAACATGTTCTTTGTTTGCCTTGCACCCTGCTGGGCCATAAAGAAGCTAGGCTATAAAATAACTTACTCTGGCCACAGGGGAAAAAAGATAAGAGATGCCAGCTGGGTGGCCTATACCTTTCCTCCCTCCCACCCAGACAGATGGCCCTGCCTTGGCTCCCTGCCCCTGCCTCTCTCCCAGGTAAAGCGGGACATCCCAGTGCCTTTCCCTATCACTCCTTACTCTTGCAGAACATGCTTGCCAACCAGAGGAAGGAGGAAGGGGGCACAGTTGGCACCTGCCACTAACACTCATCCCCACCATCCAGTCCAGGTTCCTAAAGTTGACCAGCCCATAACAGCATTTTCCTTTTAAACAGAGAGTAAGAGAAAGACGAGGACAAAAGGACATCATTCCCCTAGAGGTCTACTGTTTCTGATTTCAGTTCTACTGGCCCACAATGGTCAACTGACCCTCTGTGGAGGACAGGGGAGAAATATCAAAGCAGTGAAGCCTGCATTCTTTGCATCCACTCCTGGAATCCCTGCCCTGAGTTCTGGGATCTTTGGTGATTGATTCAGTCATAGTCAGTGAACAAAAAAGTTTTCTTAGTTAACCCTCACTTGAGGATACTTTTGCATTGATTTTTAGAGATAGTGGAAGAAACAGGGAGAGTCAGAGAGAGAGAAATATCAATGTGGGAAAGACACATCAATTAGTTGCCTCCCAAATGCATCCTGACTAGGACCAAGGATCGAGCTTGCAACCGAGGTATGTGCCCTTGACCAGAATCAAACACAAGACCCTCAGTCTGCAGGTTGACACTCTACCCACTGAACCAAACTGGTTAGGGCAGTGGTCGGCAAACTGACTCGCAAGCCACATGTGGCTCTTTGAACCCTTGAATTTTTAGCCAGGACCAGGTTAGGAGTACCCTAATTAAGTTAATAACAATGTACCTACCTATATAGTTTAAGTTTTAAAAATTTGGCTATCAAAAAAATTTCAATCGTTGTACTGTTGATATTTGGCTCTGTTGACCAATAAGTTCGCCAACAACTGGATTAGGGCATTCAACAAATATTTTTAAGTATATGCTTGTGCTTGACACTAAAGACAAAGTTCAACTGCACAAGACATGTTATAAAAGGGGTTTGATGTAGAAACTCCCAAAAGAGTGCAGATAATCCACCAGATGACCCTATGCCTTACTGTTCCTTATCATAGATTTTGCTATCCTACCAAGTTTACCTGACAAAATAATGTATGGGTAAGCTATTGCTTAGTAACAAACAACCACAAAAATCTCAGTTACATACAAACAGAATTAGGTGACCTAGGCTTGGCTCAATGGGGCCACTTTGTTTTGAGGTGTGGCTCCAACTGGACTTGGCTCCTCACTGAGGTGTGGTCCCTCCTCCTATGTTTATTTTGAAGCCCAGGATGAAGGGGAAGTTCAAAATAAGCTTTACTCATGGAGATGGTAAAAGTACAAGCTCATTTTTAGCCATACTTGAGTCATAACAGATAATATTCATTGACTAAAGCAAGCTGCATGATTGAGCACAAAGTCAAGGAGCAAAAAAATAAACCCTATCCACTCTGAAACCAAAACAAGTCACAGAGCCACACCAACATTTATAGAACCAGAAACTATGCTCTTCTGATGAGGTAAGATTAGAGAAGAGTAAAATATATTTGAACAATAATAAAAGCTATCACTGACAATAATACAATTCCAGAAATACTTAAAGAACCAATGTTTGCATCTATCCTATTCAATTAAACTAGGAAATGTCCCCCATTTTCTATTATCAAGTCAAATTCCCTTTTTCCCCACAGATCATTTTAAATCTTTCCCCAAAAGAAAATACCTTCCATTTGTTTATGGAAAAAAATTAAATTAAAACTTTCTTTTGCCAAATTTCTAGTCAAAATGGAAGAGTAGGTGAACACTGTGCTCACTTTCTCCCATAATCACATCAAAATTACAATGAACGTATACAACAGAAGTCCTATAAATAAAAATATAAAGAAGCCACATCAAGAATAGTAAGAGGGGCAGAGATGCAGAACAGAACAGAATGGGGGAAATTTCCAGGTTCAATTGAATAGGATAGATGCAAAAAATGGTTATTTTAGTATTTATGGAATTGATGTGGCAATTAAGAATCAGGAGGGAGCCCTAGATAGTTTTCTTTAGTGGATAGAGCATTGGCCTGCAGACCAATGGGTCCTGGGTTCAATTCTGAGCACGTGTGCAGGAGGCAACCAATAGATGTGTTTCTCTCACATCATAGCCTGTCTCTTTCTCATTCTCCCTCTCTCTTCTATTCATTCTAAAAATCAATGAAAAAATATTCTCTAGTGAGGATTAGAAAAAAGAAGGAGATTCAGAAGGGATATCTCAGCTGAGTAAGGGGTCCCATCCCCACACCAGCCTCCCCAGACCATGGTTCTAGTGCCAGAAAGAGGAGTCCCATAAAACCTGGCTGTAAAAACCAGTAGGGATTATATCCCAGTGAGACGGAGGGCTGCTGGAAACATTTGCACTGCAGGTTTTAAGGGCCCAAACACAGACTTGCTCTCTCACAAATGCACTAATTCTAGGCTCCAGCACAGAGGCAGCAGTTCAAAAAGAACCAGGAACACACTGAGAGAAACTAAACTGACTAGCTTCAGGGTGAGGGCTGGAGGGGCAGGACTCAGCACAGCTCTCTCCAGGGTCAGCATCTATTATTCATTTGTTGAGCCTTCCCTTCCCCCAGCAGTCTAGGAGCAGACTGTGCAAAACATGAGTTCTTCATTACCCTGCCTAGCACCATTCACCCCACCTCAGTGACTTCCTGGGACCCCTCAACTTGTGTGTTTGACTGAACCCCTTCCAGCAACTTTTCCACACAAGCAACCTACCTTGGCTTGTGTTGTAGAATTTCATAAAATCTCTCAAAGGTCAACAAACATCAAACAAGCAGTGACTGACCTTAGTGTGCCCTGTAGATCTTGCTAAGCTACCCCAAGTCAAGCACAAGCAGCAGACAGTTTCACTTGCATCCATCACATAGCCACAAGCCTAGCATAAACAGCAGCCAGTCTTGCCTTCAAATATAGTTTCAACCAAATATCCATGAACCCAGCACAAGTGGTGACTAGCCTATGCTCAAATCATGGTGCCCACCAAAGGTTTCTGAGACTTGCACTAGTGGCAGTCAACCTCAATTCGCAAACTAGTCATTCCCAAATACCTCCAGCCCAATACAAGTGGAAAGCAGTGCAGATCACTTTGTAACTCCTACCTGATAGCCCCAAGATGGGCACAGGCAGTAGCTGACTTTTATCTGAACTACAGCCCTCCCAAGAGACTCCAGAACAAGTACACCTGGTGGTCACCTTTAGACCACACCAGAGCACCACCAGACAAGCTCCACAAATGGTACACTCAAAGGGCAGGCTCAGCTGGCACTGCTAAAGCAAACCCCACTCCATGGGGTCAGCCTCCACACAATAGTTCATCTGCTATAAGCATGACCACCCCTCATAGCCAGTCAGAGTCAATCCTACCCCCTGATGTGCCAGCAGAAATCAAAGGTCAACCATAACAGGACAGCACACAAAACCCACCCTGGTATACTCCTGGATCACCTGGCTCAGATGACCAGAGAGATTGCACCACTGAGCCCCAAAAGATACCTATCATAAAAGGTCGTTCTATGAAGAGAGAAAGTCATAACAAATATATAAACAAGCATGGTGGTGGGGGGGGGGGAGATGAGGAGACAAAGAAACATGTCCCAAATGAAAGAACAGAACAAAACTCCATAAAAATAACTAAACAAATGGAGACAATTAATAAACCAGATACAGAGTTCAACACTGTATATAAGGATGCTCAATGAACTCAGGGGGAAAATAGATCAATTCAGTAAGAACTTAAACAAAGGGATAGAAAACATAAAAATGGAGATAGAAAACATAAAAAAGAACCAGTCAGGAAAGATAACTGAAATTAGAAGGAATCAACAGAAGATTAGTCAAAGCAAAGGATTAAATTTGTGATTTGGGATCAAGATGGCATAAAAAAACACCTCATTGCAACAGCAAAAAGAGAAAAAAATTAATGAGGATAGTTTAAGTCACCTCTGGGACCATATTAAGCATATCAACATTAATATAAAGATATCAGAAGGAGAAGAGAGTAAGGGCTCAAGAACTTTTTGAAGAAATTGACAGAAAACTTTCCTAACCTGGTGAAGAAAATAGACACACAAGTCCAGGAAGCACAGAAAAGCCCAAACAAGATGAACCCAAAAGTACATCATAATTAAAATGCCAAAGGTTAAAGACAGAGTTCATCTTAAAAGCAACAAAATAAAAGCAGTTAGTTACCTATAGGGAACGCCTATAAGACTGTCAGATGATTTCTCAACATAAACTTTGCAAAAGGGATTAGAATGAAATATTCAAAGATTAAAGTTAAAAAAATAAATAAATAAATGAAAATTAAAAAATAAAAACCTACAACCAAGACTACTCTACCCAGCAAAGTTATCATGTAGAATCAAAGGGAACATAAAGAGCATCTAGGACAAGAAAAAGCTAAAAGTGTTCATTGCCACTAAACCAATATTACAGGAAATGTTAAAGAGTGCTTTAAGAAGAAGAAAATTATCAAAATTATGACTAAGAAGCCTAGCTGATATGGTATAGTGGTTGAGCATCAACCTATGCAACAGTTCAATTCCTGGTCATATGCCCAGATTATAGACTTGATTCCCCAGTGGGGGAGTGCAGGAGGCAGCCAATCAGTGATTCTCTCTTATCATTGATGTTCCTATCTCTCTCTTCCTCTCCCTTCCTCTCTGAAATTAATAAAAATATTTTAAATAGATATGACTAAGAAAATACAGGAACCAAAAAGTTCTCACTGACAAAGGAAAATACCTAGTAAAAGCAGTGGATCAACCAACTATAAAAGTAGTACAAAGGTTAAAGGATAAAAGTAGAAAGATCATGTGTAATTATAATAATAAATTAAGGGATACACACAAATACACATAAAAAAGTAAAAAAATAATCACAATAACATGAATGTGGACAGGGTGAGTAAAAATTGTAGTGAGATAGAATTTGTTTGAACTTAAGCAACTATCAATTTTTAAAATAGATTGTTATAAATATAGAGTGGTATATATGAAGCACATGGTAATCATGAGCCAAAAACCTAGAAGAGACAAGAATTAAGAGAAGTGAATGAAAACATAAAACTATAGAAAGTCATCAACATGCAAGAGAAGAGAGCAAGAGAGTAAGAAAAGAACAGAAAACTACAAAACTGATAAAAAAACAATAAAATGGCTAAAGTACATTTTTATCAAAATTACTTTAAATGTAAATGGTCTAAATGCCCCAATCAAAAAGCATAGGGAGGCTGAATAAATTATTTTAAAAGACCCATACATATGCTGCCTACATTGAACGAATAAAAATAAAAAATAAAAAACATGGAAAAAATATGTCATGCAAATGGAAACAAAAAAAAACAACTTGGGGTTATCAATACATATATCAAACTAAACTGACTGTAAAGCATGAGGTGTAATAAGGGGCAAGGAAGGGCATTTCATAATGATAAAGGTAAGCATTTACGCACCCAACATAGGAGCACCTACATATATAAAGCCAACATTGGTAGTTATAAAGGGAGAGATCTACAGTAATGCAGTCATAATAGAGGACTTTAACACCTCCGTTGAAATAATACATATATCATCCAGAATCAAAATTAACAAAGAACAGCCTTAACTGACACACAGGACCTTAATTGATATTTTCAGGACATTTCACCCAAAAGCAGCAGAATATACATTATTTCCAAGTGAACATAGAATATTTTCCAGGCTATACAAGGTTAGGCCACAAACCAAGTCTCAATAAATTGAAGAAGATTAAAATCCTTTCAAGCATTTTTTCTTTTCACAATGTTATAAAGCTATAAATCAATTACAAGAAGAAACATACAAACAAATGGAGACTAAATAAAATGCTAGTAAACAATGAATGTGCTGCCAGGACCGGTTTGGCTCAATGGATAGAGTGTTGGCTTGGGGACTGAAGGGTCCCTGGTTCGATTCCTGTCAAGGGCATGTACCTTGGTTGCGGGCATATCCCCAGTAGGGGGTGTGCAAGAGGCAGCTGATCGATGACTCTCTCTCACTGAGGTTTCTAACTTTGTATCTCTCTCCCTTCCTCTCTGTACAAAATCAACAAAATATATTTAAAAAACAAACCAACAATGAATGTGTTAACATGAGATCAAGAAGAAAATAAAAGATACCTTGAGACAAATAAAAATCAAAATATAATGGACTAGATCCTTTTGTAGTTCATAAGCATGATGATCGGGTGTGCGTACTTCTGTGGGATGTGCCTCTCATGAACCTTGTTACGCCTTTGGTGGGGAAAATACAATGGACTAAAATCTGTGGGACACAGCCAAATTAGTTCTAAAAAAAAATTTCATAAAAATACAGTTCTACTTCAAGAAACAAGAAAAATCCTCAATAAAGATCTAAACCTACACCTAAAGAAACTAGAAAAAGAATAACAAACAAACCAAAAATGAGTAGAAGGAAGGAAATAATGAAGATCAGAGCATAAATAAACAAAATAGAGTCTGAAAAGTACAAAAGATCAATGAAAACAAGAGCTGGTTCTTTGAAAGATAAACAAAACTGACAAACTTTTGGCTACATTCATCAAGAAAAAAAGAGAAAGGACCCAAGTACATAAAATCAGAAAAGAGGAGAAGTGACAACTGACAGAATGAAAATGGTTTTAAGAAAATGCTACAAATAATTATATGCCAATAAATTGGACAGCCTATAAGAAATGGATAAGTTCTAGAAACATAAAATCTTCTATAACTGAATCAGGAAAAAACAAAATCTCAACAGATCAGTAATTACTAACAAAATCAAATCAATAACCAAAAAAATTCCCAACAAATAAGACTTTGACAAGATAGCCTCACAGGTGAAATTAACAAACATTCAAAAAATAATTAATACCTATCCTTCTCAAACTATTCCAAAAAAATGGAAGAGGAGGGAAGACTCCCAAACTCATTTTATGAGACCAGCACTACCCTGACACCAAAACCAAATAAAGATGAAAGAGAGAGAGAGAAAAAGAGAGAGAGAGAGAGAGAGAGAGAGAGAGAGAGAGAGAGAGGCGAAGGCCAAAATCCCTGATGAACATAGATTGCAAAATTCTCAACAAAATATCAGCAAGACAAATCCAGCAATACCTTAAATTTATTCCTGAGATACAAAATTAGTTCAGTATTTTCAAGTCCATTATCATGATACACAGCATAAACAAAATGAAGAATAAAATCATATAATCATATCAATAAATACAGGAAAAGCATTTGAGAAAATACGCATCCATTTATGATTTTTAAAAACTCACAGCAAAGTGAGGATAGAGCAAACATACCTCAACATAATACAGGCCATATATGACAAACTCAACAGTGAAAAGCTGACAGCTTTTTCTTTAAGATCAGGAACAAGACAAGAATATCCACTTTTACCATTTTTATTCAACATTAGGGACTCAGTGCACAAATTTGTGCACCTTGAAAGGAACTGTGGGCTGCAAGGCTGTGGTGGGCACAGGGGCAGGTCTCAGCCCATCCTCCGTGCTCCTGCCAGGCCCCTCCCACCACAGCCCTTGGTCCCCTGTCTGCCCGCAGCCCCACTCCCGCCACTGCTCCCAGGAACTGATGGCACCAGTTCCACTCACAACATGAAACAATTGGGGCTGGCACTGGCAGCAAGTGCAAGCGCCCAGCAGGACTGCAGCATGTGGGAGCAAAGAATTTTCAGTAACCACCAGAGACCAGTTGTTTAGGTATTCAGTTGATCGGTTGTTCCGCCATTTAGTTTATTTGCATATTAGGGCTTTATATCTATAGATACATTGGAAATCTTAACCCATATTATTCAGACAAGAAAAAGAAATAAAAGGCACCCAAACTGGAAAGGAGAAGTAAAATTGTCATTATTTGCAAATGATATGATACTATATAGAAAGAACTCTAAAAATTGCACCATAAAACTATTAGAACTGATAAATTAATACTAAATTTTATACTAAAATATCACAAATATCAGGAAAGGACCAGGCTTCCCCTGAATATGTTATATATATTTAGTATAATTTTATTTATATTTATAAAAGACACTAGCTTTCCTTTCTTGTGATGTATTTGTCTGGTTTTATTATTTGGGTAATAGTGGCCCAGAATAAGTTAGGAAGTATTCTAACCTCTTCTATTATTTTGGAAGAATTTGTGAAGAATTGATAAGAACTATTCTTTAAATGTTAGGTAAAATTTGCCAGTGAAGTCAGCTATGCTTCATTTTTCTATTTTTATTGATTTCAAAGAGGAAGGAAGAAGGAGTGAAATAGAAACATCAATAATGAGAGAGAATTATTAATTGGCTGCTTCCTACACCCCCACAACTCAGGCATGTGCCCTTGACCGGAATCAAATCCAGGATCCTTCTGTCTGCAGGCCAATGCTCTAGCCACTGAGCCAAACCAGCTAGGGTTGGTTTTCCTTTATTGGTAGATTTTTAATAAAAAATAATGTTATTACTAATTCAATCTCTTGTTATAGGAATCTTCAGATTTTCTATTTCCTCCTGAGTCATTTTTAGTTTTCATGTCTTTCTGGGAGTTTTTCTGTTTCATCCAAGCTTTTCCATGTTTTGGCACACATGACCATTACTTCTATTCTATGGGTGCTCCTCCTGCTGGACTGTCCTGGGCTCTCACATGGCCACATCTTTCTGGTAGATTTCCTGGAGTTGGAGGGTCTAAGAGTCTCACTCCCATCTCTGGGTTGAGACTGGAACCTCCTATTCATGGGATCTCTTAGTAGTTAGTCCTCCAGCCCAAGTTTGTTTCCATAGCAGGAGGATGCCAAGTCTTAGACTTAGAGCATATCACAGCATACTTTATTCATTGTAAGTGAGTCTTGTTCAGAGAGAGGGAACAGATTCTACCTCTTGACAATGTGAGAGGCAAAGTCACATTGCAAGAGGGCCACAGACTTGGTGAAGTCAACATACTTCTCTGGTGGTGAGTAGAGAATGAGTGGCAAGAAGAGGCTTGTGCACAAGGGAGCCAGCTGGGCAGCAGGGCAGCGTGAGTGTGGATGGCTAGGAGCAGAACCTCAGGGAGGACATGAGGAGTGGAGGAAAGTTCTAGTTTGGGGACTGAGGGGGGATGAAGCCATTCACAGAGGTGGTTGTGATAAGGGAGTTAAACAGGCCTCCTTCTGTGTCTGACTCCTCCCCAGGCCCAGGCCTGCTCCACCCAATTCCTTCCTTGATGCCTGGGCCTAGCAGAGGCCTGGCCTCTGTGCAGTGGCCTGAGGTGTCTCAGGATTGGCCTTATGGTCTCAGGGCAGCATTTCTGCTGGCTGCCCTGCCTGATCCCCTCCTGCCTGACACCTTCACCAAAAATGCTACATGAACAACAAGGGCTGAGGACAGCTGAACAAGAGTGTTTCTACTCAATCTTAATGTTCAGGAGAAAAAAACAAGAACCAGAGCCCAAAAGGGTCCAAGCCAAACAAAGACCCGTATTTCACAAAACAACTTTGACGATTTTCAAAGATTCATCCAAAAGGAGGAAGTAAAATTCTCATTATTAGCAGATGACATGATACTGTACATAGAAAACCCTAAAGACTCCACAAAAAAAACTACTAGATTTAATAAATGAATTTGGCAATGTAGCAGGATACAAAATCAACACCCAAAAATCAATGGCATTTTTATACACCAATAATGAATTCTCAGAAAAAGAAACTAAACAAACAATCCCCTTTACCATTGCAACAAAAAAATGAAGATACTTAGGAATAAACTTAATCAGGGAGGCAAAAGATCTGTACTCAGAAAACTAACTGGACTTTTAAAAAAAAAAGAGAGATAGAAGAATATATAAACAAGTGGAAGAATATTCCATATTCATGGATTGGTAGAACCAACATCATTAAAATGTCCATACTATCCAAGGCAATCTACATATTCAATTCAATACCTATTAAAATACCAATGGCATATTTCACAGAGCTAGAACAAATTTTCCAAAAATTTAATCTTGAGAAAGGAGAACAAAGTTGGAGGAATCACAGTATCAGATTTCAAGTTATACCACAAAGCCACCATAATCAAAACAGCCTGGTATTGGCACAAATACATACATAGAAATCAATGGAACACAACAGAGACCCCAGAAATCAACCCAAGCCATTATGGTCAATTAATATTTGACAAAGGAAATAAAAGCATACAATAGAGCCAAGAGGGTCTCTTCAATAAATGGTGTTGGGGAAACTGGACAGGTACATGCAAAAAAATGAAACTAGACCACCAACTTATACCATACACAAGAATAAACTCAAAATGGATAAAAGACATAAATGTAGGTTGAGAAACCATTAAAAAAAATCTTAGAAATAACCACAGGCAGAAAAATCTCAGGCACCTCTCATAGCAACATGTTTATAGATACATCTTCTAGAGCAAAGGAAACTAAGGACAAAATAAACAAATGGGATTACTTCAAAATAAAAAGCTCCTGCACAGCAAAAGAAACAATCAACAAAATGCAAAGGGAACCCACTGTATGGGAGAAAGTATTTGGCAATGACATACCTGATAAAGGGTTAGTATCCAAAATACATAAGGAACTCATACAATTTAAAAAAAAAAAAAAAGGGAAACAAACAATCCAATTAAAAAATGGCCAAAGGACCTAACTAGACACTGCTGTTGCTCTCACCTCTCACCTAGCAGGGAAAGTGCCACCATCTTTTCACAGCAAGGGTTCTGGAATCTGGAGATGGGGCTGCGGCATAAGTGAATATACTAGACAAGAAATATAAATTTGGAAGACAAGGGGGAAAGCCAGGCAGAGGTCACCCTCTAGTGGAGTGGCTCCCTGAATGTCCAGATCCACGGATTTTTATTCACACATTTTGCCTTTCAGCAAAGCAGACACACATATCAGAGGTAAGGTTTGGTAAACAATAAAGAGTTATCAGGTTAGGGGAATTGCCCTCAGCTGTTTGGCCAGCAGCAGGGTAATATAATGCTAATATTCAGCCTTGCTGAATATCAAAGCCCATCAGCCTTTTGAGGATTTTTTGCATTTGTTATGTCCTGCTGGACTTAGCCTCCTGCAGGAAAGGCCTTTGGAAAGAGCCAGCATCTTCACTTGGCCATGAAGCAGAAGAGGAATAAGATGCTGGGAGGAACCCTCTGGGTGATCCAAAGAGGAAAGATGTGGACCATGTTCATCTCATGACTACAAGCGTTTATCTACATGCACTTGGGTGCTCCCTTCCCTCTGGCCCTCAGCAATGCTCCTGGAGGCTCCTGCTCCTGTGTTGTGCCCAATACTGAGGACCCAGAGGGGCCCCAAAAGCTGAAACCCGGTAAAAAACAATTAACTCTAGGATGTGCTAAATGTCCCAGGACAGTGCAAAAGGCTCCATAGGAACCAGGGCACCGAGCCACTCAGACACTTCCCAGGATAAGGCACATTTGTGCTCAGCAGAATTTTCAAAAAATTGTTTGAAAATTATAACTAAACAAGAGTTAACATAGGTTTGTCAAATGAAACTTCATAATCTTCAAACCCACAGTGATTCATCCTGTTCTGTGGTTCAGAGCCACCCCAGGAGCTTCTTCTCTCCTGTAGCACCCAGGAGCTGGACCGCACCCTTCCCCGCTGCCTCCAGAGTAAACTATGGTAGCGGCCATACTTAGGTAAAAACTGATGTTTGAATTTTAACCCTGCTATTCTGGCTTCTGCACTCACTTACTTGCTTAAACAAAGGTAGTTACCTCAGCTTCCAGATTGAGACCTGGAAACTCACAAAGGTGATGCCCCTGTGCCTGTGGACCAGGACCACAGGAGACTGATTCCCACTGACTCAGTAGCTCCCGGAGTTGAAACTGCAGATAACCTTTAGAGATTAACTTGGCTCAGTTCTGCTTCTGTACTATCTGCTTTCAAAAGATAGGGCCACATCCCAACGTCCAGCAGGATGTGGCTGGGAAAGACCCTGCGGGTTGTTCCCAGCCCTTAGAATTTAGAACTTAGAACAAAGGAAAATGTTTGTGGTTTAGACCTTTAAAAAGACTGCCTCTACCTGGAATGGAGCGGTCGTGAGTGGATTCCACCTGCGTGTGGTGCTCTCGCGGCCGTCCTGGCCAGTTCAATAAATCTTTGCCTGCCTCTTTTTAATCAATTAGCAGCCTCCATGGTCTTATTTTGACTCCAGGGTTTGACCCCACAATACAGAGCAGCAGGTGACCCCCAGCCAGAACTCCTCCCTGCTCTTCCCCACCCACTCTGCTGCCTGTTCCACCTCCCCCTGCCCCAGAGCTGCTTGGCTGCACAACACTGCTTTTCTCCATTTGCTAATGTCTGATCTTCAGTAGCAGGTTCTCTGCAAGCAAACTGGCCCCATCCAGATAGAACAGGGCAGCCCAGTCTGAGCATCGGAGAGTGTGCCGCAGTGCCTCAGAGTTTGTGCTGGGATGCTGTAGAGTAAGTGCTGTAACACTACCAAACAGCTCTTCCTCCAAAACCACAGCTGGGGAGAGGAGGGGTCCCCTGGCCACTGCTCCTACATTGCATGGTGATGAGCTTCAACCACACCCCAAAGCAAGCGTTCCACCCTGCATCGTTTCTCTGGCTTGGCTGTGAGTCCCTCTGGGTGGGGTCTTAGTCATTTCCAGGCGGCCAGGGACACAATAAATATTTGCTGAATGAGTAGTTCACAAATAGGTCAATCCCTACACATTCTACTTTCAAACCACCTGCCCTTCATAAATAGCTCTACAGATGCCAATCCAGGCTTTTCCTCCCAGCCGAGGGGAGAAGCACAGAGGCTCGCGTGGTCCGGCCAGGCCAGGCAGGAAGACACTGGTCTGTGCAGCAGTATCGTCCAGTACCCCAATGCTTCATTTTCTTTGCTCCTGCTTTTATTAACATAGTGGGAAACACTAACCCGACATGCTTCGGACTCAAGAGTAATTCAGCCAAAATGAGAGTACAGGCCTTGGGGCATGCCCAGAGCCCCCGCCTCCACTGTGCGCCCACAGGACATAAGCCACCTTGCTGCTTTCACGTGTGAAAGAACAGAATAAAATGAAAGTCTGTGTATGATATGCTAGCAACACAATCTTGAGTACTGTATCCAGACACGGAGGAGGAAGAAGAGGCAGGGATTGTGCCTTCACTCACGCGGTCCTTACCCTGCAGGGAAGGGCCCCCAGACACTGGAACAAGTCAGCTGTGCTCAGCCTCCGTTCTCTCCACTCACCGTCCTCTCTGCGAGCTGGGCAGGGAGCCCTGCTCTGTATGAAGATGGCTTGTCCCTGGGAGCACGTCGCGCGTGGCCTGCTGAGCAGCGTTGTATCCATTCTTCAGTCACTCGGCAAACTGTTTCTGGACAGCGAAGGTCACTGGCCTCTGCCTGAACCAGGAGAAGGAGGGGTGGTGGCCACGGGACAGTGGCTCAGAGCCCCAGACCTGCCCCTTAGGGGCTCAGGGATCTCAGGCAATTTGCTCCAATTCTCCAAACCTAGTCTCTCCCAGTCTCTGAAATGGTTACAAAAATAATATCCTCTCCGGATGCTGTAGGGATTAGATGAGATAACACGTGTGAAAGCTCTTTGGAACCCATAAAGTGCTGTATCAATATTGGTTGATCATGTTGTTATTGCGGTTACTCTATTAATAACTTGTCTCTAATCACATATTTATAGAGAATGAGTTTGTTCTTGTGTTGGGCTGGCCACTCTCCAGGCAAGGAAGCCAGGAAGATCTCATGGGAAAGCTCGTCCTCAAACCTTCCTGCTCCGCAGGCTGAGCCCAGCCTGAGTGGCTTCTCCCATGGGCCACCCAGTTCTCACACACACTGGCCCCACAGCGGCCCCTCACAAGAGCCGCAGGCTTTGTCCATGGCTGTAGTGACCCTGGTGTCCCTTCACCAGGCCATGCAGAGGAACGTGCACACAGGCTTCTCCCAACACCAGCTTCCTCATCTGTCTGTTCTTCCATTACTCATTGCATAATGTTTATTAGACACGTTCCAAGCACCAGGTACCAGACTACCTGCTGCATGTAAAATCCAAACAGGCATGAAACCAGGCTCAGTCCTTGAACCAATGTCCCGATTGCTGCAAAACAGAAGGCAGAGTAGCCAAGGATCAGGACTAACCTGGTCTAGGGGGGGTCTCGCTCAATTTCCTTGTCTGTTTTTATCTGAAGCCATGTCTCTGTCATTCCTGCTCAACCTGCTTCTTTTCTGTCTTTTTATCTCCTTATGCCTTTGACTTACTTCCTATCTTTCAGTTAACTAATTCTGCTTTTGACTTTCTCATTTATTGATTTAAATAGCATGTTTTATACCCAAATTTCTAATCAATTCTTTTCAGGTCATATCTTTCTGGCTTCATATTTTAATTTTTTGTGTGTGAATGCTATTTTTTCTTCTTTGAGGGTCTTTACATGTTTAATGTTTTATTTTTAGATTTTTTTCATATTTCCATTTCTTTTTTATTATCTTTATTATTGTAAGTATTACAGATGTCCCCTTTGTTTGTTCTTTTTTTCCCCCATTAACCCCATTCACCCTGCATTCACCACTCCCAGGCCTTTACCACTCTATTGTCTGTGTTTATGAGCTATGCATATCTATATATATAAAACCCTAACATGCAAATAGACTGAATGGCTGAACACCTGCTATACCCTTTTCCCCCTGAGAATTATCAGTCCACTCCCTTTCTATGCCCCTGATTCTATCATAATCACCAGTTTATTCTGTTCCTCAGATTTTTGTGTTCAGTTGTTAATAGATAATGTATTTGTTGTTCATAATTTTTATCTTTACCTTTTTTCCTTTTTGCTTTTCCAGTTGAGTGTTTTTTGCTTATTTGAATTTCAAATCTTTGACTTTATTCTTTCGTTTCTCTAGTCTGCTATTGGGTCTCTGTATAATATTTTTTATTTCAATCAGTTTATGTTTAATTTCTAGTTGGTTCTTTATCATATTCTTGAGGGTCTGGCTAAATTTATCAGCCTTTTCTAGGAAATTGTTGAAAAACCTTATAACGGTGGTTTTGAACTCTATATCCAGGTGTTTCTTTTCCTCAATTTCTTTCATTTGTGAGCTGTTACTTTGTCTCCACATTTTCACTGCTTTCCTGAGTTGGGAGGGTAGCTTTGTGTGCTAGGTGTCCTATATGGCCCAGTGGGTCAGCCTCCCAGTTACCTGAGGAGGACAATCTTGGTGCACCCCTTTTTGGGCTGGGTGTACAGCCTTGTTGTAGTTAAATCTTAATTGTTGTCGGTATCCCTGGGAGGATTGACCTCCAGGTCAATTGGCTATGTGTATCAGCTGTATCTATGTCAGGAGACCTGTGCTGGAGATAGCCTTATAGGACCAGACTTGTAAAACTGAAAAAGCCCCTGTGCTCAGCTTGGATGGGGAGTAGTCTCAAGGCTGTGCCGACAGTCGTGGCTTCAAGTCAGTCCTGCCCTTAAACACGCAAGCCTCCAGACCTCTGCCTTCTGTGTTTCTGCCTGACAGTAAAGATTCCCCCAGGCTCGCCTGGAACTGGGGTTCATTGCAGTCAGGAGCCTCTGACTCCCTTCCACTAGGGAGAGCTAGTGGCAACCTGTGCAGTCAAACCTCTCTGCACGTATTCACGTGAGCCTCCAGACCCCGGCCCGCAGCGGCTTCCCTGAGTCTCCAAGTCTCCTCCATTCGCCTTTCTCTCTAACTAAAAGTCCAGACTCCTCCTGTATGAGCCTGGGTCCATGCATTTTCGCCCAGAACTGGGGCTCAGTACAGTCAGAACTGGGGTTCCTTCCCTCTCCCACTAGAGAATGCCAGCCAGGCACTCAGCCGCTCTTTCTCTCTGCATCTCAGTCCTTCGCAGCTTCTCTGATTCTTCGTGTGGTTTCCTCTTTCCTTCTAGTTGTAGAATTTCCACGCAGCCAGCTTTCCTGTGGTTCTGGATGATGTCCACTGTCTTTTAGTTGTAGTTTTTACATTATTGTGCGAGGCAGCAGTTTAGGTGTTTACCTATGGCGCCATCTTGGTTTCTCAGCGAGAAGTGCCTATTTAGGTCCTATGCCTATTTTGTAATTGGTTTATTTGACTTCCTTTTGTTGAGTTGTATGAGTTCTTTATATATTTTGGATATTAACGCATTATTGGATGCATTGACAAATAGATTCTCCCATGTAGAGGACTTCCTTTTCTTTTTTGTTGTTGGTTTCTTTTGCTATGCAGAAGCTTTTTATTTTTATGTAGTCCATTAGTTTATATTCTCCTTAGTTTCCTTTGCCCTAGAGATATATCTGTAAACATATTACTGTGAGAGATGCCTTAGATTTTGCTGCCTAAGGTTTCTTCTTTTTTTCTCTCTCTCTCTTAAAATAATTTTTTTAATTTTTATTTTTTAATAAATCTTTATTGTTCATATTATTACAAATGTTCTTCATTTTTTCCCCCTGCCTATGGTTTCTTCTAAGGTTTCTATGGTTTCGTGATTTACACTAAAGTCTTTTATCCATTTTGAGCTTATTCTTGTGTATGTTGTCAGTTGGAAGTCTAGTTTCGTGATTTACACTAAAGTCTTTTATCCATTTTGAGCTTATTCTTGTGTATGTTGTCAGTTGGAAGTCTAGTTTCTTTTTTTTTGCATGTTCATGTCCAATTTTCCCAGCACCATTTACTGAAGAGACTGTCTTGACTCCACTGTATGCTCTTGCCTTCTTTGTCAAATATTAATTGAGCATAATTGCTTTGGTCAATTTCTGGTATCTCTGTTCTGTTTCATTTATCTATATGCCTGTTCTTGTGCTAGTACCAGGTTGTTATGAGTACAGTGGCTTTGCAGTATAACTTGATATCTGATAATGTGATCCTCCAACTTCTTTCTCAAGATTGATGCAGCTAGAGGAGAAACCAAGATTGCGGCATACCTAAATTGATGCCTTGCACAACAATTTCAAAACTACAACTAAAAGACAGAATAGACATCATCCAGAACCACAGGAAGGCTGTCTGAGTGGAAATTCTACAACTAGAAGGAAATAGAAAAACAAACTGAGACTCAGAGGAGCTGCAGAAGGCAGAGGTACAGAGGCACACATGCAGAGAGGGCTGGCAACTGCGTACGCAGCTGGCTTTCTCAATAGGGAGAGAGACAAAAACTCCCAACTGTGCTGAACTCCAGTTCCAGGAGAGACTCTGGGGACCCAGATTCATTTGGGAAGAAACTGGACTGTCTGGCAGTGAGCGAAACTCGAGTGCAGCTTTTTCTCAGAGGTGCTGGCAGCAATTTCCAAACCAGGGAGGGACACTGAGACTCAGGGGTCTCTTAGGGCAGGGCTAATGGGAAGCGAATACTGTCTGCTCTGCCCTGAGACTTCGCCCCATCCAAGCTGAGCACAGAGGCTTTTGCAAGTCTTCTTTCATAAGGGTGTTTCCAGCACAGAAGTTCTTCCAGCTTAGACACAGCTAATTCTCACAGCGAATTGGCCTGGAGGCCAATTCCTCCCAGTGATACCAACAACAATTAAGGCTTAACTACAACAAGACTGTGCACACAGCCCACAAAGGGATGCACCAAAAGTGTCCACCTCAGGTAACTGAGGAGGCTGAACCACTGGGCCCTACAAGGCACCTAGCACACAAAGCCACTCTATCAACTCAGAGAAGCAGGAAAATGTGAAGACAAAAAAAAGTTCACAAATGAAAGAAATGGAGGAAAGCAGATGACTGGATATAGAGTTCTAAACTACAGTTATAAGCTTTTTCAAGAATTTCCTAGAAAAGGCCAATAAATTTAGCAAGAACCTTGAGGATATGAAAAAGGATCAACTAGAAATTAAGCATACACTGACTTAAATAAAAAATAATATACAGAGATCCAATAGCAGACTAGAGGATCACAAGAATCAAGTCAAAGATTTGAAATACAAAGAAGCAAAAAAACACTCAACCGGAAAAGAAAAAAGAAAAAAGAATCCAAAATATGAAGATAGTATAAGGAGCCCCTGGGACAACATCAAGCATACCAACATCTGGATTATGGAGGTATCAGAAGAAGACAGAGAGCAAGATACTGAAAACCTATTTGAAGAAATAATAACAGGAAACTTCCCCCACCTGGTGAAAGAAATAGACTTACAAGTCCAGGAAGCACACAGAACCCCAAACAAAAGGAATCCAAAGAGAACCACACCAAGACACATCATAATTAAAACGCCAAGACCAAAAGACAAAGAGAGAATATTATAAGCAGCAAGAGAAAAATAGTTAATTACCAACAAGGGAGCACCCATACGATTATCAGCTGATTTCTCAACAGGAACTATGCAGGATAGACGAAAGTGGCAAGAAATATTCAAAGTGATGAATGTCAAGAACCTACAACCAAGATTACTCTACCCAGAAAAGCTATCATTCAGAATTGAAGAACAGATAAAGAGCTTCACAGATAACAAAAAGCTAAAGGAGTTCATCAACATCAAACCAGTTTTATATGAAATGCTGAAAGGTATTTTTTAAGAAGAGGAAAAAGAAGAAAAAGGTAAAGATAAAAATTATGAACAACAAATACATATCTATCAACAAGTGAATGAAAACCCAAGTGAATAAAAAATCTAATGAACAGAACTGGTGAGTATAATAGAATCAGGGGCATAAAAAGGTAGTGAGCTGACAATTCTCAGGGAGACGAGGTTGTAGGGGTGCAGGAAGAGGATGAGGACAGTGCTGGGGGGAAGGTCGGGGGGTAAGGGCAGAGGATGGGGTGGGAACTGGGTGGAGGGGAGATATGGGGGAAGGGGAAAAAGGAACAATTGTAACAAGCTGAACAATAAAGATTTATTTATTTTTAAAAAAGATTGATGCAGCTATTTGGGCTAGTTTTTTGTTCTGTATAAATTTTTGGAGTGTTTGTTCTAGATCTGTGAAACATGCTGTTGGTATTTTATAGGGATTGCATCAAATATGTATATTGCTTTGGGTACTCTGGACACTTCAATGATGTTAATTCTACCAATCCATAAACATATTAATTCCACTTGTTTATATCTTCCTCTATCTCTTTTTTCAACATCCCGTAGTTTTCTGAGCACAAGTCTTTTATCTCCTTGGTAAAATTTATTCCTAAATATCTTAATTTTTTTGTTGTTGCAATGGTAAATGGGATTGTTTGTTCAATTTCTCTTTCTGAGAGTTCATTATTGGTGAATAAAAATGTCTTCAATTTCTGGGTGTTGATTTTGTATCCTACTTCATTGCCAAATTCATTTATTAAATCCAGTAATTTTTATGGTGGTTTTTAGGACTTTCTATGTACAATATTATGTCATCTGCAAATAATGAGAGTTTTATTTCCTCTTTTCCAACTTGGATACCTTTTATTTATTCTTTTCTGGTAACTGTGGCAAGGACTTCCAATACTATATTGAATAAGAGTAGGGAAAGCAGACATCATTGTTTTGTTCCTGTTCTTAGGGAAAATGGTTTTAGTTTGCCCAGTGAGTCTGATGTTGGCTGTAGGTTTGTCATATATGGCCTTTATTATTTGAGGTATAATCCCTCTATTTCCATTTTGCTGAGCATTTTTATCAAAAAAGGGTGTTGGATTTTATTGATTGATTTTTCTGCATCAACTGATATGATAATGTGATTTTTGTCTTCCAGTCTGTTTATGTTATATATCACATTTATTGATTTTTCAAATATCGTACCAGCCTTGAATCCCTAGAACAAATCCCACTTGATCATAGTGTATCATCTTTTTAATGTACTTCTGAATTCGATTTGCTAATATTTTCTTCAGAATGTTAGCATCTATGTTCATCAGAGATATTAGCCTGTAATTTTCTTTCTTTGTAGTGTCTTTATCTAGTTTTAGGATTAGCATAATGCTGGCCTCATTAAAAAAGCTTGGAAATTTCCCTTCCTCTTGAATATTTAGGGATAATTTGAGGAGGATAGGTATTAGTTCTTTGAATGTTTGGTGAAACTCCCCTGGGAAGCCATCCAGACCAAGGCTTTTGTTTGGTGGGACTTTTTTACAATTGTTTTAATTTCATCAGTAATTATCAGCCTATTCAGGTTTTCTGATTCTTCCTGATTGAGTTTGAAAGATTGTATTTTTCTAAAAATATGTCCATTCGTCCAGGTTGTCCAATTTGTTGGAATATAGTCATTTATACTTTTTTTTTTTTTACAATCGTTTGTATATTCTGTGGTGCCAGTTACCTCTTTTTGCTGGAAGCCAAGATCAACAGTAATTAATATAAATGCAAGAAGTCTGGTCAGTAAGCTGAATGGGGCTTTGATGTTCAGAAGGCTGAATAGCTGCATTTATTACCTGCTGCTGACTCAATGGCCGAAGGCAACCCCCAAACCTAATGATCTCTTTACTGTTTGTTAAACATTAGCATTGATATGTCTGTTTGCATTCCTAAAAGGCAATTGTGTATTCTAGCAAATAAAAAGCAGATGGGAACAAAGATTCAGTGGAACTTGGTCCCTTGAACTAAGTTCACAACTGGCTTCCCCTATATTTTCCAAATTTATATTTCTTGTCTTCTGTATTAATTCGTGTGTCAGCCCTTTCTCCAAGTCTTTGAACCCAGACCACGCTGGCAGTGGCCTCACATCTTTTGTTTGTTATTTTATTTATTTGAGTATTTTCTCTTTGTTTCTGATGAATCTAGCTCTATAGAGGCTCATCAACCTTGTTTATCTTTTCAAAGAACCAGCTCTTGGTTTTATTGATTTTTTTTTTCTTTCTGACATTCATTTCCATTCTGTTCTTTATTATTTCCTCCCTTCCACTTATTCTGGACTTTTCTTGGTGATCTTTTTCTAATTCTTTAAATTGTAGGGTTAGATAGTGTATTAAAAGTTTTTCTTGTTTCTTGAAGTAGGCATGAAATGCTATGAACTTCTCTCTCAGGACTGTTATCACTGTGTCCCATAGATTTGAAGTGGTTATGTGTTCACTTTAATCTTTTTCCAGGAAGTTTTTTATTTCTTCCTTCATCTCTTTGATAACCATTCAATCTATACTAATAAAAGAGAAACATGCAAATTGACCATCATTCCACTACACCCACCAGCCAATCAGAGTGAGTATGCAAATTAACCCAACAAAGATGGCGGTTAATTTGCATATGCAGACTCGGAGTGAAGACTGAAGACAGCATAGAAGGAGAGGGAGGGAAAGCTGAAAACAGGGCAGCAGCAGCTGCAGGAGGGAAAGTGAGGAGTGGCAGCTGCAGGAGGGAAGCCTGCCTGGGTGGGCTTCCCTCCCTTCTCTGCTTCACTCAGGCTGCAGGAAGCCCTCTTCTTGTAGGAATCTTCCTGCAACTGGCTTCTAGTCTATATAAAAGCCTAAGTGATCATTATGGTAGAAGGACCAGTCGCTATGATACACACTGACCCCCAAGGGGCAGATGCTCAATGCAATAGCTGCCCCTTGTGGTCAGTGCGCTCCCAAAGGGGGAGAGCTGCTCAGCCAGAAGTGGCCTCAAGGCTGGCAAGCGCAGTGGTGGTGGCAGGAGCTCTCCTACCTCTATGGCAGCGCTAAGGAGCAACAAGCAAATGGTCAATAAGGAGCAAGGGGCCCCAGACTGCGAGAGGAATGTCCAACAGCTGGCTTAGGCCTGCTCCCAGGGCGTGGACCTAAGCCAGCAGGTGGACATCCCCCAAGGCGTCCTGGACTCTGAGAGGATGCATGCCAGGCTGAGGGATCCCCTCCCCGCCCAGGGCACAAATTTCATGCACCGTGCCTCTAGAGTTTAATAAATAACATGCTATTAAACCTCCATGTCTTTGAGTGTTTTGGGGTGTTTTATTGTAGCTGATCTCTAGTTTCATGCCACTGTGATCCAAGAAGCTGACTGATATGATTTCAATCTTCTTGAACTTGTAGATTAGTTTGTGTCCTTACATGTGGTCTGCCTTTGAAACTATCCCATGTGCACTTGAGAAGAATGTATATTCTGTAGCTCTATTGTGAAATATTCTGAAAATGTCAATTAATGCCATCTGATCTAGTGTGTCATTTACAATCGCTGTTTCATTGTTGATTGTATAAATCTGTCCAGTAATGTCAGGGGGTATTAAAGTCCCCTACTATGATTGTATTCTTGTTTATCTCTTCCTTAAAATCCTCCAGAATTTTTTTATATGTTTGGATGCCCCTGTATTGGGTGCATATATGTTTACCAGAATTATATTCTCATGTTATATTGATTCCTCTAGTATTATGAAGTGGCCTTCATTATCTCTTGGTACCTTTACCTTGAAGTCTATTTTGGCAAATATGACTGTTGCTACCCCAGCTTTTATTTTATTTCCATTTTCCTGGAGAAAATTTTTACATCCCTTCACTATCAGTCTATGTGAATCCTTTGTTCTGAGGTGGATCTCTTGTACACAGCATATATATGGGTCATGTTTTCTTATCCATTCAACTACTCTCTGTTTTTTTAATGAGATCATTTAAACCATTTAGATTTATGCTTATTATTAACTAGAGGCCCACTGTACAAAATATGTGCACGGGGATGGGGGAGTGTCCCTCAGCCCAGCCTGCACCCTCTCCAATCTGGGACCCCTTGAGGGATGTCCGACTGCCCGATCCCACTGGATCAAGTCTAAACGGACAATAGGACATCCCTCTTATAATCCAGGACTGCTCACCTGCCTGCCTTCCTGATTGCCCCTAACCGCTTCTGCCTGCCAGTCTGATCACCCCCTAACCACTCCCATGCCAGCCTGATTGATGCCTAACTGCTCCCCTGCCAGACTGTTTGCCCCCAACTTCCCTCCTCTGCCGGCCTGGTCACCCCTAACAGCCCTCCCCTGCAGGGTTGATTGCCTCCAACTGCCCTCCCTTGCAGGCCGGTTCCTTTAAACTGCCCTACCTTGCAGGCCTAGTGCTTTCCAACTGCCCTACCCTGCTGGCCATCTTGAGGTCCACATGAGGGCAGGATCTTTGACCACATGGGGGCAGCCATCTTGTGTATTGGAGTGATGGTCAATCTGCATATTACTCTTTTATTAGATAGGATGGTGCATAGGATTAGATAGCCTGGTGCATGGGTGCGGCCAGCTGGTTTGCTCTGAAGGGTGTCCTGGATCATGTTGGGAGTTCTTTTGGGGTGTGTGGCAGCCTGAGCGAGGGGCCTGTGGTGGTTTGCAGGCCGGCCATGTCCCCTTGGCAACCCAAGCAGAGGCCCTGGTATCTGAAATTTATTTATCTTCTACAATTGAAACTTTGCAGCCTGGAGCGGAGCCAAGCCTCCTGCTGGCTTCGTGGTTGGTAGCCATTTCTGTTGGAATTTGTGTATCTTCTATAATTGCAACTTTGTAGCCTGAGTAGAGGCGTGGGCCAGCCGGGGTGTGCAGAAAGCTTTGCTTCCTCCATTGCCAGGGGCAACCCTAGCCTCCCACTCTTTCCAGCTCTGTGGTTGCCACCATTTCTGTTTGGATTTGTTTACATTCTACAATTGAAACTTTGTAGCCTTAAGGGGAGACCTGGGCTAGCACGGCAGGTGGAAACTTGGCTTCCTCCATTGCTTGGGAAACGCAAGCCTCCCAACTGCTCTCTGTGGCTGTACCATCTTGGTTGGGTTTATTTGCATACTCACTCTGATTGGCTGATGGGCGTGGCTTGTAGGTATAGCGGGGTGGTGGTTAATTTGCATATTGCTCTTTCATTAGGTAGGACTAGTGCCCTAGTGCTCAATATTGCACACAGTAGCTGCCCACTGCTTCAGCGGGAGCTGGTGGGAGCTGGTGGGAGGGAGCCATGCCGCTTCCACAGGAGGCAAGAGCGAGCTGTCAGCACCCACGGGAGCCTGAGCTGGACACGAGCTGCACTGCTCCAGCGGGAGCTGGGAGGGACCCACGCCGATTCTGCCGGAAGTGGGAGGGAGCCAAGCTGCTTCTGTGGGAGGCGGGTGCTTCGGGGCGAGGACAGGTCATCACTGGAGTGCTGTTGCTGTGGGCGCCCCTGGTGAGGGTGGTGGTGGGGGGTGGAAAAGATTGGGAGAGGTGTGGTCTCCTCCCCATCCTCTCAGCCTCCCCGTCCCCGGGGTGCAGGGGCTGAGGCAGGGTTTCCTTGCAGAGGGATTCAAAGAGCTCTCCGCGGCCGCTTCCTCTTCCTTCTTTGTAGTCCAGGGCCCTACCAGGCGCTTTCCTCAGACCCCTGGGAACTTGGCCCTGCCCCTCCATGGCTCCCTGCAGCTCCCACCCCACTCTGCTTTCCCCAGCCACCCATCTGTCAGGAGGTTGCCAGGATGCCCTGTGCAGGCAGTGTGGTCCTGGGGCAGGGGATGGGGGTGTGGTGAGCAGCTCGAGTAAAGTTTAGTAGACCCCTGGTCAGCATCAGGATTCAGCTGCAGGTCCAGGGTGGTGGAGAGAGTTTGCCTGAGTGGGACGAAATCGTGCTAGACCTGGAGTCCCTCCCCACAGCCCCCAGACCCTGCCCACCCTGTGAACAGTTGTGATGTGACAGTGTCCCAGATAATTTGCATATTCCTTTATTTTATACACACACACACACACACACACACACACACACACACACACTAGGGAACCAGTGCACAAAGATTCGTGCATGAAGTGTGGGTCGCTCAGCCCGACCTGCACCCTCTCCAATCTGGGAGCCTTCAGGGAAGCCCTCTTCAATCTGGAAGTTTCTGTCTGTGTTTGCAATCATATGAGCAAATTGTCTGAGACCCCAACCCAGTTTGGTTTGGTGCTCACAGAATCATAGAGGTCTTTTTTTTTTTTTTTTGCTCCATTAGAGAAGGTTTCCTAGAAATTGCAGGATATCTTCCCTTTAATTTTTCCTCGACACTGCAACTTTACTTATGTCTCTCACCTTTGCTTTCCCTCCATCCCCCACCGCAATAGTAACTTGCTCCAGGCTCACTTTGCTCCAGTGTCTACCAGATCCCACAATGCATCTGCCACCAGAACTACGATTCCCAGCATTCTTGGTGCTCCCCGCTCTCTTGGTTTCTGCTTCTGGTCCAGGGGCTGCACAAAGCACAAGGACTGCAAACTCCAGCTGCCCCCAGGCCAGGGTGACAGTACTGGACACTCCAGTGGCATCCTCAGGACCCTGGCTGTCAGTTCCTGGTGCACACGTGTGCATGCGCTGGCCACAGGCTTGAAGCAGGCAGGGTCCCAGGGAAGCCCACTGAGTTGCTCTGGCTATGTGAAGAGAGGGTGGGCATCCCGATCTGCCCCTTCTCTCCCCCCCCCCCCCCCCGCCCACTAGGCACCTGAGCATGCTACCCACAGACCTGCCATCTTTGATGAGTTAATTTGCATAGTCACTCCTGAGTTGTGGACATCATGGAGGTATAGTCAATTTACATATTTGTCTATTATTAGTATAGATAGATCGGTACTTATTTATGCCATTCTTATTCTTTATACCTGTGTTATTCTCTTTTTCTCTATTTCTTCTTCTTACAACAGTCCCTTTAGCATTACTTGCACTGCTGGGTTTCCTCCCCTCGATTCAGCACCTTGCCCAGCATCACACAGCTTGAGAGTACTACACAGGAATTCTCACTGTTTAGGCAGTTCAGCTAAACACAACCTTACTCATAATAAATAAACTGTAACTTAAAATCATATTAAGATATTATTTATTCACTTACCAAATTAGCCAAAA